>OX457036.1:66327445-66377445 GCA_949752735.1 Lumbricus terrestris
GGTGTTCAAACACCCAAAACACCCCCGAGCTTATGGCCCTGGTCAAACGTACAGGACAGTTCTCTGAGGCACGTTTCCGTTTTAATTTTTTTCTCGTTCTTAAATTCAAAAGAATTCCTGATATTCGTTCTTATTCTCGCTGATGGAAATTCATAATTTTTACTTCACAGAAATTCACAATTTTACATCTAATTTTTATTTCCGTATTCGAAAATATCAATACTGACTCCTTACATTCCTCCTCGTAGCCTGCGATCATCAAGTAGGGGCCTACAGATTTTTAGCTGAGCCCCGATGCAGAACAATTATGGACTCGCATGCATTCCATAGCTCTGCACCCAGGGAACAAAATCAACTCTCTCTCTCTCTCTCTCTCTCTCTCTCTCTCTCTCTCTCTCTCTCTCTCTCTCTCTCTCTCTTCGTAACTTTGATTCCTTTAGGCCTACTGCTCAAAGGTGACTAAAACTCATTATTTCTCCTTGGCTTTCAAACATGCACATGGATATCTAACTGCATCTTTTCCTGGCACTGATTCACATTTCGGCATGTTCTAGAGCACATTTCGGCATGTTCTAGAGCGCGTTCCAAATTTATTTATTTAATAATAATAATAATAATAATAATAATAGTAATAGTAATAGTAATAATAGTAATAGTAATAGTAATAATAATAATAATTTCTTGACTTGCCAGGATTGGATGAAGCGTAGCCGTTCCAGAACCCACCAACTAACAGTCTCCGGACAATTTTTTGCTTCCTGAGGGATTAGAACTACCTCGGGTAAAAAATAATAATAATAACAATAATAATTATAATTATAATAATAATAATTATTATAATTATAATAATAATCGTATCCGGATAATTTTTTAAACCCCGAGGGATATGAGATACCTTGAGTAAAAAAAGTAATAGGTCTTTATACCTGTCCAATGGTTTCTGCATTTAAGTTGGTTACGTCGATATCATGAATTCTCTCGTAGATCTTGTGAGCCTTAGAGAACAGAAATACACGAATTCCGCACAGAGTTTGCAGAAAGAAATATGTGTTTCAAAGGTATAGATTACTACAATCATTGTTATTATTGTTTTCAAGTCAGAACAGCAGCTAATGAAAGTTTCTTTTGTCTAATATGTAGGCCCACATAATCGTCTTACTAATTTCGCTTGAACACAAATCTCTATAGGCCTATAGTCGGACAAGTACGGTAGCCCACCTGACTGCAGCTTAAGAGAGTAGGGCTGTTGGTCTGTCATCTGACTGCAGCTTAAGAGAGTAGGGCTGTTGGTCTTTCACCTGGCTGCAGCTTAAGCGAGTATACAGGGCTGTTGGTCTTTCACCTGACTGCAGCTTAAGAGAGTAGGGCTGTTGGTCTGTCATCTGACTGCAGCTTAAGAGAGTAGGGCTGTTGGTCTGTCATCTGACTGCAGCTTAAGAGAGTAGGGCTGTTGGTCTTTCACCTGGCTGCAGCTTAAGCGAGTTTACAGGGCTGTTGGTCTTTCACCTGGCTGCAGCTTAAGAGAGTAGGGCTGTTGGTCTTTCTTTATAATTAATATAATAATCTACAGTGCGTGGAGGTTATGTCTCTTTTTCTCACGTTCGTTCCAAAGTTCATTAATTTTCTTTAATAAACCACTGGAAGACGCTGGTCGTGCAATCGAGTCTAACTTAGATTTGATTGTCTAAGATCATATCATAATAGAGCCAGATCCCTCAACATTAATGGTTCATGCAGTGCATACATGTATGCTACGAGACGAAGCAAATAAAATAAATTACGGGACAGAGTATCCCAGAATAGCAGAAATAAGATAAATTACGGGACAGAGTATCCCAGAATAGAAAATTACTGCATCATCTAACTACAACAAGAGATGGATGGGATGGTTGATGAATGAGCTTCTTTCTGGGACTCTTACCGATTGGTTGATCATTATTCCACCGCGAGCAACTACGATCAATCCGAACACAACACCAGATGTCCATAATAAGGTGCTGACCAGATTGAATGGACTGCTAGCCAACATCAACTTAGACGCACACATCAGACTATACACGTTCAGGATAATCAAAAAAACGAATCCGATGACGAAAATTGCATTGCTCATGCAAATCTGACCATCAACCTTGTCTACCATTCGGCAGAGGGCCTGATGACGGCATCGTACCATGCCCAGGTTCTTCTTAGCAGCGTCGGGATCCTTAACAGCATCGTGCAGCATCTTCGTGCACTTCTTAAACTCCTGACTGATAATTGAAGACAACAGGTAGTTCCAAGTAGCAGAAAAAATTGCTCCGCCCATCGCATAAAACATCAGAACGGGAATCAGGCCGCTCAGAACTTTGAGAGTTAGATGGCTCGAATTGAGAATAATTGTGTTGAAAGGAGCCAGCAAGGGAGACAAAAATCCGTATTCGCCGAAGGATATATAGGCGGCTGAAACGACAACAAACGCTGTGAAAATCCAAGCAATTACGACCCATAAAACTACTTTCATTCTTAGATGCTTCGTCCAGCGCGAGCTCGTGTCTTTGCTGAAAGTCAGTAACAATTCCTGTATTCTTCCTTTCTGGCTGGCCTTGTAGCATGAAGTACGTATGACTGCTGCAGTAACCATCATAGCGACGTTACCAATATTCCCCAGAAGTGTCTGCAATCTATCGTCTCCAGTAAAAACTGTGAAGATTCTGATCGCGTTCAACCACATTAGTACTACAATGAATAAACAATAAACGCGCAAGTACTGCTTTCTTATTCTCTGTTCACCAGTCTTTTCGAAGTATAAGCCGAGTATTCGCATACTGATTGTAAGAGGCAAAAGAACTTTGCGAATTATTCCTTGTTCAAGAGTTGCGATGGAATTTTCTGTCACCGTTGAACTTTCTCTTGCTTCTGCCACTTCGACGACGATCGCATTTCGCTGCGGATGGATTCTAAACTTGCTCATACTGCTTCTGCAATTATTCCTAATCTGTTTTAACGTTTATTGAATACTGCAATCCTAACTTGCTAGATGCTAGATTTATTATGGCAAACGTGTTTCCTCTTCAGTATAGACCCAATATGATAATGGAGTGTAAACACACAAGTGTTGCAACAATCTTCTGTGAAATAGCAGAAGACAGGATCGACGCGCCGTCATGCGATGCCAATCGTTTCGCAACTGTTTATCTGTGCGACTAAAATATATCATAGGTCTATTTATCCATCGTTGCTATCCACTAGATCAGTACTGTACGTGTCTCATTTGACATCGCACGACCTGCGTTGGCTTTTTTCGTTCAAGACTATAGACGGTTTCTATGGACACGATGATGATTGATTGCATGTGTAAACGTTATTGCACAAACCATGCATTAGAACAACTCGTGCATTAGTAGAAATGCATATTGATAATTGCATGTCAAACGTGGAACGTCGTGGATGTTGCACGTCCACTTTTGATCGAGGTCCGACATTACCCAACCTATTTAGTCTAGAATAAATGATTGTTTAAAAGCTTTCAATTTAAAAAAAACTCCGAATAAACGTACGTAGGCCTGTCTGAAATCGATTTCTGGCAATGGTTAAATTGGTTGCACTGTATTTTAGGTCATGTCATGCGTTCAAATGGTCTAGAAAGGATTTGATGCTGGCATACGGAGAGGGAAGAAGAAAACAAGGGCAACCAAGGAAAAGATGGATGGATGAGGTTCACGAAACAACAGGAATGAACTTGGAAAAACTAGAGGAAGCGACATCAGAAAGAAAGCAATGGAGAAAATGGATCAAGTCGGTCGCTAGAGCTCAGAGAGCTGAAAGCACAAGATGACAAGGTATTGTAGGCCATAATTATACTGTAAAAGACTGAAGAAAACTTGATCACCGAAAGTTGATGGATGCGATCTTCTGCGTCCTAACATCAATTCTTACCGCTGACTTGACTGCAATCGGCATGATATTTGAAGTTGATTAATATTTTAGCAACGTTATATCACAGAATCTTTGGTTGGAAACTGTTGCCAACTGAGCAAGACTGTTTGTGAGCTCTGCGTCAAGTCAGGTGGGTTGGGCTGCATCTGTAGAGCGCCAAGCTCAAATAATCATCCAGAAAATACATTGAACAACAGAATTTTATTTATGAGCTGCCTTTATTTTAGCTGCATTTGTGCGGCTGTGCGAAACAGCAACGTCTGTTATGAGCTGCCGACACCTAGTGAGTGTCTGCTAAACAACAAAATTGATGTCATCAAAATGAACGATCATGACTGCCAACCTTTATGTTTAATTAAGGCTATTGATAGGCCTACAGCCTTCAAGCCGTCCTCATCGTCACGCCAGGCATTCTGTATGAACAAAAACAGTTACGATAGAGTAAATCCGTGTCTTTAATAGTATTTAATAACAATAAAGATTAACCACAACAAAGTTGGTCATTCAGCTGAATCTCTGAAGTAGGCCTAGGTCACATATTGGCTGAAATTTGACGCGGACTATCGTGTTAGAAATAGTTTGCTAAAGTTGATGCACGCATTTTCTACAAAGACTGCTAATTTAAACAATTAAGAATTTAATTAATCGTTAATAGGTAGGTTTTTAATTGATCAATTCACTCTTTTGAAAGTTCCATTAATTCTCTTACATATTTTCATGATGTCCAGCGGGCAGCTGTCAATCTCCAGAGTAGACTATGTATCAAACAAGGTACGTATTGTCTTTATTGTCATAAACAGGCCACTTGCTGTGGTTCAGGGTTCAGATGCATTGATGACGAACCAACAATTCATTGTCCAGAGGTATTGAAGATTTTTTATAAAGAAAGTTGGAACTCGCTCAGTGACTTTTTAACAGTTTTCACGCTTTACGTAATAGATTCCAAATTAAGCTGAATGATTTTTCATTACTTAGATAGGCTACACAAAGTAGCAGGACCAAGACGACGTAGTGCATAGCCTACTGATTTATACGTTAGTTAGTTGCCAACCAGCCAGAGATAGTTATAAGATTTACGATGTCGTCGTGAATACGGCCCAGGACCGTGGAGATAATAATTATATAAAGCGAATTCCCTTTCGAAAGAACTGTCGCCATGTATTCAAAAACAAATTGGCTTTCGGAAATAGAAGCGGCGACTGTGAGACTGATACGCTAGAAGATTTATATCTTTAGCCTCGCGCGAATTAGAGCCTAGTCTTTCTCTCGCTCTCTGTCTCTCTCTTTTGCGTTTCTTCCCTCTCTCTGTTTTCCTCTTTCTATTGTCTCTTTAGGATGAGAATAGTTGACTGATGTTTCAGAATGTCAGTTCACTTGTAGCTTGAAGCTAAACTTGTAGCTCTCCACTCAGAAGACCGATGAAGGAAAGGTCACGAAAGGCGTATATATCCGTATGCCAGGCTTCAATGAGTAATGACAACCCGCTTCGAAGCTGACCGACCATAAATACTTACATAAATAATTATTGTGGCGAACATAAATATTTCAATTCCCGGTGGAAATCCGTTATATTGAAACTCGAGATTTGCGAGCTGACTTTGAATCTCTTCTTAAATACATTTCAGATTGTTTAGACTCGCGAAGACAGCGCTTTATGGGTACAAAAAAGGCGCTATAATATATATATAAAAATTAACAATTTATAGCATGTATGTTTAACACTATGCTTGCATATTGCATAGTACATGCACAGGCGTTCATATTATACATAATACATGTATACAATACATAATTATACACATAATACATGAATAGATACAAATTATTCATACACTCTATTACATTCTTAACTCCGTACATGAATTTGCAATGTACATAGTCATAAATATAGGCTATCCATCTCACAAAGCCTCATCCATGAACACTGTACGAACTGCCAAGAACCATAAGAACCTTTAAAACATATCGCAATGACTGCCAAGACTGTGTTTCTAGAATCGCTAAAGATCCTCTTCAGTACGTAGCCTGCTGCGTCCATCAGTGATTGAACAGATGAATATGATGATAATGATGACGATGACGACGACAACGACGATGATGATGATGACGACGACGACAACAACGAAAACGACGACGACGACGACAATGATGGTGATTATGATGATGATTATGACGATGCTGCTGCTGCTAATGATGATGATGATGATGACGAATCGACGACGACGATGATGATGATGATGATGCACATGCATTAAGTACTGTTGCGTTAGTAGATTTCTGCACGTATGGCTTCGACGTGATTCTGAGTCAAGTCCCTCTTCTTCTCTATCTCTGTCTCTCTGTCTTGCTGTCTGTCTCAGTCACACAATCTGTCTCTGTCTCTGTCTTTGTCTCTGTCTGTCTGCCTGTCTCTCTCTTTGTCTTTCTGTCTGTCTCAGTCACACACTTTGTCTCTGTTTCCTCCATCTCTCTTTTTCTGCGCTGAAATCAATGATTTATGTCCTTGAGTGTCCGTGCACGTGAAGCATTTGTATTGAGACTACTGACAGAGAAGACACGAGAGGCATCAGACCAGAATGGCAACTGCTTGCAACTGTCAAACACACAGAGAGTCAAAAACACAGAGAAGGACTGAGTAGTGTGGTAATAGTAGCTGTCATCGTCGTCGTCGTCGTCGTCGTCGTTTGTATTAGCGTTTGTATCTATCGATGTCCGACGTGCAAATCAGACGAATGGAGCGGAACTAACAAGAGAGACCGGTGGCATCGTTGACTGTCGTGCACTCACCTTCCTCGATCAGCAGTCGATGCTTTCGCGCCATCACTCGGTCGATGGCGCTTCAAATCTATCCACTGTAGCAATGCACAGCAGCTGCTGCTGCTGCTGCTGGTGCTGCTGACGCCATGGAAAGCGCCAACGAGGGATTTAATAAGTGTCATGAACTTCGTTGCGAGGACGACAAAGACTGCCGTTTGGCTTAGTCACTCACTTACTCACTCACTCACTCGATCACTCGATTACTCACTCACTTACTCGATCACTCACTCGCTCACTTACTCGCTCACTCATTCACTCACTCACTCACTAACTCACTTACTCGCTCACTCATTCACTCACTTACTCACTCACTCACTCACTCACTCACTCACTCACTCACTCACTGGGAGACCGAGAGCAGCGATATATTTGGCTACAGCTTTTGCTGACGTTTGAAAGAGACCAAGACTCAACTCTCAAACAGTGAGTCCTTGCCGTTTCTTAGCGCTTACTCGTAATTAGTCGTACATGTAGGTATAATCTAATTCCGTCATCGGAACCTCTTGACTTTTAGAGCGCTTAAAGAAAGCGAAGTCGCGAGAAACATCCCATTTACAGGCGCTCAGAGCCTCAGTCAAAACAAAATCTATAGGTAGATATATAGTAGGCCTATCAGACACGGTTCCATGTCAAAATTCAACGAATAAGCGGCTAGAGTTAGACAGTCGAATTTATTTTAAGGTTACAATGGACGACGACTTATGTGTCATCCTGTACGTCATTATAAATCTGGCCTAATAATCGCTATTCTGTGTAAGTCATTCAAAATACTCATCCTACATAGGCCTAATTTTGAATTGGACCTATAGGTCTATATACGCCTAATGCAAACATAATACCACGGACTGATAGCCTGATAGGAGAGAAACAAACAGTTGTAGGCCTACTTCGTGAAAAACTACTTGGTTTTGTTGAGTATACAAATGGACATTATTGGTCTGAGTCAAACGTAGTTTTATTTATTGCATCGTTCACGAGATTGATTGTCACTTCTTTATGATTATAACAGCAAACTTTGGAAATAATCGCAATTAATTACAAATCGCTACGAAATGTAACTTTGTCGTTGCAAACTGCGTCGCTCGTTCAGTTTCCGTACGCGCAATATTCTCTTGTTTTCAGGCTCCCACCCTTTTGAATTTTGCAGTAACAGATAGTTAATTGAACTTTTAATTTCCTTCCTCGTGTATAGACCTTATAAGTTGCGATCTGTCAACTCAATGTTGTTGAATAAACGAAATATATATATATATATATATATATATATATATGCTATCCGTTGCGAGCACTTGCAGCGGAGCCTTTTCAATAAGATTCATGATTCATAACTCTCTATAACGCCTCTTCAAGGGGACTACTCAGAGGCGCTCCCAACTCCAGCATAAGTACAGTAGAAAGAATACAGCGGCGATCCGAAGCACTCAGTATAGGGCAGTAGGCCTATATAGAGATATCGAATGTAGGCCGGAGCAAGACTCAGCAAAGACCGTCAGACCAAGGCGATGATTCGATACGAGATCCGCTGCTGCAGGAGGGGAACCAGTGGAGCACATCCAGTATATAGCGGCCTATTGCAAACATAATACCACGGACTGGTAGGCCCATACCTAAGAGAGCAACATACAGTTGTAGGCTACTTCGTAAAAAATTACTTGACGGATGCATGACAAAATTTGGGGTTGCGTCCGCAAATTAGATGTTGATGTAAATGTACGATTTTTGAAGCGATCCCAGAATGCAAATGGTATCAATCTCTCGGTTAATGGTTTCAGCAGAGGTCATTGAGTTGATGATGGCGATATAGTTGTAATTAGATCTAAAATATCTTAAATTTTTCATTCAGTTGAAATCTGCACTTTTTGCCATGCTGGAGTTTCAACATTGGAGAAAATTGAGTGATAAACGATGCCTGGGTAAACGCTTCATCCAGCACTTTAAATGTTAATTAATATTCTTGAGTGCTTGCGCACCCGACATGAATTGCTATTCATTCTGCTTGCATAATTACACAGGTTTCCCTAGCAGTGTGTGCGTGTGTGCTTGTGTTTGTGTGTGTGTGTGTACGTGTGTACGTGTGTGTTCTTTCGAGAACTTCAGACAGGACAAGTTGTTTACGTCTCTCCACTGCATGACGCTTTGATGCTCCTTACTATTGAAGGGAAATCGGAGATGGGGAGATGGGGGAAGATGGGGGAGATGTTGAAAGATGTGGAAATGGGGAGATGGGGAGCATCACCTGCGTGAGGATGGAGTTTACAATGTGCAAATGACATGCACTCAAATCAACCTCTGGATCCTCGATCTGTTGCATTAACCGAATGAGATAATTATCCTCATTGGCTTCTCACATAACTAATCAGACTTGTTGGTGGAGACCAAGTGAACTCTTCCAGCTGATAAGGGAAAAGATATGACCTTCCTCTCCAACCACGACTTTCCGCCACAGAATCTCATCCGTTCTTGCATGACCCAGTTTGAAACAAATCAATAAAGTCTGCAAAACACTGAACGCCATGCAATGAAGCAAATGCACGCAGACTGTAGCCTACATTTATATGCGTCTACACAGGATCAGACGATCCATGGCTGAATATTATATTCAAAGATATAATCATATATATATATATAATATATAGCCTATATAATATACAGGGTGCGCCAAAAAGTAATCCCCTACGGCTTTTTATCAATATCTTGGCCAAAAATAGGAATTTTTCAAATCCAGTTTTACGGGCTTGAAGGTAATTCATATCTACGTACAATAGCCAAATTTCATACCCATATGTGAAACAGAACAAAAGTTATATCACTTTTAGTGAGGACACCCACCGGTTTTTGACGATTCAAAAACGCGACGCAACGAAAAGTAACAAAAAAAACAATTTAATTATTCTGGCCAATATCTTGGCCAAAACTAAGAATATCGAAATGAAATTTTACAGGCTTAAAGACAATTCATATATGCACATGGGGGTCAGATTCCATCAAAGTATTTCAAAGAGAACATAAGTTATACCACTTTTAGTGAGGCCACTCCCGTTTCTTGACGATTCAAAGACGTAACGCAGCAAAAAGTAGCAAAAACACGATTTTTTAAAGTCTCAACTTAAATAATTGTTATCAAATAGCCTTGATATTGCCAGATGATCATTATTGTTACTATTTAAAAAAGAAACAGGGCACCAGCGTAGCTGCGCGCCACTGAGAAGTCACTTAGCAAGATGACGATCAAATTGGTAAATAAGGAATCTATCAGCTTCAATCAACAGGTCCATCAAGAACTTTGCAAAGAGACTCAAAAGAAGTTTGGACACTGGTGGTGGGCGCATTGAGCACAAGTTGTGAAGCACTACCAAGGTCATTTGACAATAGTTATTTGAGATGAGACTTAATAAAATCGTGTTTTTGTTACTTTTTGTTGCGTTTCGTTTTTGAATCGTCAAAAAACTGTGGGTGGCCTCACTAAAAGTGGTATAACTTTTGTCCTGTTTGAAATATTTTGATGAAATCTGAGCACCATCTGCAGATTTGAATTGTCTATAAGCCTGTGAAATTTCATTTCGATATTCTTAATTTTGGCCAAGATATTGGCAAAAAACCTAATTTTTGTTGCGCTTCGTTTTTGAATCGTCAAAAACCGGTGGGTGGCCTCCCTAAAAGTGGTGTAACTTTTGTTCCGTTTGAAATATTTTTTTGTAATTTTACCATTGTACGTAGATATAAATTGCCTTTAAGACTGTAAAGTTTCATTTAAAAATTCGTATGTTTGGCCAAGATATGGGCTAAAAACCGTAGGGGATTACTTTTTTTGGCGCACCCTGTATATATATAGATAGACTCGTTAACTATCGATTTTACATATTTGTAATTACGAGAGCGCTTGATTATTATTGCTCGAGCAGATGGAACGATAGTAGACCCCACATTAGACCTGCAGTCTAAATCACTGAACATGCATGTACCATAGATTTTTAAAGCACAAGTTATCCCTTTTTGTACAAAACAATACTGAGATAAGTCTGCGCACAGATATTCTTGGTGATTCTTCGATCGCAATTTGCTATATCCAAATCGCTAACAATTATGGGGTATGGCCGTATATATGTATATATATACTATAATATATTATATATGCACATGCAATGTGGACCCAGTGTACAGTTATATATCCAGAAACAGATAGTTTGCAGCTTTGATGGTAGCCTATATACGCTTTCTGCGCTCTTGCAGCGGGGAAAATCATGCGTTAAGTCCCATATACGCAAAAGTGTTCATAGCCTATCTGTCGGATATATTTAGCCCATAATTACATCTAGAAACGGAATTGACCAGCGCCTTGGATAGAGAGCCCTTATCAATCCCTGGCGATGTGATTGCCACCAAGACCTCTCCATCTGCTTCCTTGGATATCCATGGACCATAATTCTGCTAGGGCCCCCCTATATATAATACTGTGCACGACATTATTAGATCTAATTATAAGAGATTGAGTGGCAGTTACATTTCCATTCTCTGCTACTTCGGAGTCCTACTCTTCCTACCATTGCTTCCATTGATTGCGCTCCATTCGAAGCCTCCACGTCCGCGTTGTGCCATGTATCGTCAATTCAATGAAGATTTGACACACTTGTTCCAAATTCAATCAACGGAGTGATTAGGCCTATAGCCTATATGGCAAATGCTCAGTGGCGCCAAATACTCAAGCAACTTGTAATAAGATTAATGCTGGTCAGTACAGACAACTTTATGGCGTTTAATGACGTTACAAGCATTTATTTCTGTCCGTAGCCTACTAATCAGGCTCAGCTCTTCAAAGGCTGCATCTGCCTACAATCCCATTACAATCCTACATGTCTTCGTCTGATTCAAACCGATCAGACAATGTTTGTCTAACAAGACTAACAGCAGAGCTGCTTCAATTCAATTTTCGTTTAATCAAGACTTCAGGCTGGCAGAAAAAACATAGCCTGTTACATATCATTTATTTTACACAGGTTTTATGTGCAAGTTCAGTTCATATGCAACATAACTAAATATTCGGTTCGAATTTAATATTAGTTGATCTGAGTTTGTTGTAGGATTTGCTAGGCTAATAATATATGCTTTTGAACAGTACTCTAGAGATAAAGTTTCAATTATCTTCTTGGCCTTTGTAGACCTATAGTGCATATACGTGAGCGCTTAAAAGTAATTATATTTGATCGCGCATATATGCCCTTGTGCTGTCAGGTCAGCTGCGCTTCTGATCTGCTTCTCTTGAAGTGGCGCTATATAAATTTGAGATTACAGATACAGCATTCGAAATTATCCTGTTCGTGTCTGAACGCTGCAATGACTAAAATAATGGCGACGGAGGAGTGATGGAGTCTGGGAGTTATGGGCCCGGGGAGTGATGGGACCCGGGGGGAGTGATATGACTCCGTGAGAGGAGTAGTAGTTTTAAAGTACTAGAAGCAGAAGCAGGTTGACCGATGGATTTGTTTTTGTTGCCGTTCAGTATCAACTTCTCACAAACTCAGACGCTGCATGTTTTAAAGGCGCTTGATAAATGCGAGATTGTGTTTTGCACTTTGCCGCAAAAAATTATCTAGTCGGTTATTTCTCGGAACATAAAATCAGATTGGTCGGTGATTCATATATGCGGCATTGGGCCATTGGCCCCCTCCCTCCTCTTCTCGCCAATCCGTGCTTCTTGTGAAAGACATTAGAGTCCTTCGCTATAGTATCTAGCAGTGAATTGCTTAGTATTGGTTTTACATGAGTTGAGATGTATAGGCCTTAGCGCCATCTGGTATTGCTATAAAGTAATCATTGAAAATACCGGGTATAGTAGGACTCTAATACGGTATACATGAATATAGCCAGTTTGAGTTTGTATAGATCATGGATGGCTAGTAGCCTATGTTAAGGTTTTTAAATAAACCAGAGGATTCTGCCAAGTTGGCCTAGTGGAAGCCTGTGATAATTCTCACGGCTTTTTCTGGAGTAGGCCCTATGACATGTGTAGGTTGGAGTAAAGTTTTGCAACCTCCTGCCCACAATATTATGATTCCATAGTTGAGGTAGGGTAGAATAAAGGTGTTGCAGAGCGTTCTAAGCGTAGGGAGAGGCAGATAATTTTAAGCCTTAACATATTTCGTTTTGATTTAACAATCTTATTTTTGACCACATTGGAGGATCTGAGGAAGCCACTTGAGATGTTCATCCAAGATTATGCGTAAAAATTTGATCTGAGATTCACGTTTAATCACTTTAATGGGGATACTATTAAGGACAATAGTTTGTGTGGGTCCTCAGTGATCTTCCTTCTTGGGCTGGAAAACAAAGTGAAGTTGAACTATTAATGTTGTGGAAAGCAGTTCCGAGTGCATGCATGTGGACAAACATGTCATTTTCAAAGTCGGAGATGATAAAGATAGTGAAATATGCAAGGCCGTAGCTAGGGGGGTGTTTTGGGTGTTTGAACACCCCCCGAAATGAAAAAAACGTAAAAAGTAAACAATGCATTTACGCAAAAAACAAGAGAAAATCGCAATTTAGGAAAAAATCATGGAATTAGTATCGTTTTACGCCGTACGTACTGAAAGTTTTTTGGGCGAAAAATCCTAAAAAAGCGTCAGATGACTAAACAAAAATCAAATAAAACAAAGGTTTTCAGAAATTTTTCTGGAAAACACCACCCGAAATAAAATTCTGGCTACGGCCTTGAGTGAAAACATCATTCATCTATGATATATGCTGCGAATAGAAAAATCAGCACACACTGTGGAAACCGTGTTAGCAAGCAAGCAAGTAAATAAGTTGATAAGTAAGTAGGTAAGCAGGCAAGCAAGTGACTCATTGCAACTTATTTTGGGGTGTCCAAAATCAGTATTTTGGTTGGCAAATGCCTACGCACCGATAGTATAGGTCTAATTGGCTGTCATGCAAAGGCAGCCTTTATTTACTATTGATAAGCGCTCATGAATTGCGTTGTATACAACGATTGCATGCATTTAAATTAAACTGGAAGAGCGACATTGTATTGTATAAATAACAATAACAATTAGCCTAAGTAGCAATATTTAGCGTCTAACGATTTTGTACTAATCTGTCCGCTTAACTTTAAGGAAGTGGCGCCACTCTCATGACTGCGGTGGTCTCTGCTATTCTTTCAGTTAATCTGCTGCTGTTGCGTTCGTCGCTTATGCAGACAGCAACTGTACGCAGAATAGCGGTAGGCTATGGTCGTCGCAACCGCGCGAAAGTTATTGCAATGCACTGAGCTGTCGTCGTCGGTCGTGTGACGTCGACAAGATCCATGCTGGCGTGACTGATTCTATCTGTACTCCTTCAGTTCACTGTGAACACACGACCCGGCAGCACCGTGTCAGATTAACACAGCCAGGCTATACGCTACATCGATCAGAACAGACGCCGACAGTGGAGACTTCGCGTCGCGGGAAAACCTCGGCAGAGGAGAAGATTTCTATCTGCTAATAAGACGCCTACAGACTTCTATATCTTAGAAGGGAGACAGAATACTTCACACTTTTCACAGGTAAATTGCTGATTCATCCGTTCTTGTAAAAATTCCACCTATAATAGTTATGATGCTGAATAGATCGGCATATTAATTATTGTAGTATCGAGTTTTCATTCTTCACTTTTCTCGTTTGCCGATCAGCATGTGATGCCGGTGACACGAAACGGAGTATCCCCCTGAAAGCTATCCGGGGTTGAATTAATTAATCTATCCCTCCGGATGGAATTAACCGGTCTAGACTATCCGGAGGGATGAACCAGTCTATCACCTTTTTTGAAAAATGCGTATAATTGAATTTATTTTGCTCTAATCAAAATTTGAAGTGACTCCAATTGTTTTAAGTGTTCTAAGCATTGTTCAGAGAAAGGCAACTCGAATTTATTTAGTGACTCTGAGTGTTTGTAAGTGTTTAAAAAGTTTTAAGTGCTATAAGATCAAAGCAAAAAATTATCTAGTAGAAATAAACATACCTGCTAGTGTCATTGTTCAAAACAAAGCAGATGAAAATTAATTTGCAAAAAAATACACGCGGAAGTGACTTTTTCAAATTTTATTCATTTGGGGGTTACGATTAATACGGGGGATACTCTATTTCGTGACACCGGCGTATAACCTACAGATAACGAATGCATTATGCAATGCAATCACGTCCTCGCTTTCGTCCTCTCTTATAAGCAATGCTCTCCTTCAGCTTTTTCTTTCTTCTTTCCTGATTCGTTTTATGCTTCCCTCCATCACTTTCCTTGTGTATCCATCCTTCACGCAATCTGTTCTTCCTCCTTCTCCTCCTCCTCCTCCTCCTCCTCTTCTTCTTCCTCCTCCTCCTCTTCCTCCTCTTCCTCCTTTCCATCATCCTCATTTCGTATTCATCTCATTCTCTTCTTGATTGTCTCAGTCTTGCATAAACATGCATCCTTTTTCTGATACTTTATCTTTGATCAGTGTTTTATTTATGCCCATTATCTTAGCAAGCTGAACTTAGGCTCATAGCTCACGCGAAACGAAGAAATTGGATGCCGCAAGCTTGGCTTCGGCCAAAGTATTTAGCCTACTTAGTTTGGTCAGTAAAATATGTCAATCTTCTCGTTACAAGCGATAATAATTGACATCATTGCAAGGACACAATAATGAGATAGGAATAGGATCAGTTTCTGCCAATAATGTTTGTCAATATACAGGGTGGCCCAGCATAAATGTCCCGACTTTGCCCGCATATAACTTCGCCAATTTTTAACATTTATTTATACTTAATGCATCAAATTAAAGGTATTTCAATCTAGTATTAACCATAAAAAAGTCGAACTGATACTAGTTTAGGTTTTAATTATATGCCCGGAGCAGCGCTAGCTACCATATTTTGCTGTCATTTGTGACGCAACCTGGCGCCGTTGTCAGACGATGATCGAGTTTCGATATTAATTTTACGAACTGATAAGAGATTTAATTCGTTTGAAATGATTAGCGAATATTCTAACAGAGGATGGAATAAACAATACCTTGTATTATCTGCTACGGAAAATTGATAAAACAGGACTTTCTACTCGCAAACCATGGGAATCGGAGCGCACGGCGCTCACATCCGCTAACATTGCTCGTGTGTCCGTGTACATTTGCAGTCAAGACAATGACCAAGGCAGGCCCTGCATGCAAATTCAGCGCAAAACAGGCAGTCTTAGAAGCACTGAATAACGTATTGGAAAAGATTATAGACCTAAAATTAAAGTAATTTGTCGACGAGAAGTCCAGCGAACTCTCCAGCTCTTACACAAAGAAACGGCTGGCAGCGTGCAAGCGTCTGAAGCAGCGCATGGCAGTGCACGGCTGTTGGCAAAATTGAAAGGATGTGGTTTTGCGATTAGAAGATATTCATGGTAGGGACCCTATAAATACCCAAAATGATCGTGCCTACGCGTGTTTCAGCAAAAAACGATAGAATTTCCCGGGGAAACGGCGTCATATTGCGTCAGTAATGACAAAAAATGGTAGATAGCGCTGTTCCAAGTATATAATTAAAACCAATACTAGTATCAGTTCGACTTTTTTAGAGTTAATACTAGAGTGAAATACCTTTAATTTGATGCATTAAGTATAAATAAATGTTAAAAATTGGCGAAGTTATATGCGTGCAAAGTCGGGACATTTATGCTGGGCCACCCTGTATTATGCTGTGTGCCATAAAGCCCGTCCGTGATCGATCGAGCCGAGTTAGGCTACTCTCAACCATGGGCGGGGACCTGGGCGGAGACATGGGGGGTGGGGGCGGAAAGACGCGAGATTTTTTGACGGATGAACGGCTCTGAGTGTCGCCAAAAAATTTCCAGCTTTTACCGGCCAAAATTTCTGACGAACTTTTTTTAGTCATCCGGCGAAATCTCGACGAAATTTGTCTATTTTCGCCGACAAAAAAGTTGATGACTTTTTTTAGTCGTGATGCTCAACGATTGGAGGGACAAATGCATGGGCCGTCCCCCCCCCAACACCTCCATTGGAGGGGACCGTCCCCCTTGTCCCCCTAGGTCTCCGCCCATGCTCTCAACTTGATTCGACCGACTAACGTCTCGAGTTAACTGACCAACTCGACTGACTCAGGAAATAAACAAACGATTGGTCAACTTTTGCCGTCTTGGACTGTACGCTTTTACTTTGGTCGAAATTTCAGACGACTTTTGCAGTATTATATCCTAGTATCAAAATTATTCATGAATTTCAGTTGCACATTCTTAGGTCTTATAAGAAGTTCGTCAAACCGCAATTGAACTTTAGCCTAAAGTTCTCTCTTGTTACATGTTAAATGACCCTGCCATATCAAAGATGATTAGTGTCGCCCTCCTTCTTTATCCAGGCTTGGGACTGGCACTGGCAGAGAACAACCAGGGGCGGAGTTTAACTGGAAAGTTAAATTTAGGCACTTTAATGACATCGAGTGTGGTTGACTTTTATAATTAAGCGTCGGTGCCACCGTCGACTCTATCATCTATAGGTTGCAAGACTACGGTACAAGAAATCTCTTTGAATATGCGATAGGCCTACAGATTCATTTTATTTGCTGATCGGCAGCAAATAAGACAGCAGTGGGAAAGGAGGCATTCATGAAGAGAAGAGAATTGCTGAGAGGAGTATTGAGTAGAAATCTCAAGAAAAGAATGATCAAAACATTGATATGGAGTGTAACACTATATGGATCAGAAACGTGGACTCTAAGAAAAGAAGATACTAGAAGACGTAGAGGCTTTTGAAATGTGGTTATGGAGGAAGATTGAGAGGATTAGTTGGACTGAGCATGTATCAAACGAGGAGGTGCAACAACGAGTAGACGAGGAAAGAGCAATAATGCTACAATAAAGATGAGACAAAAGAAATGGATAGGACACATCCTGAGAGGAGAATCCCTTCTGAAAGTGATCATTGAAGGAAGAACGGAAGGAAAAAGAAAAAGAGGAAGACAAAGACAGAAATTACTGGACTGGATGTTGGTTGAAGATTATGGGAAACTGAAAGAAGAGGCTCAACACCGGGAAGAGTGGCGCCGTCGGAAGTTCGAACCTGCCGTGGAGCAGAGAACATGAAGAAGAAGAAACAAATAAGACAACATTTATTGTATGCAGGGTATGCAGTGTGCACTCCGTTCAGCAAATAAGACGACATTTATTTATACAATTGGTGTGTAGTGTGCATTGTGTGCATTGTCTAGTGAACAGTGAGTTTAAAAAACCTGAAACGGCTCAAGATTGCTGAAAATTAGTAACTCTAATAGACCGCAGTGTATTTGATTAGGTTAAGGTTGAATACTTTGAGCATTTGGAAGATTTCTGTCATAGTTCAGCAGGTGCAAAGCAGAGCAGAGAGAAAACTACCCCCAGTAGGCCAGTAGGTCTATGCACAATATGTTAGCGTTTCCACTAACGCTAAATTGGCCGTTTTTAAGTCCGTTAAAAATTGCCGGAAAGTCAAATTTTTGGGCTGTAGACGTAAGGAAAATTACAACGGCGGCTAGCTGCATAGACCATTTGTTTAGCGTCAGATGAATAGGCGCCCTGCAGCACTTAGACTAATGAGATATTATATCGTTATTATGTGAATTTGTATTTGGTCTGCCTGCTGAAACTGTGTGCCTCTGTTCACATTGTAGCCCTAAGTAACATTGGCCTATTTCAATAGCTGTTGGGGAACAAAGAATGCATGACTGAAATATTCAATGGATAATAATAATAATCTCATCCAAGGGCTTCTATGGCGCTGTAATAGTAGTGCATAAAGCTGTATACATAGTCATTGGTCTCAAGGTGCACAACCCGCGGGCCGCGGGTCGCATGCGACCTCCGAACTCGTCATGTGTCGCCCTCGGGACAATTTTAAACGACAAAGTGGTACTTGGTGGTGTAGTGACGCGCGGTGGTGTAGTGCTGGTTTGGTGCCTTGGAGCCGGATGGTTCCAGGTTCGAATCCACCTCAAGTCGCCGCGTAAGGACCTAGAGCTAAGTCCTTCACTCGAGATTGCTCGTTCACTTCGGCGTGCTCAGTGTCTGCGCTGTAGTCGGGAGCGCCTCTGAGTAGCGAGACTGAAGGGGCGCTATGGCAAATGTGAGAATTGAATAAAACTAATAAATGAATAGACAAAGGAAAGTGGCCCAGGAACAGAAAATTATCTGAAGACTTCATTGTACAGTACTGCTCACAACATGCCAATAGCCTACAATATAGCACAGCTTCAATCTTGTCTGTTTCGAAGTGCTTTGAAAACCAGCGTCTTTATAACACTAAGGTCTTTATAACACCAACGTCTTTATAACACCAATGTCTTTATAACACCAGCGTCTTTATAACAGTAACACCAAGGTCGCTCCCTCATATTCTATCCAGAAACCAGACCCTTGCTAACAGAAACCTGCCTGCCAGAGAGCATCTGCTTCAAGTTTAATTGATAATAGATGGCTATAGCGGCACTGGTCTGCTAAACTAAGCTACGGAGATCTCTGAGTCCACGAGTAAGCCGATGATGAATTGCCCAGCAGCATGCATGCTAACCTACGTGAAGTCTCCCTCTGTGCAGTTTATTGTCTTAGCGGGTGAGCCTAAGCTGTGTTGCATAGAGATTAAATTATGGCATGGTTTGTCACGTGCCAGATGGCAATGTACTCTGGAAATGCCCTTTCACAGTTTATTCTAGCATTCTTTCTTTGGCGTCAAAGGCTGTTTGTTGCAATGGTCTTCGATTTAATCACTTGCCCTATTCGCTCAGTCAGTGTATACCGTATTTATTTCATAACACGCATGTGTAGTGTTGTGCTTCATTAGTAGGCTTTTGGTCGAATTAATTCAAACTGTTTAGAACTACTGATAGAGGCAAGATATATATATATGTATATAATTATATATATAGCCTACTGCATACGCCGACTGGATGTGCTGCTTCATTGGTGCAATCAGTGTGATTTGCTTTTTAACTACAGAGCTGCTGTTATGGAGTCTAGTTCAAATGCACAAAATCGTTGTTAAGAAGACCAAAATTGAAGTAGAAAATTATCAGTTTCAACAGAAGTGTAGGCTTCATTTGAATTCTTCATAGAAACTTTTGACACCAAATTCGTGTGTTTAATATGCTGCGAGGTAGGCCTACTTAATATATATATATATATAAAATTATATATATATATTTATATATAATTATATATATATATTCGTTAAATGAGAAAACCAGGTTGACAAGACCGCAACTTGGTTGCATAGCTGTCTGAAACGTTTCTTCGCTTTTTAGTTTGTTCAAAAAAGCGTTTTTTCGTTCTTTATTTTTTGTGTCGTTTTATTCCGTTTTAATTTTGTATGTAACTTTATTTATTTATTTAGCCTACTGTCTGTCACTATTTTACTTTATTTTATTTTGTCTGATATAATAATAACAATAATAATTATAATAATAATAATAATAATTTTTACGTCTCCGGATAATTTTTTGAAATCCCGAGGGATCTGAGATACCGCGGAGAAAAAAATAATAAAGTTGTGCTATTTGCCGATTAAGATAAAACTGCATAAACAAGGTTTTTAAGCTTAAAATGAATTTGAAGACTGTTACAAGTCAAATTATTTTCCCTTCCGTTATTTGCCGTTTCCCATTTTTTTTCGAATAAAACGACGTTTTTACGCTTTATTATTCCTTTTCCGTCTTTTTTGCATCTATGACAGGCAAGGGGGATACAGAAATTTTCGATCGGGGGGGGGGGGCCAAAATTTAGGGTCTTGGTCCGGGAAACCGGGAAAAAAATTCGTCTTCCATCCGCCGAAAAAACTGATGACCTTTTTTTTAAGTCATCAGCCTCGAATTTCCCAAAAAGATACCTTTTCCAACCACCGAAAAAACTGATGACTTTTTTTAGTCATCAGCCTTGAATTCCCCCTAAAGATACCTTTTCCCATCCGCCCTCCACCCAAAACACTGATGACCTTCTTCTCCGCTCCGGAGCACGGACATACGGAGCTACTCGCGGGGGGCCAAGTCAACTTTTCGGGCCAGAAGAGCTGGTAAAAAATAAAGAAATTTCAAAATGGGGGGCCATGGCCGGATTGGCCCCCCCTGGATCCGCCCCTGATGACAGGGATTATAGTCTTACGGATTACACGTACGCTTATTGAGAACGCAATTACTGAGAGTTCTATGGATGGAATTTTTATCGTGCACTTTGTTAAGTGTCCGGATACAGCGCACACATGTTATCTAAATTCACTGCATGGTTTATACGACCTTCGAATTCTTTCCTAAAATGCAATCTGTCACTTATTGGTCGAAAAAAGTTTGTGCGCGTCTGCTGGATTCGCGTGAAGTTGGAGCTACATTCATAATCTCTTGCAAAGGCTTCTGTTAGATGTGTTAAATCGATCAGAGGAAAGGCTTGTCTTCAGTCATAGGATTACATATAATATATATTATATATTTTATATAATAATATATTAAATAGTGTATATGACCTATTATATATACATGTATATATATATTCGTTTAATGACATAACCAAGTGACACACCGCACATGGGTACATAGAGATATGTACCTATAGAAAAGTATTGAAAATGACATCTCTATAGCAACGGTCTTAACCAGAATGTGATGACGATATGGGTTGAATGAAAGATCACCATGGGAACCGACCTCCTGCCTTCGAAGTGGAAAAAACAAGCAGGCAGAGAACCAGACACAACTGTATCATCATGTGGATGAATCGATACAAGTTCGATCAGTGAACGAAGACAAAAGTGACTGACCAGACTAGGTGTATATACTTGCCGCAACGGTGCTAGAAAAAAACTGTTGCACTATAATCATATTCGGAAGATCAAGTGGACTGTTTTATGAAGAAGGTTTCACATCTTACACTGAGATTTCACATTGCATCATCACGACCAATCATCGAGATGTATAAGCTTATATGTATGGTCCTGTATAGGCTACATGCAGGCGCGGATTTAGAGGGGGGCGGAGCCGGCGTACGCCCCCCCCCTAAACCTGCAGCAAATGTTCTCAAACTAAACTGACCTAAAACTAATATAATTGCAATTTGGGAATAGGATGTTTGAAGTAGCTGGACCGGCAGAATGGAGCTCTCTTTCACATTTTGCTGCTCACTTCTGTCACGGCTTGCAGTGTTGAACGAGCAAATTCTAGTCTGCGATTTGTGAAGTCGTGTTTCCGAAGTACAATGAACGAGGACAAATTTAATGCACTCATTTTATTGTTTGTCCACAAGGACATCAAGTTAGACATTGATGACATTATCAATGCCTACGCCAGAAAGCATCCAAGGAGAATGACACTGCTTAATCCACTGGCATGTGACACTTAATTATTTCCTTTTTGGATCAAGGGTTGCATGATCAAAACCGATGACTGATTTATAATCGTTTCACTGTTAACCTTCAGTGGAGACCAGTGGTTTTATATGAGAAACTATATATTTTTTTAAAGTTCCATAACATTTTCTATAAAAAGGATCATTATAGTTTTGCGTGATCTAATTTCATATATATATTTACGGGATGCTTATTTCCAAAATGTACATTCCAGCTGCAACCAGCCAATCACATAGGGGAATACAATGTGGAAGAGGCGAAGACCGTAGGGGGAGGAGGTTGTCGAGTACAATTTCTGACCATCCCTTTGTAAAACAACACGTGCGTGTGGGTAGGCTCTCACGATTTTAGACGAATTGCAATGTAAAACGTAAAAAATTTCTTACAAATGACCCTACGTATGGAGGAACATTTTGCACAGGTAATTAGGCCTACATGTATGTCTCACTATAGCGCTCTTTATCGTTAAATTTAAGCATGGCTATAACATAGAAGACCTATTATAGGTGTCGTTCGCGTAGGCTATAGGGTATATAAGGTTTCGCGTCGTGAGGGTCGGTTAGGGTTAGTGTTAGGGTTAGTGTCGTCATTAGATTCTTCAGATTTTTGCGTCGTGAGGGTCGGTTAGGGTTAGTGTTAGGGTTAGTGTCGTCATTAGATTCTTCAGATTTTTGCGTCGTGAGGGTCGGTTAGGGTTAGTGTTAGGGTTAGTGTCGTCATTAGATTCTTAAGATTTTTGCTTTGCTTCTTTAGCAGTTGTTGGTCAAGCTAATAGCCTACAGCTTCACCAATAACTGCTAGCATCAACTACTTTCTCCCCCCTATGGTCTTCGCCTCTTCCACATTGTATTCCCCTATCATGACACCCGATTGGCTGAAAATCCTGCAGTTGCAGCTGCCATGTACATTTTGGAAATAAGCGGGACTGGATTGGTAGTATTTACGCCCCCCCTAACCAGAAATCCTGGATCCGCCTCTGACATGCGCTGGTTAATTATGTGCGTATCTGTGAATATGTAAGTGTGTGGTTGGGTGTGAATCACGTTGAGTCGTCTTCTCGACAAAGCAATGAACAAAGTATCTATCACTTCATCTTCACTTCCTTCAGTCTCAGATTAATCCCTCTTTGGCGAGGGGTCAGCCACTCGGATCCTCCTCTTCCATTTGTCCATGTCTCCAGCGTCTTCATTCTTCGGCTTGAGCAGCGACTACCTCTAAATCTTTCCAAGTCAATGAACACCGAAACGAATGATATATTATTTTTCGCATACATGACCTACGATAGTTGAACGCAAAGTTTAATATATGCGTTTTCTCATGTATGTATAAATGCATGCATATAAAATTAATATGAAGCTATGCATTTGTGTATTGCACTGTATGTATAATATATTGCATGCTCGTTTATATGCTCGTACGTATGTATGTATTCGAGTAGATCTATGCATTATGAATGTATGTATATGTGTATGTATGCATGCATGCATGTATCAATGCATGTAATGATCTTTGTCGGCCTGTGTCAAGTACTGGGACTGGTCGGTTAATACGCTCGGCTCATAGGGAAGTGCCCTTGGTCCCGTTTGCTCATACCTCCATCATCCAGAGTCGAGCCTTTTCTGTGGTTGGCCCCGGTGGTATGGAATTCCTCCTATTTACTTGAGCTGCGCCTGTTCCCTAGATCACTTTCTGGCACATTATATAAGCACTTAAAAACTGTCGTGCATGTTTGGCCGTGCTGGAGTCGGGAGCGCCTCTGAGTAGTTTCCTTGAATAGGCGCTTTCTAAGTACTTGAATGAGTTTTAGTTTTGTTATTATTGGTTTTAGTTATTTTGCCAAGTTTTTGTTTAAGTTCTATAGTTAGTAGAAACTGATGCTTCTTAGCTTCAGCGTTAGCTCCTTCAGTTTTAGTTTTAGTTATGATTTTAGTCATTCGTTCGATGATACTTAGCTATGAATAGTATAAACCAAATTACTGAAAATAGATCATGGCATCCATTATTTTTACAGTATGGAAACATCAAACATGCCATATATCGTACATGATAACAATAATAATGTGACAGTGAATTGATTCATGTTCGTGATTGCAAAAGTTTGCTGCGTTTCATTAAATTCAAGTCTACGCGTGACGAAAAATTCTTTCGGCGCAAAGTTCTGATGTACAGGATGGGCCATAAAAAAATACCCCACGATTTTTGCCAATATCTTGACCAGACGTAAGAATTTCGAAATGAAATTTCACGGGCTTAAGGTCAATTCATATTTACACATGATGGCCAGATTTTATCAAAATACTTCAAACAGAATAAAAGTCGTATCACCTTTGTATGTGCAGATAAAATATCTATTGTCGACAACAAAATTGCACTCGCTGTAATGTGCTTATAATCGATAATTAAAATAGTCCAGACTCCGCTAGTTCCAGTCTTTTAGGTCTACCACCCAAGATTTAGACATCTTCTAAAATTCAAAAGATTGGAAAGTCATCGAATGACTCGCCAAATATTACTTAGTATATACTTACTTATCAAATATCTCCGATTGTAAAAAGCGGTAATCTCCAATTTTCGGCCCAATGTACAAAAGACATTTCATATACATGTAGGACGCTAGGGTTTTATTTTTTCCTTTAGGTTTTCGTTATACACGTTGTCGTTATTATAAGATTCGACTGTTTTAATTTCAGTTTTTAGTTTTTTATATCGTCATCGTTTTGCCTTAGTTTCCGTTCTACTTTTCATTTTAGTTAGGCTAATTAGAACCTTGAGTTTTCGTTAACGAATGTTTTCGTCTAAGTTCTCGATAATGAGAACAATAGGCCGTGCACTATCTTGTACAATGGCGCGTATACATAAATTATCGTCGGATTTTGAGCTCGCCGATTTTCATCCACCGAAACTCGACTTCTTTCTCATGGGTGTGATCATCGGATTAAACTCTATTTGTTGCTCGAATGGTTCATAGACGAGCAGAGACGTTAATGGTTGTCTGCTTGAGAGGAGAACGAATCGAGTGAATCGGAGTTGGGACAGTATACGCCTGATCGATCCGACTCCGGATCAAAATCTTTGTGGAAATTGGCGGTTTAAACCACGGGGGGGGGTTTGGCCGTTTATCGCCGACGTCAGTCACATTCGTCGGCTGATGTATTACGTTGAAAAAGTTTTTTTAAAGGTTATTTATCCAATTAAATAAGAAAAAACAAAACACTTGTTTGTAGCAACAATTGCTTTTCTTACTTAATTCCCTTTGTTACTTTATTTCCTTTTTATTTACTGTAATACTGTTGGGTTGATGTCAGGAAGGGCATCCGACCAGGCCATAAAACCCCTCCTCCCATAATAATCTAAATTCCTGGCTACGCCTCTGGATTCTATGATGATGACGACGACGAGTCAACGACGACGACGACGACGACGATAAAGATGATAAACCACTCGACTTGGAAGCACAAGAGCTGACGAAATTAATACAAGTGTCAATATGCCACTATGTTTATCGGCAGCACGTTTTCATCGCGTAGTTTCATATATATATAATTATGTGCCTTTGTACACTTGCGTTTGAATAGGTCTACTTGCTTTTGTGCACGTATCCTATAGCCAATCATCTTTAGATTAATTTTAGACGAAAACTATCTGGTACAATGGCGGCATTTTGACGGGAGCTTAAAGTAGCCTACAAAGCTTAAAACGTTATCCTCAAAATTATGGCGCCAATTTAGGATAGGCCTATTGAAAGCGTTTGGTGAGCGTGCCTGTATTTGAGGCGAAATGAGCAAGCTCAGACAATTTTGCAAACGTATTAGAGGCTGAGAGTATTATAATCGCCTGACAACAATCATCACTACCTTTTCCTCAGACGATGATGCACCAAGATGTGAATTCAATTTTCCTGTCTTCTTCGATTTCCTTTTTGCCTTCCCTGATTTCTGGCTTTCTTTAGGGTGATCACCGACCGATGTCTTGAGTATCGACCTATTAGGCTTAATATGGCAATTACACCATTAAAAGTAAGTTTCAGAACATAAATATTGATCTTAATATTGTTGTTATTATTATTATTATTATTATTATTATTATTATTATTATTATTGTTAGGCTATTATTATTATTATTATTATTATTATTATTATTATAAAACGGTGAATTTAGGTAATTTGCGCAATGTAATAAAAATTCGACTAACGACAGCCAACGCTGATGACGTCTTTTCAATTATTATTATTATTATTATTATTATTATTATCATTATTGTGGTGTATTAAGTCAGATCCTTGATCTTAATCGGCCGACACAGTCTCATCTGTCGAAGGTCGCTTCGTTATTATTATTATTATTATTATTATTATTATTATTATTATTATTATTATTATTGCTACTATTATTATTATTATTATTATTATTATTCAAAGAATCTTTCTCTATCTCGTCGTTTTTGTAAGAAGAATGTACTTGACAACAGTGCTGCATCAGAATAGCATTTTCATTATACATTCAGACGGCGTGATATAGAATCGATTTTCTTCAACCGTGTCACCAAGTGCAATTTATATATCGCATATCGACCTCCAAGAATATATATATGTATATGCCTATTTTCTATTATGCATCTGAATAAATTCACACACACACATATATATATATAGGCCTATTATATAATATATTATATACATGGGCATGAAATCGTGGAAACTGTGCAATTTGTGGAAACTCGATGAAAAATGTGACCTTTTTCAACCTGCAGAACGCGATAATAATATCAAGTGTAACTAAACGTTCAGCAAAATTATTCATGAATAAATCAATTCTCGATCGTAGACGGAATGATTTCTGAATGGACGAATGGATGGGAGAAGAGAAATGGGGGGAGACTGGGGCGACGAACGGATGGATCATGGATGGAGTGGTGATCGCAGAAGGTTATGGTTGACTTGATGGATGCGCCAGAATAGCGGTTTATTGGCTGGGATGGATGGACGGACGAATAGGAAATAATTCTGAAGAGATAGACACTGGTGGGACAGACGCTTGGATTATAAATTAGGCCATATATATAATTATATATATATATGTATATATATATATATATATTGTGAGATGGACGAAATAACTATTATACATAGAATGATAGAGAAAGCGACTCGATTATAATTAACTGACGATGTGAATTCATCAATTGGATCTTCTTCTGGTCAATTAGATTGAAACACTTTTGAATTGCTTAGTTTGCAACAAGTATAACCAACCGATCTCTTTTTGACCATTGATGAATGGTCGCGTGAAGGAAAGTGTGGTTTCCAGCTTATTTCGGTCAATTTCATGGGAAAAGCCCAGAGTGAAGTGAATTTACCATATCGATGGCCAAGAGCACAGACGTCGTATCTGCAATTTTTCAGAAAATCCCTTTTTGACGCTATTCGATGCGTAAAATTATTCTTCACAGCCTAATAAAAGTTGTATGTACATAGGCCTACGACGTATATGCAGTAAGATATCGTTCAGAATCTGAATGTCGTATCTGCAATTAAGGTCACAAATGTCGTATCTGCCACACATACGACATTTGTGCAGTAATTTCTGCCACACATACGACATAATCTAGTGCACAGATGTCGTATCTGACCTTTAATTACATTGTAAAAGCCTTTCATTATGCTGCTGCATAAAAGACACTGACAATGTCACTTGCTGAATCAAAATAAACATTTTGGCTATCTCACTTTTTATGAGAAAGGAGCATGTATCTTGAAAAAAGGTTTTTTCTACTTCCTGAAAAGTTTTGTTTTTTGCACATACGACGTCTGTGCTCTTGGCCATCGATATAGCCTATCCTGCGTCCAAAACGGTTTGTAAAGTTAGAATGCAAAAATTGGCTGGAGGACGTATACTATAGATGTTTAATTATACGGGGAGCAGTAGGTCTAAGTGTTAGTGGATTTGTTAACAGTCGGCCTAACTCAGTATGTAGTTTTTTTAATGTAATGCAAATCTTCAGAATTTAAATGACAGAGCATGAATGTCTTGCATCATGCCAAGACATCGACTTTAACGACGAAGACTTGAACTCGACGATTAACCACCGTCCGAAGAACGAAGAAGAGAGTATATATAGGTCTAAAGTCGTATCAAAACATTTATGGAGCGCTCACCTCTGGAGTCTCGAGGCATATGCGATACAGATGCGCTTTCAGCACAGAAACCCCGGGGAAAAGAAAGAAGTGAATGGACGTGATCAAATGAGCATCTTGAGTTACAGAGACCGATGATTCAAAATGGGCCGAGTGTGTTTCAGCTGTGAGTAACAAAATCGTCAAATTTGACAATAAGAGTCTAACGTCAGGCTTGTATCAGTACTGATTCAGTAGTCATTAAGAGGTCATGAACATGGAGCATTGGAAGTATGCGCATATCTCGTAAGAAAGTTAAATGCTGGGTAGGCCTATGTGTTATAGCTATTAATATACGAAATTCCATTAGATATTGGTATACAGCATATTTGAAAAATTCTTGTTCAGAGGTTTCGTTAGGTGAGAAAAAAACCCAATGAGTTTGTTGAAACGTAATGGCCTAACAATCTACAAGATTGGAATGCCTGCATGCATGCATATGAAACGCTGTCGTTATCACATATTATTATTGTACACACGTGCGTTTCTTTTGTCGGTTTTTGTCTCTGTTAAAGCTTGAATAATAATTATTCTTATAGTCGCATTCCGAGTGCATTTGCTGAATCATACGGCGTCAGGTATACGGTCTGAATCAATTGAAAGGGGCGAACAAAGGGAGGGGTGAAGGGAGGCTGAGAGATGGAATTTTGAGATAATATGCAAAAAAGTTAAAGAACAAAATTACAATAAAATAGCGATTGAGAACAGCAGGGTCTGCTCACACACACGCACACACACACACACATGCACGTATCCACACACACACACACACACACACACACACATGCACGCACACACCCACACGCACACACACCCACACGCACGCACACGCACACACATGCACGCACGTACCCGCACACACACACACATACATACATACATACATACATACATACATACATACATACATACATACATACATACATACATATAAACGCAAATATCAGTTCGATTCATTAGCTTAATCCAAAAGCGATGTCCTTTTAATCTTTAGGCCTATGCCTACAAAGCTTTTCAGAAGCCATGCCGAGTTTGAGGGATCTTATCGCTGAGTAACCTAGCCTATTGCACCAATTTAAAGAATAAAGCCCGTGTTCAATTTTTTTATATTCACAAACCGGGTTCTGTCCAAGGATTGGCCATTGTGTGTTAGTACAATAGTACATGCCTACGTTAGGAATTCTGCTGCATTTAACCTTAATTGTTCTATGCATAGGATAATAGTTATTATTTGCTCGAATTCTTTAACCTGCGACCCTGTGATCTGTAAACTAACACAAACCATGCACAGTGGATGAAAAGAATTGGCCATGCTCGTCGAATCTAAAATGGTTACATACACGAATTGAAAAACTTTCTTTTCCAATAAGCAGTTGTTTAGATCAGTGAGATTGACCTAGTCGCGTGTACAGTTCTTTCAGAGAGAGAGAGAGAGAGAGAGAGAGAGAGAGAGAGACAGACAGACAGACAGACAGACAGACAGACAGACAGACAGACAGAGACAGAGAGAGAGACAGACAGACAGACAGACAGAGAGAGACAGAGAGAGAGAGAGAGAGAGAGAGAGAGAGAGAGAGAGAGAGAGAGAGAGAGAGAGAGAGAGAGAGAGAGAGAGAGAGAGAGAGAGAGAGAGAGAGAGAGAGAGAGCGTAACATATGGCGACAATTCTTGAAATGGTCAATGTCAGCTGTAGATAATAAGCCTACGCGTCTTTATGACCTACGTACGGAATACAATAATAAATTAATCATTATTCTAGGTTTATATACATCCAGATGCAGCTATCATCACGCTCTAGAGAAAACCGTGTAACCTTGGGCATTTGCTCATCTTAAACATTTAGACCCATTTATAAAATATGTCGCTGAAATAATTTTCGCTGGGCCTTATTTTTTAGCTTGTCTTTAGTCTAAATTGGTAACTTTAGGCTTTGTATAAAACCAATGGTAGATAATTCCTCAGCGAACAAATTTTAACGAAACAGAGTAAAACTATCTAAGTTCGGCGTCGTGATATCCAGCAGAATAACACTATCCCATTATTTTGCTCGCGCTGTCTATTGAAGAATAGTTCCGTGCCAATATAGAGTGTCACTGCATGTAGCCTATAGTCTCTAACAGTCATCGATCTTATAAAATAAATGGCTGTGTCCAACGCGCTGTTTAAAGGTTGAAGGAAGAATCAATTGCCCGGAGAACCATCGCTTCTCTCCAATTCCAACACTGATCAATCATCCGTGACAAGTCCATCAATTCGCCGCCAACGACTCCTTCACCTCCTCCTCATCTATCTCCTTCTCCTCATCCATCTCCTCCTCATCCATCTCCTCCTCCTCTTCAACCATCTCCTCCTCCTCATCCATCTCCTCCTCCTCATCTATCTCCTTCTCCTCCGCCTCCTCCTCCTCTTCCTCTTCCTCCACACGGATCAATGACATCCAGATCGGACCCGACGGAATCTTTGAAGCACGAATCGGAGATGGCCTGTCTCAACTATCTCGGTGATAAAGCCTACTCTAAGCAGCTAGGTATGATATATAAATCCATAGAATGAATGAATGAATGAATGAATGAATGAATGAATGAATGAATGATATACTGAAGATATACAGATCTCGATTTGTAGATGTAACGAGGTCTGATGACGACGCTCCTGCTGGCTGTAAATAGCCGAGTGTCAGAGCAGAGTTGGATTTAGCGTCGTTTAGGCGATTTACTCTTAAGAGTCACAGGGATTGCGGCCGACAATGAGCGGACATATTAAATATGTTCGCTCATTGTCGGCTATGTAGGGGCCCTAAGTAAGTGATTATTCATAGCAAAGATGATGTGCAAGTGTTCCTTGTCCGATTTAGCTTCAGAGTTGAGAAGATGGGAGAGTTAAGTATGGGTGTAAGAATTCAATGTAATTTTTTTTACATTGAATTCTTACTCTGAAGGGTGTCATCAATTGTCAGCGGTGATTAGAGAAATTCTGGCCGGGCTCATAGGCAGAGCAGTAACGGGCCGATACGCTTAGGCCTATGGCTTTATGGGAAAACATCTTAGAAAAAAAGTTTTTAATATAGCAGTGCGACGGTAGACCTATAACAGATTATATATTTCTATATAATTGTTATTTGTATTCACTGGTTATGTTAGAGTTTAAACTTATTGAAACTATAGTTATGTGTAATCAATGTTATGTTTTAAAATGCAAAAATATATAAACTGTAGCCTACCCATCAGCCCGGGTCCAAAAAAATTCACCAAGCTCCTGACCAGTGACCATCCCATCTCAACTTCCCCCTTCTGTTGTTGTAGTGTTTGGAAGTGATAGATAGTCTCTCAATGTCAGCTCAGAAGTCAATTTCATCGGAGGAAATATTATCTGCTTTGTAGGTCTAATAAGTACAGCCCCCGAGATTGAGCAATTGCTAAGTCTATGCACACAGGTCTTTGAAGGAGGCGATCGGAGAATTAATGTGGTAGCTGTTGGACTTCGCGTAGAAAGATTCAGTTGTCTCGGCTAATTAGCTGGTGAAGAATTAACGATGGCTTCCAATGCATGCTAAAGGAAGTTTCGTCTGTCACTTGCTCTCAAACAAAGCACTTGTCGCACTTGTCCTTCCAACAACGGACTACCATTAATTAGAGTGTTCATCTTCAGTGGCCTACAGTGACTGTGTTCGCCAGTCTGATCTATAGTCAGGCAATCAGCGCGTTTGCTGTTGGTCTTTCAACTGTTTTTGTTCTTTTTCTTTTCAGTTTTTCTGTTCCATTGTGTATGAAACTTCATTCTCTCCTCATGCACCTTTATTAACACCAGCCATCCATCTATACTTAACTCTCCCATCTTCTCAACTCTGAAACTAAATCGGACAAGGAACACTTACACATCTTCTTTGCTATGAATAATCACTTACTTAGGGCCCTTACCTAGCGGGATCTTCCCTTCAGGGGTTCCTATTGTTTCCCTATACTTCTAACTTTCTCCACATCCTAGCACTCACTCCTACTCTTACTAAGCTTATTAATTATTATGTACACTGCATAACGTGTAAATGGTGGTTTTTTGGGAGCAATAAACTTGAAACGTCAACTTGAAAGTTGAACTTGAATTTGTGCAGTTTACTGGGCCAAAATGTAACACGTATATTAAAATAATCTCAAAGGTGATAACATACATGGGTAGACTAATGAGTCTAATGACAGGTGGTAATGACAGGTGGTAGTGGCAAGGGGTGATGTCCTATTTTCATTCCAAGGATATCAGTCAATTTTATTTTTCGCTTTTTTATACTAGCCCACGTATTCCTGATCTTTGTGACAGCGTGTTATATTCCTTCAAGCATCTCTCTGCCACGTGCTATACTAACAATAACACGCTACTTTCATAATAACCTTATATTTCTAAAAATCCAGTTACTGGTCAGAGCAACCGAGAGAGGCATGGGGCAGCATGGGAACAAATGTCCATAAGCCTGGCGACTTTTAGGCGCCCGTGCTGAGTAGTTAAATACACAAAATAATAGACCTACAATTGTTTTGATTTAGCCTACGCCTTTTTAAATTTCGATTGTGCTCTAGGACCGATCATACATGCAATCAACGGTCCCTATCGCTGGGTATAGGCTATACGCCGTATACGCAGCCATATCCAACTCAGCACCACGCCTTTGGAATGATCTGCCTGCTGAGTTCCGATCCTTTTCAGTTCCTCCTCCGTCATTACTAATCACACACCATCACCTTCCTCAGGCTCCTCTATCCATCACACCTCGGGCCTTTCACTCGAAACTAAAGACACTCCTTTTCAAGAACTCTTATCCTGTTTCATCTGATCCCTCATCCTCAAATTCCCGGCTCAGACGACACCCACCTTAGTATAGCTGTTCCACCCCTCTGATCCTACGGTACCTCGACCCGGACCACCATGGACTACTCTTTCGGACAACCCTTTTGACTCAACGCATTTGATCCTGATCCTATGGTAACTCGACCCGGACCACCACGGACTACTCTCACGGACAACCCTTCTAACGCAACGCAGCGCTCGTGAATAAGCCGGTGCCCCGCGCTTGGCTTTCCAGTGGCGCTTTAGAAATTAGGAGATTACGATTACGATTACGATTACGATTACGGAGATCAGGGCGTGTAGGTGGCTACGTGCAGTGAAGTCTGTAAACAAATGTTTTAAAATCTCTTGTTCACTCAATCTATCTCCATTGATAATTAGCGTTGAGTTTAAAGTAGCAGATGTGGTACAGTGGCTTTAGGGCGGAGGAACAATGCAAAGCTTAGTTATTTAGCGCTGGTTTTTTTCAGGGCAACTTCGTCTGATTAAGCTATACATGTAGGCTAACGTGTTTAGCATTTCAGGTTGTCCTCTTAAAAGATAATACAGACCTATGGGTCACAGGGCTTGCAGTGTATGAGGGTTCGTCATGAACTTCGCAATATTTTCATATGGGTTGTGTAACTTGTGTGCTCCATGCATGACCTGAAGTATAATCGTAATCGCAATCGTAATCGTAATCTCGAGACTTCTACAGCGCCCACAAAAGCCAAGTCAGACAGAACAGACAACAGACAAATTATTGGGCTCGTTATTCAGTGGCTACGTGTAAACTTGTAAAGCATCGGAATCAAGCGACAGAGGTTGCCTGTGCTACGTAGATGGCGACCTCTGCCTTGAGTTACGCCACACTTCTCTTATACAAATCTACTACATCCTCGTCATACTCGGCATTCAATCTGCCCGGTCGTTATCATTGGCCAATGCAGCAGAGTGCAAACGTATTGGCATAGGGGTCAAACGATAACAGAATTATGCCTGTATGTATCTTCTGGTCGAATGAGAGAGTGTGACAGCTTTAACATTTCTAATCAAGAGCTGCTGGTCTGCTTCAACAGCGGAGCAGTCTGCGTTACTGGCGACTTGCACGGAGAATGAAACGTTTTTACGTTGTGTAGACCCATGCAGTCTATGAATATGTTGACTTTTAAACTGATGAAGGTTATCAGCTTAGAAACACCTACGTACACAGAAAGAATTTCATTAATTTGGCCCAGCGTATGCGAATATGCGTGCGTAGGTCCATTTGTATATTACCTCTGTAAGCTTATAGCATTTCACTGGGTACGTTCAGTGTTGTGAGTGCGATGGTTTATTCGAAACAAGTTGGGTTACAGCAGAGCTTTCTATTACTGACTCGATGATGCAGATAAAACTTAATCAGTTTTTTCATGGAATATTTGCTGAATAGGTTACTTCAGACCAGTCTAATTCTATTCGGCTTAATGTTGTACTATAGGTTGAGTTTGATTGCGTTAAGTTGCATTTCATGACATGTTTCCTCAGGTGGGTTACATTGCAATGGAACCTGGGACGCCATTTTATGTTGGCCTGCAACTGCTGCTGGTACATTTGTCAAGCAACCATGCCCTCCCATGTCCAGAGGAATCGACGAGACAAGTAAGCACCTTACCATCTGTTTCATTGTTTATCTTATCCGCCTGTTCTTTTGCTTGGGTTCATCCTGTGTGCAAGCGCATCAGAGCGCATAAAGGTGAACTCATACAAAGCTGGACGCTTCTTGTTCTACACCCAGGTCAAAGCCACAAGGTAATGCACCGTAGTATATGCGATGAGTTATAAGTTTTGTCATATGGACTATGACGTAGTTGTTTAGAAGGTTTTTTCGTTTTTTATTCTCTCCAAAACCGTCGTTTTTTCGATTTTTATTTTTTGTAACTTCATTTATTTTACATACTTCTGTCATTATTCTCCTTAATTTTATTTTTTCTGATGCTCCTTACTTTTTCCGCCTACTCTCAAGGATTCAGCTAACTGATGTCTTTATTTAGGACCTAGTTGTTTAACTTAATCATTTAAGAGGTAAGCTACATGTAGTAGGTCCCTCTAAGAAATGAAATTTATAAGAGTTATTTTAATATAAGCTTCTTAGGTCCAGGAGTATATAATGAGTAACAACTTTAAGTAGCCTAGAGTAGGCCTATATAATTTAATTAGTATATATTATGTCATCCACATACTTTACATCTGATTAGATTTTAATTGGGTTAGGCCTATGTCGATCAGCATTAATTTATGAGGACTTGTGTTCACAATTTGAACTTGAAAAAATTTCTATAGGTCTTTAGTTATTCTCAATGTCTTATTAAACTAGTCATAAGAAAAAAATAACTGTTGCAGATTAATGTCACTCTTAATGAATTTTGGTCTACTAATAAAATATTGTGTTATTTCCGGATTAAGATTTTTAAAAATTGCATAAACAAAGTTTTAAAGTTTTAAATGCAGTTTAAGATGAGTTGGACGCCTGTGTGTGTGATAACACTTAACAAATCTGTGCTAACAGTTAGCACTGCATGTTATATTGTAAATGTTGGACAACATAGTGTAGAAATGAGAAAGAGTATAGGCCTAATATGCACTCTGCCTATATGCCTAGAGCCCTAGACCTACTCTGTATTAATCACAGATTTTCTCTAGGTATAGGCCTAAGTCCTGAACGAATTTAGTTACAAAATAACAAAGAGTAAGAGTTCATGCCGGCATCTGTTACCAAGATTTCGCCTGATAACTGTTTGAAACAGATTACAAACTGAGCTCATGATCTTCCAAATGATCAGCAGTTTGTGTTCAGGAGAAGCATTCACACATTGCACTAAATCCTGATTAAGCAATTTCAACAGCTGAACCAGACATGCATACATTCAGTGCTGAAAGTGTAAAAAAAGAAGTGCCTGGACGCCCCTTATCTTTCCAAAAGAAGTGCCTGGACGCTCCTGAACTACCCAGTATGTGCTGGCGAAATAAGTGGCAGGACGGCGTTCAGATTTGAAAATAAGTGCATGGACGCCGTCCATGACCGTCCTGGCACACTTTAAGCCCTGCATACATTGCATATGGAATCCATTTAGCATAGACTAACTGAACGAAGGCTTTTTAATCAAACTTCTCTCCAGTTTCCACTGACTCCCCCGTCCTTCCCTTTCTCCAGAATTAATCTCCGAAGGCAGTGTTCTCTTTCGACAACTGCTAAATCACTCCCAAGCAAACCTTGAAGCGTACGCACTGCAGTCAGGGTATCATCAGATGAAATAACAAAAATAGGATTTCCTCTAATCGCCTGCTCGTTGTTTATGGCTTGACAGATCATGCGGCCAGTCAATCGGTCTTCTAGTGCGCAGGTTCGGACCAGTGGCGGCGCCAGACACTTTTTGTAGCCAGGGCAGTCATACAAATAACCAGAGCAGAGGGCGAGTCGCGTGCTTGGTAGCATGGGCTTACATGGGCCTATAATTTGGCGCTACCGCGCTCATCATAAATCACCAGTGATGTCAGAGCTGGTTTTCTACACTATATCTGGATTTTTTGTTGCCTTCGTCTGGGTTTCTGGTTTGTTTTGAGATAAAATCTGGTTTTATTTTAATTACTTAACCATTTTTTTATTTACAACGCACGAATATTCTGTACACTGAGCAATATACATTGCATTTAGGCTATAGTGAAATTCAAAGTAAACTGCTGGTTGTGCTATATAATTTTTTCCCACGAATGTTAATTTGAAACTCCATAGTCTTCGCAGAATTAAGTCGTTTGGACAATGTATTAAAATACGCTCTTATAGGTAAAGTCACTCGATCGATTCCTTGTTGAGCCGTATCGACATCTCTAACATGTACATGTATGTAGATCAGGTCAATCCTCTACATAGGAAGTGCTCTAGTTGTTGCAGAGTAGACGGTTTAAAAGTTGGATTGCTGATGTGTTGAGAAATTTTGACCGGAAACTTTGACAAATTTAAAACATACATACATGCATACATACATACATACATGCATACATACATACATACATACATACATACATACATACATACATACATACATACATACATACATACATACATACATACATACATACATACATACATACATACATGAGTACATGCATACATACATACATACATGCATTCATGCACACATACATACAAACATACGTACTTATGATGCATACATATTAATATTATTTCATAAACACATACTATAGGCTTACACACATATATAGCATAGCATAACATACTGATTAGTGATCGCACACATCGTAATGTGTTCGTGATAGAATACAGCAACAGAGAATGTCAGAGCAGCGGGGTCTGGGCAGGACTGAGCGACACACACCCGAACGGATTGACAAACTACTCGGAATGCTACACAAGCGAATCACGTGACGTCTACCTGATGATCTTCAACAAAACCTCTCCATTGGTGAGTACGCACATCCGCTGCACCACCCAGGTCCACCCAGGTCCACCCTAGCTTTCTTTATCCAGTCAATTCAAGCAATTAATTCATCAGCTACCGTTTTACACATAAGTATACGCAGTAATCGCCTCTGATATAATGTTCCGTTGAAGAGGAGCCATGGCCATTATGTGACCATCTGAACTCTGTGCTCAGTTGCTTCTGCTATGGATGTGTATGCAGTTATCAATCAAGTAGGCCTACATTGGTTGATTGATTGATTGGTTGATTGATTGGTTGATTGATTTTATAATTCTCCTTAGCAATTATGGTCACTGAAGTTTCTTAGAAACAGTCTTAGACTAAAGACCTTGATCTGAAAATGATCTTGCAATTATAGGGTCTTAAAAGAAAAGACTTTCGTCTCAAAACAATAGAACTTTCAGAAAAGGTTCGCGACTTCATTTGCATCAATTCTGTCGGATCTTCCGTCAAAATCTATCGACAACCCACCCGACATGACGACGCAGCACTCTTCGTGGAATACTATGCCGGTGACATGCGATTAGATAACCAGTAGCACGTTAGAAATCATATTATAGAGTGTTTTAGATTTTTTGATTCCGATAAGATGCACGATCAACGCTCTAATGGGGCAATGATGGGACTTCCACCAGGCCCGATCTAAGGGCTAAGCGAAGAAGGCAGCCGCCTTGTGCCCGTGCTTTCATACTTCCACGTTGGTAACTTCTAATGATCCCATGCATAAAACCTTTTTTTGATGGTTTTTTATCAGATCATGAAGACGATTGCTCGCGGAACACGTCTCATGGAAATCGTCGGATTGTCGATTTCTTTCGTCACACTCATCATATCCGTCTTTATCTTCTGCTATTTCAGGTAGGCATAATTGTTTCAATATTAGGCCTAAACACGTTGGCGTAGGCCTAATTGTTTCAATGTTGGGCCTAAACACGCTGGCGTATGCCTAATTGTTTCAATGTTTGGCCTAAACACGTTGGCGTATGCCTAATTGTTTCAATGTTGGGCCTAAACACGTTGGCGTATGCCTAATTGTTTCAATGTTGGGCCTAAACACGCTGGCGTATGCCTAATTGTTTCAATGTTTGGCCTAAACACGTTGGCGCTATCGTGACATTTTCTTAAATGTCTGTCTCGAATGTTAGATAAAAACGTCAAGTTGATTGAAGGTTTTTGTCGGTTTGACATGAAAAGAATTCTACCGATTCAGAGAAATATGATAGTTACGCTGAATGAATTGTTCACATGTTTTGCATAAAAGAGCGTCAGAATTTCATTGTATTCGAAACAATTGGAATATTTAAGCATTATTGATCAGTATAGATAGGCTTATTTATTAGAAGGCAACTCAGTAAAGAGTTCATTGCCTCATTCATAAAGAGTTCAGTGTCTCATAAATATATAAATACATATATAAATACATATATAAATGCATATATAAATACATATATAAATACATATATAAATGCATATATAAATACATATGTAAATGCATATATAAATGCATATATAAATGCATAAATATATGTAACACGTCGAATTATAGTATGTCACAGTGCATAAATATCTGCTGTGATAATATAATGTGTGAATTGATTTGCACTGACAGTTCTCAACGACTTTATGACTGCAGAAAAGGTTATCTGTTATTCTTTAAATATTCAGGAACTTGAGATGTGATCGAACGCGCATGCACAGAAATTTGTTTGTCGCCATCTTGATACACGACGCCATCTTGCTTGTAGTACACGTCGATCAAATTATTGCTCTGACGTCAGGCCACGTGGTTGCCGGGGCTTTGGTCTCTGCGCCCGGAACAATCTACGCTACCGTAAGCCCCCTTCTGAAAGTTGGTCATCGCTAAGAGTTGTGCAATTACTTTTATAGTGTGCTAATAGCGAGGTATGATTTAATGGTAGAAATGGGATGTACATAGTGGAACATAATGCGAGTTGCTTATTTTCCGCTCTTTTGCTGATGGTCGAATTCCAGGGGGTCGTGACCAGCGAAAGTCGAGCACATCGATCACGTGACTCACCGTTTATTTTCCAGCTATACCGCCTGTAGCATAATTTTTATTATTATACTGGTCATTGTCAACGAGAAAGACAAAACCTATTTTCCGTGGTTGTTAATCCACATGGAGTAGGCTGCATTCAGTAGCCTGAAAACCACAATCGTTAGAAGTTAGAGACCAAACGCGCAGCAAACGACAGGCCATAGATCTTCTGTCGCAAAAATACACAAGCTTAATAATTAATCGATCACTTATCAGGCATTTCTGTGCACGCAATATTATTATATCGGCTTCGATCTACAATTTGCAAGCGGTGTTCAGGAGGTTGTCGCCTGAAAATGTTCTCTTTACTGCTGGGTCGGATTTAGGCATGTTCAACATGTTAGAACATGTTGAACAGAACAGGGGCCCCATACTTTAGGAGCCTCCACAGATGCAAAAGAAAGTCACCAATATCTTAATTATTACAATTACCGTAGCCTAGTTAAGTCTCATAATGGAAATGAGCAAAATGGGATAAAACCGTTCAGTATCGCATAGGGTCACCCGGGGGGTTATGGACACCCTGGGTGTTATGGCCACTGGTCTTCTACAGCTTAATATGATAATATAATAAACTCCAATCTGTTTTTAGCTCTATGCACATTCGTCCTTCACCTTTCAACTATAAACTGATGTCGCGATGATAAAATTCAGATTTATACGCGTTGTTTTTTAAATTACCAGATTTCCCTATAATAGCTAACCCTGATTAGGAAAATTATATAAAAAGGTGCCTTTGGGATGTAAAATTTTGAAGTTGGCAGTTTTAAATAATGGTTATTTGACAATGTATATGTGTCTTTTATTTCACGTCATGTCCTTCCTAAACGTGAGAAATTAAAGATCTGATATACCATTGCTATTGGGGTGATATGGACACTGAGACACCGGGGTGATATGGACATTGTCCATATCACCCCGGCTGAATGTCTATACCTCCCTAGCTGTGTTTTTTGTACGTAAAGAATGTTTTAAACAGACTAACTGATAATATTGGTATCGTTTAATTGCTCTTTTTATCAGAATTATTGCAAACAATGCCACGAGAGTTCCAAAATAGAAGCATTAGTGTTCAGTGGTCTTTAGACAATGTCAAATTAGCAGGTGCAACAGTGAGGCGGTGAATCCATCGTATGTGCTACTAAATGTAGATCTGCAGGAAGATATCTGGTATATCCCCGATGTTTTAGCAGCTTAAAGCAGGCTGCCGGTGATGGCACCGGATCAATCCTCTGTCTCATGCGGCATACCAGAGGAGTCACTGGCACCATCATCTATGTCAGTGTTGCTCAACTTACCGGAAGAGGCGCATGCTACAAAGTATGTGCCACTCAATGTAGGCCTACAGGAAGAGACATCTGGTAATCCCAATGGAATGTTTGGGCAGCTCAATGTACTGGCGATGGCATTGGATCTATTGCCTATGTCTACGGTATACTCAACAAATCGGAAGATTTCCCAGTGTCAGCACCCATGTCCGTGTCTTCAGAAATGGACACAAAGTGTTGCCTTGTGTTCTGGTTACCAATGTTCTCATAAAGTCAATGACTGTTTAATGTTTCTTAATAAATTTCATATCAATCAGGTGCTGGGGTGATATGGACATTAGTGGGGTGATATGGACACCCCATGTCCATATCCCCCCAATCACGGGGTGATATGGACACTAAACAAAAATTCAATTTATGAATTTTTAACAAAAACCTGTTTATATTTTCCAGCATTTAATAACGTTCCAAGTACCTCTCCTAGAGTACTTTGAAATAGAATATTCACATTGTAATCTTTATTCAAACCTAAGCATATAATAGCCAAAAGGCTTAAGGGGTCCATAACCCCCCGGTCGACCCCTACTACTCATTTTAATGTGCATAACGTTTGCACATGCGTAGATAGGTCCCTATCGGAGCCTCTATTATCAGCTAGAAGATTAATCTCAAAGCCATAAAATGCTTGTAAGGCCTATTTTTGGCTTATTTAAGCACTGCGTCGCTTGACGGTAACTCAGGCGCTAGCTAGGTCCTATATAAATATATGTGACGCTCATTATTAAAATAATGTTGCCAATAATTTTTATTGCATGCACTTTAGGCCTATACAGGCTACACTGTTCTTTTTACGGATTGCAACCTTACTGGCATTACCGTGAAAATATACGTCAATTAGTTTGTAAAGTTGCAACACTTGTATCACTTGTAACACCATGTCCACCTCTCCAACCCAGACGAGAACTAGAGCCTACGATCTTCATCTGAAGGTGACTTTGTTGTCGCACGTTGAGTTGGAAAATTTGAAGACCGTGCATTTGCACTAACCGGTCCAGATGAATGGATAAACTTACGGACTTCATTCGTAAATAATAAACCATTTTCTTTATCGCTTTGTTAAGAAAACTTTAAGACTTAGTAGGCCCTATATACATGAATATTGTTGATATAGTCTGAAACAGCAACGTTTCATGAACCGAATATGATTTTATTGCAATATTATCACAAGAATAAACCCAAAAATTTGGAATTTTTCTTTGTGAAAAAATATGTCCCAATGCAGGCCGCTGTGGCCTGAATTGGGACAACGCATGTGGAGCATTGGGACAAACAACAGATCTGGTTCTAATCATATCTAGTAGTGTATATAATAGATCATATTCCAGTCGACAATATCTAAATGAGTGACTAGAGTAGATTAAGCAATAATATTATCAAAAATGTAATCAATGCGAACAAGCTTCCATTGACCCGTCACCCATGAAATCCTAATAAAAAAAACCAGCCTTACTGGTCAATTACAAATGAGTGCAACGTAACATATCACTGCTCATCCTGATAACATTCTGTTTTACACTAGTATATACAGTAAAACCACTTCAGTTTTATTTTCTAGGATGAATTTCCTGCATTAGGCAATGCAGGCCATGAGCGCATGTCCCAATGCAGGCCATCAATGACCAGGGTAGGCCTACTACTTTTGAGATTATAAAAATGTACTCAATGATTGATCCCCAAATTTCACCATATGCTTTGCCATATCCTGTCATAAACAATTTACTGATAGCTTGAGCTAGATTGGCACTAGATTGGCAGTGGTTGAGACCGAGTGAGTAGAAATTTAAATTTTTTGCCCGAAAATTTAAATTTCCAATATCTCTGTAAAACGTCTTCTTTATTGCAGGATAAGATCATAAGATCATTCGCCACATCAAATACGTTTCCTGGTTGGCGCCAAACGCGATAATTTATAGCCACGACTTTAATACTACCACTGTCCCAATGCAGTACGTCCCAAACCAGGAATTCTCCCCTACTGTTACGCGCTTTTCTGCATGACGTTTTTTTATAAGGTGCGCTATAAATGACAGTTTAATAATACTAATGATAGAAATAATGATTGATGATGATGATGATGACGACGACGACGACGACGACGACGACGACGATGACGATGACGATGTACGATGATGATGATGATGATGATAATATTATTATTATTATATATAATAATAATAACAATAATAATAATAATATCATTATTATTATTATTATTATTATTATTATTATTATTATTATTAAAGTTGGACGTCTTGCTAAATTTAAGTCAATGCTCAATTCATCTATGAGACCGTCGGCATCATTATTTTGTGTAGCTTGTGGTAGGCCTATAGCCCTATACTTTATTTGCCTTAGGCTACAAAGTGCTAACTATATAGTATACGTTATTATCGTTCCCAATGTTTAGGCCTACAGTAGGGTGTCCCAAAAAAACTTTTTCTTGAAATTCTTTGGTCTCTCCAGTCAAAAAGTTTCCTATGGAGATGATAATATTTGTGTAATTTTTTCGAATTTTTAAGAAATTTTTTAGGGCGCCCCCAAGGAGCCCCAAATTTTATATATAGCGTACTATGATATTCGTGTGCAAATATTTCAATACAATGAAGCAGCGTCATTCACACCACATATTTTAAATATTTTCGCACAAAATATGATATGTCATACAATGTAATTGCTCAAAAAATGTTATGCTATATTTTTCTCAGACTGGTTTTGCAGTTAATTGACTGAAATATGACAAAATTGATATATGCACAGACTTTCATGTATTATTAGCATTTGGAATATTATTTAACCATTATTGACTACTATAATAATTCGACCATTTATTCAAAACAGAGTTTACTTTGAAATGGCATATTGGTACACAGTACCAAATGTGAGATAGTCACATGTTTGGTCCAATCAGTAGTTCACTACATCGGAAGAAGTGACTCAAGAGAGTCATGGTTGCAATTTGGGAAGTACTCTTTATGTTTTTCAACAGCTTGCAATTAGAACTGTTTATGACTTTCATTTGTTATGGCATTAAATGTCTGTATCAGGCACAGCCAGTACCACATGTCAAATTCCTCACGATTACAATGGCTTAATTGTACGGTTTTTCAGATGGTCAAACAGCAGAACTCTCTAGAGAGCTATCGTCAATGCCGGTAGTTTGGAAAAGGTTTTGAGAGATATATAGCTCTGGTAAAGTTGTGGAAGAAACTTGACCAAGTAAGATCCAATTTCGGGGTCTTGTGTAGTACGAGAGTTGTTTCCTTGTGTGGTGTTAAGAGATCGGAAAACAATTCAAGAGTTGCATGCTCTGGATTGAAGTATCAAGAATGGCATTGCATTGCTTTAAGTGCAGTAATACTGAGACCAGGATAATCATATGCCTGTAATCTTCTAACTAACATGATGCAATTAAATGGAGTATCAGATGAGATCGGACTGTGCGCCAGGATAGAATGTAGGCTTACACTGATACAACAAAAGTGGTTAAAGTGTTTTAATTGTGAATCATTATCTGTGAAACAGATGACAGTCTCATTTCCATAGAACGGCAACTACATTTTCATTGAGTAATATAACGGTAATACAACATACTCTATCTGAAGAGCATCAAACTTGCAAATACCAGTTATGTTTGGTACATCCATCCCATCATCAACTCAGCAAATATAAAGAATTCATGGAAATCCTCCACAGGATGATGCTCTGTGAGCCTGATCCAAAAAGCAAGTTTTAAAGCCCTCAGTTAACAATAATTATCTTTTGGGGTTTGTTGCCGCAGAAACTGACGTTTGTTTTATTTGAACCAGTTTCATCAAACATCTTGAAAACACAGCATATCTGCAGCCTTTTAGATGGTCAAAGACATGCATAAAAGTCGCTGGAAAGCATCACCTCAAAGAAAGCACAAGTTCTCATATAGATGGTCAATTCCTCAACTTTGACAGTGCTTTAGTTTTACTGTGACTTGCCATGACAATAAAATTAACCAATATTGTAATATATAAAATATGTAGCCATTAAACCATATTTGCATTATGTAACAGACTGTAGTGAAAAGAATATATCAAACAGTCTGAAATTTCGTTTTGCACACTTTACGAAATGGCTGCTACATACATGCAAACCCACGATGAAACAGCAGCTCTGCATGAAATTATATATATTATATATAATATTATATATGTATGTATATATAGGGCATATATATTATATATATATGCGTGGTGTACTTATTCAGAACGAAAATGGCGTTGGGCTGCAGAAAATCCAAGGTTCATGAAAATACGCATGAGTGAAATTGATAAAGATAGCGGCAGACCACAATGCATTTTTATGATATCTTATAGCCCTTTGGGGGACCCCTAAATGCCCTTGAAAAAATTTGAAATTATTTCCCCAAAGTTATCTTCCACCAATGATACTTTTTGGCTGGAGAAACTTAGCATTTTCAAATATAACCTCAAAATGGGACACCCTAGCCTACAGCCTCCTGCATGGCCTTGCTTAAAATTCCGTCCTTGAATATAACAGTATAACACGTTTTATGGATCCTATTGCATCGATTCTACTGTACAGTGAACCTGGGCCTCCACATCTGCTAATCTGGCCCTGTCTCTTTAACCTAATAACTTATTAAGCACAACTTACAGGCGACTTTATTCTGTGGCACGATGCATTTCATATCCATCAAAGGTTTTGCATCTTGCACATGAATATAATGGACATTGATTCACAGCGCGCGGGTTGTGCAAGAGCTTTTGTCCTTTCTACTTTTTGAATTACCGAGTCTGTCGTTTCCGAATTGTTTGGCGATGGAGATGACGTGGAGATGACGTGGAGATGACGTGGATTGCTCCTCCTTCTCCATCTCTTCCGCTTCTCCAACTCTTCCGCTGCATGTCTTCCTTCCTTCCGTCCGATTGATTGCGTGGTAGACACGTCTGCAGGCATCAACGGACAAGGGGCAATGACGACTCCATGCGAACTGGCGACGAATTATTCACAAGCTTTTTTTATTCAGCGCATATATAATTATATATATATAATTACATATATATAATTATATATAATTATACATACATAATTAATAATTATATATATAATTGTATATATATATTCGCGATTTATGGCTTGTTTTATGTGATCGTCCTCTCTATTTCCTTCGCGTGCAAACGGAAAAGCTAATTACCAACAACCGTGTGGCAAAGATAGGCTTATAGGCTACCATGAGACGAATGCGTATTTTCGCATATATAGAGCCTTAAGTTTGCATATTGCATAATTATATATGTAGCCTAATATATATATATATATATATATATATATATATATATATATATATATATATACACACACACACCGGAATGCGGTGTTCATTTATCAGAATCATAATGAAATATATCCTTAATTTAAAAAAGTGACTGGTCGAGCTGTAAACTATGCTATTTCAATCGATCGATCAATATATGAGATAATAATTGATGTGTTGCCGATGCTTGACGGATGGACAAACTGATGGAAGGAATGGATGTCTCTACAGTCGGTCTCTGTGTAGACTATATAATTCTTATTATCCATGGCATTCTATGCCATCAAAACGTGAACAATAGATTGAAAAACGCAACGCGAGACCAAGATAGCGATAACGGCTGAAAGATCTACAATTGACCGGCGAGCGGAATCGGGAATCGGAATTGGTGTTTACATATTTCGATTTCCACGTTCTTTTGTTTTCTTGAGGCAGGATGTACATGTATACGCCTATCTTGACACAATTCCACTAAATCACGCACGATCTGCGTCTGTCTCGTTTTATATGCGGAGCAAGTAGGCTACAGCAGAGGGTGCTGCAAATGAGCCCCGCATGCAACGGTGCGTGGAAGCCGTGGATCCGTGGTCGGTTTTATCTTCACTCGGCGCTGTTCCGATCCATGGTTTTTTGCGTCGTATAATAAAGAACAGATCGCTCTATACACATTAATCAACTATCCAATTGAGACGACCACAGATGAAAAATTACCCAATGCCAGATCGAATGCATTTCACTTGATTGATATATTCAAAGCCATAGGCCTTTAATTTAAAAGACCATGAAGATGGCTGTAGTGAGGCGATCGCTCGCTTTGTTGGCCTCCATGTCGTCCATCACAGGAGTTAAGAGAGCTACTTCTATAAAAATGCTGTGTGTTAGAATCGGTGAACATCTTACTGTTTCGGAGCATGTGGGCAATACTAAGCTCTTGTGCCTCCTCAATCTACGCTCTGCGCGTTCTTCGTGCTCATGGCATGCCTGGACCGGCCATGCATGTCATCACGACCACAGATGCACGTCTGCTGTATACGCCTCTCCTGCCTGGTGGGGACTGCTGAGCGCTGGAGAGGTCGACCGCATCGAAAAGTTCCTGGGATGTGTCAGACGAACTGAATTCCTCCCTCCGACTTCCCAAAAGCAGACATTATGGCTGAGGTTGCTGATACTGCCCTCTTCGCAGCTGTTGTTGAGACAATGATCATGTACTTCGTAAATTTTTCTCATACAGACATCCTGGTAAAAACAATCTGCGCCCTAGGCCGCATCCATTTAAACTAACCAATAAAAACAAAAAACAAATTCATAACACGACCGGATGAATTGTCTGGGAACCGGATAATGTAAAGACATCCGTTTGTGTGTTTGCGTCATGGATAATGTAAAGACATCCGTTTGTGTGTTTGCGTCATGGATAATGTAAAGACATGCGTTTGTGTGTTTGCGTTGCTCTGCAGCCGACCATCTGCGAGATACTTTGCGTTCTTGTTGAATATACAAAGACGGTGACGTTTATGTGGATGTTGATGGAGGGCGTCTATCTGCACAACACACTCGTAACCGCCGTCTACTCTTCAAACCCCAACTACATCGTTTTCTACGTCATCGGCTGGGGTAAGAAAAATTAATAATAAATACAGGGATGCATGAGATTGGCCATAGTCTGTGGAAAATTCGCTGGGTTTTCCTGTAGGCTTCCTATTGGGCGTTTAGGCCAAGGTCGATGTCAACCGCTGACATGCATTGTCATATTGAGTTGATGAAAGCAAAAGCATCACAAATAATGGCGACAAATCGTTTTATTCAGATAGGTCTACTTCGTAAGGTAATAAAGCCCAATCTGTGCAGTAGCAGACTTATTTCACAACCCAATTAATCGCGAGTATTTTGAATTAATTTTACAATCTACTCAGCGAGTTCGCATCAGTTAGTCACAAATTCAGTTAGTTATTTGTTGTCATATGGAGCAGTTAGTACCTGGGCGAGACAAGCCATTCCATCAGATCTGGTCAAGCATAAGAAAGAATTATGCCTAGATCAATCATGCACATGACCTAGTAGAAACCAACAGGGAATTCGTATATGGATAAAGGTTCTTCCGTCCATGAAAATCGTCCTCAAGGATGATCTTTTGAACTCCTCGTTCGTCCCCTTGTAGTCCTCATTTGTCCTAAGTTGGCATTACCCTCCCATACCGTTTTTGCGGACACCGTACCCTGTATAGTACTGCGTACTAAAGCATTGATTAATAAGCCATGTCAATATTGTAGAGTTAGACCTAACTGTGATTGACCTTCTTGATGTTGATCTAATCCAAAGCGGCTTAATCCTGATTGTCTTTCTGCTTCAGGACTGGCTATAATTCCTACGGCAATATGGGCCGCCGTCAACATCCACAAAAACCGCAACAGGTAATAGGCCTAATAAGTAGGCCCATAATACGTCTATCCCTACACCTGATATATAAGCAATACGTGACACTTATAACGCCGAGGTTGAGTCCTCACCTTTGATCACAAAGTGAATACGGGTTCGAGCTTTCCATGAGATGTGATGCTGATTTCAACTGCATTGGTGATGAATGATGAATGATGATGCATTGCTTTGAGTGCATAACAATTCAGTGTGATCGTTTTGTGGCTCTGCTTGACGTTGAGAAATCAAAAAGTAGTAGTTAAAAATAGATGTCAATTTTCCTGGGGAGCAAGTGCCCCGTTGTTGTCCTATTGTGCGGGTGCCCAGGATGAGGACGCATGTTGGAGACTGCAGCACATTCCCGGGCAATATTAATTCGTATTAGTTAAGCATAATTACGCATAATTAGTTCTGTATAATTTGGCAGAGCATATAACATCATTAACATCTCCACCATCATTACTAATCACAAGCCCTCACCTTCCTCAGGATCCTCTATCCATCACACCTCGGGCTTTTCTTTCGAAACTTAAGACACTCCTTTTCATGAACTCTTACCCTGTCTCATCTGATTCTCCACACTCCAATTCCCGACCCAGACGACACCCGCCTCAGCAGCTGTTCCGCCCCTCTAATCCTATGGTAACTCGACCCGGACCCCCACGGACTTTTCTCACGGACAACCCTTCTGACTCAACGCAGCGCTCGTGAATAAGCTGGTGCCCCGAGCTTGGCTTTCGAGTAGCTCTTTAGAAATTTAGAGTTTACGATTACGATTACATGCGTATAAAATTAAAATGCATAGACATTATTATAACACGAATTGATGTTTGTTCTACGATTATACAAAGTGTGAATTTTTATCTGATCTACAGATGCTGGTTTCTATATCAACTTCACCCTTGCTACTGGATAATCGAAGGACCAAGAATTGCTGTCATCATTGTAGGTATACAGTTATACAATACCCGGAATACAGATTCATATGACTCACTAAAAACCTTCACACTATTCTATTTCAGATACGGTTTTATAGAGCATGGGAAATATTTATTAATCTAGTTATCACTAGTCTTAATCAAGTGTAGCTAAGTGAATTACTCACGGTTCATCCATCATCCTACATGCATACTTGCAGGCATACATAGTTTACATACATGCATGCATGCATGCATGCATACATACATACATACATACATACATACATACATACATACATACATACATACATACATATATACAATGCCATACATACATACATACATACATACATACATACATACATACATACATACATACATACATACATACATATATACAAT
>OX457036.1:66384945-66555422 GCA_949752735.1 Lumbricus terrestris
AGGAGACGGAGGAAACTGCTGGATGATGAGGAGGAAGTATGTGATCAGTAGACCAAGAATCTAAAAAGAAACAGGATAGCCTACAGAGGATACAGATTATGTCAATAGGTAAAAGATTCAAAGAGTGGTGATAAAAAATCTCGGCTAAGTGAGAACTGAGTTATGGCTCCTTAGATTCCGTGAAGGTAAAGACTAAAGAGATATTAAGTAGGTTATTCGTCTGTACAATACTCGAACACCCGTGCTCAGCAGTGCTGGTCTCTCGGAATTCCCCGGTCGCTCGTCCGTGGATCTGGATTTCGCTCAGGAATCTGCCGCCCAACCCCATGCAGTGCCTTCAGTCAATTCATTGAAGTCATTAATTTTAGGTGGAAAACTTAAAACTCATCGCTTTCAACTGGCACAGCCAATTAACACGGATTCGGGTTTACCATGCATTGGACTGTTGGTTAGGATTGTGTTTTCACTTCAAGCAGCCATCGATCGATATTTTGGAAAATTTTGGGCATTTCCTAATGGTGCCATAGAAGTCAATAATTATATCAGATCGGATCAGACTAGTAGACTACAGGGCTTTTTTTAACGTGCAGTTGTACACAAAATGTGCAGTTCTAAATGAATTTGTGCAGTTGTAGAACACTTCTGTACAGCTAAAACTAGCAAAAAATGTCATTGTCCTCCGATTGGAAGTATAATTTGCCATGGATGATGGGAAAGGAAAGGAGGAGTTGTGCAGTTCTAAAAATTCATTTAAAACAGCCCTGGTAGACTATAAATTATAGTGCGCCAGATGACTTTACTGCAGTGCTGTCTTGGATCACAACTTCATAGGCGGACATCAAAACCGTAATTGGAATAACAAACAGAAAAGCAGAACATTCGAAGGCGGACAAAATACATGAGACAGAGCCAGACAGGTTATAGGGGGAATAAATGACAAGAGAAAGAAAAAAGTTGGACAAATTGTATATACACAAATTGCTAGATGACACTGCTGATGTAGATCCATATTATGAAAGTCCAAACGCTCTTGCAATATATTCAAACCGAAACTGAATGTCTAGGTCTAAACTGCTTTAAACTGATAAGCAATATTAGACCCAACGTAAGATGGCACTCTGTATATTCATATTGGTAAACTGAGTTGGAAGGAGAGAGAGAGATACATTTTACTATATAGCACAACGATATTTCGATTGAGCTTACCGTTAGAATTGCATTTCGATCGATGACAAAAATTCTTAAGACCGTAAAACCAATCGGTTCTCCGCATAAGCGGTTGAGAAATGTATTGATCTGCAAAATGCAATTTAGCATAGTTGCTGATTGACAGTGTGATTGACATTCTGATTGACAGTGTGATTGATAGTGTGATTGACAGTGTGATTGACAGTGTGATTGACAGTGTGATTGACAGTGTGATTGACAGTCTGATTAACAATGTGATTGACAGTGTGATTGACAGTGTGATTGACAGTGTGATTGACAGTGTGATTGACAGTGTGATTGACAGTGTGATTGACAGTGTGATTGACAGTGTGATTGACAGTGTGATTGATAGTGTGATTGACAGTGTGATTGACAGTGTGATTGACAGTGTGATTGACAGTGTGATTGACAGTCTGATTGACAGTGTGATTAACAGTGTGATTGATAGTGTGATTGACAGTGTGATTGACAGTGTGATTGACAGTGTGATTGACAGTGTGATTGACAGTGTGATTAACAATGTGATTGACAGTGTGATTGACAGTGTGATTGACAGTGTGATTGACAGTCAACTTTCACTAGCCGGATAATTATTTCACAATATAGCCAAAAGTATCCAATTAACGAATATGATAATAGCAACGAGAATTTATAAAAGGCGCTAAAGAAAAGGTCCAGATACATATGCTCTAAATTTAGTGAATGACGGGGGGCAATGAGTAACATTATATGCTGATTTTTATCGTTATGATACGAACGATCTTTACCTGTCCAATTGTTTCTGCATTTAAGTTGGTTAGGTCGACATCGTGAATTTTCTCGTAGATCTTGTGAGCCTTAAACAACAGAAAGAAGATTGAATTGTTCATATATATATATATATATATATATATATATATATATATATATATATATCCATGTGCAGTTGTTATAGCGCCTCTTTAAATCTACTCAAAGGCTATCCCAACTACAGAACACCGAATCGGAGTTTCAAGCCGAAGCGAATGAGCAATTGCGAGTGAATGACATGTTCAGGGTCCCTATATGCAGCGGATTGAGGTGGATTCGAACCCGCAACCTTGCGGCTCAAACGTGCCGAACACACCCCAACACGATACCTTTTACAGAAATGTTCGAAGTGTTTCACAATGTAGATTGCATCGTTGCGTCTGCTAAAAGCTGCTAACAAACTGCAACATTTGAACATTCAAAAGCAGACAATAAAAATACCTCGCTTGTAGACAGAAGGGTAGGCCTAATGTTAAAGACTTCTTTACAACTACCACACAAATATCTTCTTTACAACTACCACACAAATATCTTCAGTGTTTTTAGGTAGCCTACGGTAACTATGGTATAGTACGTCTCCTTGCAATGCGCTATGTCAAGTGTCCTGATACATAGGCTATGCCATAGCCGCTATGGCATACTGTAGGTACCGGCATGTAGCCTACATTCAAACATACAAGCGCACAGGCCCTACATACGTACCGGTATGTAGGGCCTACGTAGGCTTTACTTGGATTTAATCAAAGTTGAGGAAGACCTAATTGTCAAATAAAATTTCTTGGAGAGTATAGGGCGTATACAATGGAGCTACATCGAGTTAGTAATAATAACGGAGACAGTTTTAAATCAATCGAGAACAGGTCGGATGCGGCGGAAGTCATAAATGTGCACGATGCAGGATCGACGCAGTGATCGCAGATGTAGCCTAGCCTGTAGGCCTAGAGGGAACCGCTGATTTTAACGACTGATTAATCGATAGCCCCCCGCCCCTAAATAATCGCCAAAATATTTATTCGATTAATTGAGGCTTGTTCAATTACATTTATTTATATCAATCGACCCAATCTGTAGTAATGACAATGTGAGTTAATTTGTGACAAATTAAGCGATTATTTTGAATTTATTGTAAATGGATATAAAGGCTGATGGAAAAGCAGAAATTAACTGTTTTCATTGAAATAAAAACAGATCGCCAACGGCGACTCAAACACATATTGACCGATCAACTATTATAGGCCTACTTAGCTATGCGTTACGTTCTATTGGATCTAAGCAGTTAAATTTTGGAGATTGATTGATTAATATTTACTTAAGCAGTAGCCTATATGGTCTACCAATCTTATTGGTTATAGTATAGAAAAGAAGAGATGTGAATGAGAATTGCCCGCATTGGAGTAGGCCTAGCCTCCTAGGCCTACGATTATGCGACCCGTATTTTGTAACGTCCCAGATTATACTGCGGCCTGCGGGACCCCATGTAATGAGATTGAGCATCAGTTTTAATTCCTACCTAATCATCATCGGTTGTGATAGACCAGATAATATTATGACTCATTAACTGTAGGAGAGCCAGTATAGAGTCAATAGAATGCGTTTGAGTTTCATTCGAAGTTTGAATTTGGCAAATAGGCCGACTGGAAACATCAGTCGTCGTCGTCATCATCGAAACAGACATTAATTAGGCCTATTATTTGATATTGAAACTTTTTTACAAAAAATAATTTCCTTTATCAAAAGATGAGAAGATGTTCTGATGCTGTCCAGCGTGACAGCGAGATATATTATGTAGCATCGGTAGAGTATAGCTTTCACGAAAAGCTGTTTAGTAATTATAGGACGGAAATAATAATTAGGCGATGAATTAATTAGCCTAATTAATGCGTAATTCCTACCGACTTGTTGATTATTATTCCGCCGCGTGCAACAACGATGAGCCCGAGAGCGCCAGAGACAATCCAGACTATGGAGACAAAGAGAAATGATAGGTTGCTATTTCTTAGATCTGGATCGCACATTAGACTGTAGATGGGCAGAATAATTACCAGCAGACATCCGACGATGTATGTCGTATTACTTATGCAAACCTGTCCATCAACCTTATCTACCATTCGACACAGTGTCCGATGATGACATCGCACCAATTCCAGATTCTTCTTGGCAGCTTCAGGATCCTTGAAGATATCATGCAGCCAGTGGCGTAGCCACGCCCGGGCAATTATGGGCAATGCACGGGTTGGCGACTAGCTCTGCCCGGGCTGAGCAGAATCGAGAAATTGATAAATTTTAATTTTATTTGGATGGCTTTTGATGCTATTAAAATTTTTGTGTTGGGAACTTGGGATAACGATGTTACAGTTGCATATGGGCTAATATTGAATCTTGCATCGTCAAAGGGCTCACTGCATGGGCTATCTGGCACGTCATATATATATATATATATATATATATATATATATAGGTTACAAGTATACATCTCTGTACTTATATACATACTGTATGCCGTCTGCCCTTCACCATCTGCCCTTCGTGAACCTGACGCTATTAATGGATGTCAAACTGTATACAGTTACAAAGCTATAGTGTTCCTCCATTAGGCCTATTCGTAGGGCATTCCCACAGCAGGAAGAGAGGGTCAGAGGTCGCTGACCTTGACGAACGGGTTATCACTTATCAGTCCAGGGTAGATACATTTCAAAGTCTGTCGTCCCTTAGAGCCTCTGAGGAATGTTTGAACTGTTCAATTGATGGCATTAGCGGTCTTTTCCTTGGCTAGAGCTCCGTCTATGCCAGATGGCAATTATCACCTTCTGAAGTTCTGACAAATCATCAGCGCTTACTTCGGTATCGGGATGGGGACAGACCACGTAGACTGCAGGCAATAGATAGGCCTAAGTAGCCTATAACTTTATACAGATAGGCTATATTTATGCATAAGACAATTATTGGTTGCAGGTCTGCATGGTAAAATTCTAACCTTGGATTCTATGTGGGGAATTTTTGCTTTAACGTCTACGCTGTATTAATCGGCCTTGGTAATTGCTTTAAGTTTGACTATAGGTTTTTATAGGCCTAATGTTATTAGTATAGGCCTACGTATCGAGTCTTCTCACATCAGAATATGACGGATGACTAACGGCGACAGATATAAGTAGCCTAAGTCTAGACCAGATAGCCGAATAATAAATATGCATAGTCCTACATATGTGAACCAAAGTGCTTCATAAATAGATGGTCATCATAAGAAATATGCTTATAATTTGTTGTTGTTGTTAGGATTATAAAATGTTTGACTTTTGATCAGTTCTATGGATGAAGTAATTTTAGGTCTATCATGTCTGCAGAGACCAAAATTGGGTTAGCAAGTGGTTAATTAAGGAATATTCGTAGGCCTATTTTATCCTATTAATTATAAATAGGTGGTAGGCCTATTAGTTAATAACGCGCGTGCTTGGACCAGTCATTGGTAACTCTTTTTCCTATTCACTGGGCATTCATTTACCACCTGATAATTATTATAGTAAAAATGCAAATTACATTTAACATAATAATACATATAGAGCGTATACAGACTAATGCACTATTTAGAAAGGAGTTTGTGAGACCCTAAAATGCGATACGGTATATTAAGGTGCCCTAACACATGCATAGATACATAAATACATAGATACATACATACATATATACATACATGCATAAATGCATACATTCATTCATACATACATACATGCATACAATGCATACATATTAACTGGTGGGCCTAATGCCTCATTTCGGTGTCTCAAGACTACTTTTTTCTCTCTTGGTCTAACGTACTGTACTGGGAGCGCCTCTGATTGGTGTGCACTGTGAGAGGCGCTTTATAAATTTATAAATACAATACAATACAATACAATACAATACATACAATGCATACATACATACATTCACACATGCATACATATATATAAATGCATAGAATATATATACATATATATATATATGCACAAATGCTGCCCGGGTTACATTTTGCTTCTGCCTACGCCACTGCATGCAGCATCTTTGTGCACTTCTTAAACTCGTGGCTGACAATTGAGGATATTAAATAGTTCCACACAAGAGGGAAGATAATTGCGCCTGCCATATAAAATAACAGGACTAGATGCAGGCCGCTCAGAACTTGAAGAGTCAGAGGGTTCGCATTGAGAATAATCGTGTTGAAAGGAGCGATCATGGTATTAGTTTTACACCGTGATTCAAAAAAAAGTAAGCCAAATTGTTTTTCATATATCTCTAGTGCCTGATAACATATCACGCTAAAATTTTCCAGATATTTAGAGAAGTGGACCAAGAATATGATTCCAAAATTTCATCAGGTAAAGTTGAACGGGTAGAAAGATATGAATCTTTCAACTTCATATGCCGAAATTTCACTTTACAAGCAATTTTCTGTTAGATTCAATAGAATTTAAGTCATATTGTTTATCTTATATCTCTAAAGCCTGATGATTAATCATACTAAAATTTTCCCAATATCTAGAGAATTGAACCAAGAATAGGATACCAAAATATCACGTCACAGATTTGCACGGAGAGAAAGATATGAATACTTTAACGTCATCTCCCGAAATATCAATTTTCAGCAAGTCTGTTATGGTGTTCTTTGCGGTTTCAACGCTTGATAGTTCCCAATTTTGGTCTTCAGTGATCCTGGAGTAAAAATTAGGAACCTATTATCGCGACGTTCTACTGTCACAACATCTTCTACCTGCAATCAGAAATCTAGCCCCAGAAGGCTGCTTTTTTCAACAGGACAGTGCCTCAGCCCACAGAGCCAAGAAAACCATCGAAATGCTGACTTGAAATGCCAGACTTCATTTCTCCCACATTATGGCCTCCGAACAGCCCAGATTTGAATCCTGTCGACTATAAAGTGTGGAGTGTGATCCAAGATCGAGTCTACCAGACATAAACAATTTGAAGCAACGCTTGTTGGAAGTGTACACGTGGGATGGCCTGGACCAGAGGATAGTCGACGATGCCGTTGCCCAATGGCGCCAGCGCCTCCAGGCTTGCGTGCAAGCAGGAGGAGGACATTTTGAGCATCTTATTTAATTAAATAATCAAACTATACTGATGGAATCATATTGTTAGTTCAATTCTCTACATATCTGGAAAATTTTAGAATGATTAATCATCAGGCCATAAAGATAATGAAAACATTATGACTTACATTTCATTGAATCGAACGGAAAATTGCTTGTAAACAGAAATTTCGGCATATGAAGTTGAAAGATACATATCTTTTCATCCGTTCAACTTTATCTCACGAAATTTTGGAATCATATTCTTGGTCCACTTCTCTAAATAATTGGAAAATTTTAGCTTGATATGTCATCAGCCATTGGAGATATATGAAAAACAGTTTGGCTTACTTTTTTTTGAATCACGGTGTATATCCATATTCACTGATTAAGGATATATAAACGTTTAAGATTAAGGTAAACGCTGTGAAGGTCCATGCAAAGCCAGCGCTTAAAGCTACTTTCACTTTGAGGTGCTTAGCCCAACGAGAGCTCGTGTCTTTGTTGAAGGTCTGCAGCACTTCCTGTATTCTTCCTTGCTGATTGGCTCTGTAGCATGATGTGTACACGATTGCACAGCCCGTAATCCAAGCGACGTCACTAATATTTCCCAAAATTGCTTGTAATTTGTCGTCCCCAGTAAAAACGGTGAATGTTCTGATAGCGTTCAACCACATTACTACTACGATAAATAAACAATACAAACGCGAGTACTGCTTTGATGTTCTCTGTTTGTCCGTCCTTTCAAAGTATAAGCCGAGTATCCGCATACTGACAGTAAGAGGCAAAAGTACTTTGTGAATCATCCCATGTTCAATATATCCGATCGCGTTTTCTTTAATGGTCGAACTTTCTTGTGCTGCTCGCATTTCGACGACCTTATTTTCAAGTGGATGAATTTTTAAGCTGCTCATACTTATTCTTAACTTTGTTTATAGGCCTATTATCTCAAGCAGGCCTGCTGCTTAATAAAAATTGCAATCCTAGTCTGCTAGATGACCAACCAATGTGCAACCTTGAATGAGCCAAATATAGTAGTCTATATAGCTACTGTATGTCGGTCATTCGCTGATAGCTATAGTGTGCCTCAGTATTCTTCTCGTGAGCATACAAAAAGAACCAGTTCACTCGATACTGATCAGTTCTGCGCTAAATAAATGTTTCATCGCTGTCGCTTCTTGCTTTGCGTTTCAGTCGATGTCGATCTACCAACGCCAGTAACAGCCTATTGCATATACATGTAGGCCCTATATAACTCCTAAGCACACCGATCGTTTCCATGGCGACCATAGCGATTGGTTTTCATTATACGTACAAATTGTGCATGCAAACATAGATGCATCAAATGATAATACGGAGCCATTACGGAAACTCTGGTCGGATGTCGACCATTTCCGCTTTGATGCGACAACGTCAGCCATTAGCAAAACCTGCAACTGCTGATGCTACTGCAGGTGCTAGTCCTACATACAGGACCCTTAAATTAAGCCTATGCTTGTTCTACTAGAATAACGGTCGTGTTAAAAGCTTCTTATTGAGCTTTTTTAATGTCACAGCTAAGTAGCTTACATTTGAGTAGGCTAATTGCATCCTCCGAGTCTGCGTGGAATAGGCCTAATATTCTTCAAAACCGGTAGGCATAGACCGAGGCCTATTCAACTGTTGGCATTGTCATCGCAGTTGAATGGCAAGCACCAATGCAGACACCTAGTGTTGTTTGTTGTTTTAGTTTTATCCGAGTTTTAGTTTTAGTTATTATTGGTTTCAAATGCTAGGTGGTTTAGTTATTATTAGTTTAAGTTATTTCGCCGAGTTTTAGTTTTAGCTAATAGAAAATTAACTGACACTTTAAGTTTAAGTTTCTTCAGTATTAGCCTAGTTTTAATCATTCAGTCGCAATGGACACATGCTATACTTCTAATAGCACATATATTTCTTTAAATTGATTAAAATAGCATAAATTTTCTTGTTAAGTTTTATGAATGCTCTGCTTTCAAGTCATTGCAAGAAAGTTCTTTTACGCTTCCCTACAATCAAGTCACCATGAGCAGATTTAGCGGGTCGTGTATTTCTTGCCAAAGAAGATATCTGGAAAGGGATTGAATCTCTAAGCTATCCGGATACCATCTTTATTAAACGACTCGAGACAGTAGTCAACGTTCCATAGGGTAGACTGGAGAGATATTCGAAATCATTTTCCTAGATTGTTGGTCTTACTGGAACGTACTACAAACTTTCGGATCCGTCGCTTTGCAGAATGATCCGAATGCATCGGTTGCTGACAATGTCTGTCACCGCGATCATTCTGGCGAAGTCCCGAACACGTGTAGGGGAAGGCGGAGTAATTTCGGCAAGTTTTAAACAAATTGCCCAGCAATCGTGGCATATGCACAAATGCATCTGACAATACCACTGAAGTGCTTAGGTCTATATGAAGCAACGAATAAGCTATAAGATATAAATCGTATATTTTAAGTTAAAATTGGGTAATTTGGCGCAAAATATAAAGTCATTAGACATCATTCTGAATTAAAATAATAACTATGTGCCATCCATAACATCTCTGGGGTAAATTCGTCTACGTGGTGTAGTAACGCCGACTCACCTACCATCCGCAAGCATCTCAGCGTGCATGGCCTGCCCTTTTGACAATGTATTTGGATTACCAAATTGGCAGCACAATAGTCCTATCGTGGCTTGCAGAATAAAAGGGAAGTGATTAACAGTTGAACAAGATAGATTACTTTCAATTATGAGCTTTATTGGCGATGATAGCCGGGTCTATATCCTTAATATATAAAACTGCAATCTTGAAAGAGCAAAAACCTTCTCAATAAACATGCTTTAATTTGTTGTAGGCTATTATGCGTTAGATGGCAGCATTCAGACCTTTCTTTATCCGCTGGTTCCCTAGTAATAGTTCTGGCCAAATTTACCTCATGGCCGAAATTACCTCGGCTTCCCCTAATTGTTAGAAAACTACCGAACGAATCGCCGAATAAAAAAAACGTATGGTCGTAGGCTAATATGGCTTGAATTTCGCTCATATTCAATCATTTCTTTCTTCAAGTCATTCTGACAAACGCGGTATAATTATTACACGAAATAATCTCAATTGACACCTATCTTAACCAGAGCTGTACGTAGGCTACTGGCAAAATTTTAGGTCAGTAGGTCTACATGCTATAGTCTACGGTTGCCCGAGACTAGGCCAACAGCCGACGCCTATTTTCTCTTAGTATTTTGCTGATGACCTTTTTTAGTCATAATCGTAGACTTTCGTGATCATAAACCATGAAGTAGGCCAATTTTCTCATGATCTTTTTAGTCGTCGTGCGTTTAGGCCCATCACATAAATTAGCATCTTTTTTACACCCACGTATACACTGAGCTAAGTCTACGTATACGATATATACGCCTACACAAATATTTTTAGGTGTATACACGCTATATAGCCTAGGGGTAGGCTACTCGCGTACACCCTTGCGCACAGCTCTGATCTTGTCTAGCCTACTAACAGAGCAGATAGCCTGCAATATACATACTATGTAGGCCTATAAAGATGTAGAATATCCTAGGACGCTATAGTATAGGTTTCGCTGTGCGTTTTCGTTTAGGTTTTCGTTGCATTATGTTTTCTTTATTTTAGCTTCGACTGTTTAGTTTTTGTAGGCTAATTCATTTTGGCCGGTTTCACGAGCCTCAGTTTTTACACCGTTATCGCAATTTCTTTAGTTTTTGTTTCAGTTAACTGAAACCTCAAGTTTTCGTTGACAAAGGTTTCCTTTCAGTTTTTATTAACGAAAACAACACTACGTCAATCCATGACCTTGGCCTTTCTAAAATACGCTCGACGCTATCGTAAACAGAAGCCCCTTTATTGAACGAGTCTATATATTTAGGCTTACGCTCAAAAGTCCAAACAACAAATTATTCATAGGGCCTAACAACGGTGAACGCCAGAAAAATATTTTCTTAATCACATAGAAAGCACACGAGAACAGGTTTTTTATATTTAGACACGTCACACACCATTGCATTCTAGATAGTAGGCCTATATGTATCTAGATGGCAATACACACACGTAACGAAAAACGTAGCTATAAACTACATCCAGCAAAATTCGCGTCGTAGGCCTACCAATTAGGCATAACAACGATGTGATGTACATGTAGGTAAGGCAACTTGATCGCAAATAACACGCTTGAGAAACTTGTGAAACTCCGATGCAGTGTCCGCTCTGTAGTCGGGATCGAGCGCCTCTGAGTAGGGAGCTTGAAGGGGCGCTATTACAAGCGCACATAGGCCTAGGCCTACATACAAACCAGGGCTGTTTTAAAGGAATTTTTAGAACTGCACAACTCCTTCTTTCCTTTCCCCATCATCCATGGTAAATTACTTCCAATCGGACGACAATGACTTTTTTGCTTGTTTTAATTGTACAGAAGTGCTTCTACAACTGCGCATTTTGTGTACAACTGCACGTTAAATAAAGCCCTGATACAAACAAACAAACAAACAAAAATTAATTAGGGCCTCAGCTTTTAACCCGCAGAGTATTCTTTGAATTTCTTTCTGTCCGTGTAGTCTATGATTTCTTGTCTCTGGTGTTTGACGTATAGGTTCGCTTGGCTGTGACGCTACACTGGAGAAGAAGGCGACAGTCGAAAGGATTATTCGTCCAGAACAAATACCGGTCAAGGTCGACGACGGAGATGCTTTCCTCTCCACCAGCCAACATGATCCTGGAAAACGTAGACCCATTCCCCCTCCACAACAACGATAACTAAGCAGTGTGTGTTGAGGGAAGGGGCCAGAGCCGAGGTGGCGACCCGTCAAAAGGGCGCACGACAAATGGGCGCCGACAAAAGGGCTCCCGACAGAAGAGCGGCGCTCTTAAAAGAAACAATATGAACAAAGATATCGCGGATGAAATAAATGATTTGAATAAGAGAAGTGATCCACCATTACATATACGACTTTAATGTATAACGAGATGTAGAAGGGGTAATGGCAGTGGCGGCGCTAGGGGGATTAAGCCCCCCTAAAAAAGGACATCCGGGTTTTTTTACATGCAAAACTTAAATATTTCCACGATTTTAGACCGGATGACTAAAAAAAGTCGTCAGAAATTTTGGCGGATGAGAATGAAAAATTTCCTCCACAAGGATTCAGCCCCCAAAACCGAAATCCTGGCGCCACCACTGGGTAATGGGGATGTTGTTTAATCATATTTATCGACTGACAATTGCTTTAGAGTAATCCAAATCTCGGTGACTGGACGTGCTCAACATCCACCGATGAAAAGACCATTACCAATTTCTTACAATCCACAAAACTGCAAATTACCATGGCTTCTTAGGCCTACACAAATGTGACAAATAATCAGTACTTTGATCAGCATGTGTTCAGCACAGGACACTATATGTAAATAGTGAAAATGATGCTTCATTACAACTACATGATGTATTGATTGAAAGTTAGACCGGTTCAATCTTTTTGCAATGAACATCTAGTAAATTCGTCTAAAATACGGTAGGCCTAACAATTATTAAAGTATTAAATTATTAAGTAACGTAATATCCTGGTTTAATATGTACTTGGCCGTTGAAGTGAACAGTAACATTGACGTAGCATTGTATTGCGAATTACGGGCTGTCCATATAGGCCAGAGCCGTATATTTATATACGGCTCTGATTATAGGCTATTAGCCTATTACGGATGCACGGAGGGGGAGGGGTTACAGGATTTATGCGTTTTGCGAACAGAGGTCTTGTTCAAATGTACGTGCATAAAATAAATGTCTAATTAGGACGTCCATATTAGCATAATATTATTATTCATAATTCTGTATTATCCTATTATAGTCGTCCAATGACATTTGACTACATTAAAATTATATTCTGTTAAGATCCAAACAGTAAACCATAATAGTAAACAAATTTTAGCTATCAAATGATGCTTAGCAAAAATAAATAGTAGCCTACTGTCAAATACATGTTTAAAAGATGACTCTAGATAAACAATCTTTGTAATGGGAAGGTGTAAAGAATTGGATTTGCACGTACGCATAGGGGGTAACAAAAATTTACCGTTGCTTAAGGGTGGGTGGAAATACGATTTTTTGTGTACGTAATATATGGATGGCCCCTTAGAGCTAGTTTGTTTCTGAACAGTATCAGAGTTTAAAGTGTGCCTGGACGGTCATGGACGGCGTCCATGCACTTGTTTTAAAATCTGAACGCCGTCCAGCCACTTATTGGCGAGCACAGACTGGAAAGGCAAGGGGCGTCCAGGCACTTCTTTTGGAGAGGTAAGGGGCGTCCAGGGCTCCAGGCACATATTTTCCCCACACTTTAGGCACTGAACAGTATTTTATATTACAATGTCAATATCCATTCACTGTTAAAAATTGCATGTCTTGTCTAATATGGTGGCTCAGATAGACTTCTGGTAACTGGTATATTTAAGTTCTCACACGAGTATAACTTATTGTAAATACTACTCTATTTACGGATTTATAAAGAGCCTCTGACTGTACAACTCATTCAGAGGCGCTCCAGTGCGAAAAAAAAACCTCAAAAGAGAAGTCTTTAAACAACGGGCAGAAATAGTAGTATCAAGAGAAACAGTACACAGGTCAGCTCCAGTACAGCCGTCTTTTACAAAACTGGTACTATTACATGCAGGGCTTAAAGTGTGGCTGGATGGTCATGGACAGCGTCCAAGTGCTTAGTTTAAAATCTGACCGCCATCCTGCCACTTATTGGTCAGCACAGCCTGGAAAGGAAAGGCAAGGGGCGTCCAGGCACTTCTTTTGGAGAGGTAAGGGGCGTCCAAGCACTTCTTTTGGAGAGGTAAGGGGCGTCCAGGCACTTCTTTTGGAGAGGTAAGGGGCGTCCAGGCACTTAATTTTCCACACTTTAACCACAATAATGTCACTGTTGAAAATAACTGTACCAAGAAATAGTTCAAATTTTTAAAGAACTAACAAAGAATTTATCATTCATTACAACCTATTCATTATCCTACATAATTTGTCACAGGTTGAAATGCAAAATGTAAAGCCTGTGACATGGGAAGCATAGTGATTAAATTTAATTGTTAGCCGAATAGCAGAGCAAAATGCATAATCTGCGCACCACCAAGATTCAAATGAGTTGTTACAACTTACGAGTAAAACGGACACTGAAAACCATAAATGAGTTACAACTGATAGAGAACAATATTCTTTCTGATAAGTAATAAACAACAATCTGAAGCATTTACCATTTTTGAGCACCATGAAATCAAATGCTGGGTTTTTACTCGTAAAAACCCATTTAATATCACTAGTCGTCAAAACTACGTAAAAATGTCCAACAAAAAACACGAGGCAGGCCATGAAAATCGACGGGCAACTCTGTCCTTTGCTGTTAAAGAGTCTTGTAAGAAACTGAATTTAGTTGAAATTGACTCAAAGCCTACATGACACCAATCAATACTCACAGAAGAAGCTTCATTTAATAGCTTCTATGTTTTGTCAAACCCACATTAAGTTTAGGAAGCCAAATACACTGTGAACTCATTCAATTCTTTAACAAATTTACAAAATACAAACAAGACTACAGACTGAATACATTTATTTGATCAGTTACAAAACTTCTGGAATTCTCATGATCACCTGCCAATCACTTACTCCATCATGATTTCTGGCCAAGTAAAGTCATCTTACAAGTAAAGTCATCTTATAAAACCCCACTGATGAACCAAGACCATTTCGAGACTAATTGCTGCGCATAAAATCTTGGCTCTATCATGAATGAAAACCAGTGTGATAGCAATTTGTATAAACTTGTCTCTCTCTCAGTCACAGTCCTTGACATTGCAACACATGTAATGGCAGATAGATGATTTGAACAGTGCTCAGCAAGCCGCTAATTATCTGTTCAGAAGTCTCCCATGCCACCCATACCGCCCATGCCACCCATACCGCCCATGCCACCCATACCACCGCCCATTCCACCCATCATTGGCTTTTCTTCTTTTGGAATTTCAACAACCACAGCTTCCGCAGTCGTCAGAAGAGAAGCAACACTTGCCGCATCCATCAGCGCTGTTCGAACAACCTAGATAAAAATAACAAAGCCTGATTAGCAAGTCAGCGTTGGCACAATGAGGCAGGTATGTTGTCTGATTACACCGTGTAACAAATCTTAAACTTTTGGTCTTGGGTGTCAACTGATACATCCCAATTGCCTCTGAGTAGTTTTTTCTTGAAGGAGCGCTATATAAATGTCCGAATGAATGAATTGCATAAATGCCTCAAGAGCACGGAAAGTAGCTATTATTCACTAAAAAAATTTGCTTCTGCGACCAGTGTAAAATTTACCTATTTTTCACAACATTCAAAATGAATCCAGTAGTTGTTAGAACTTCCTTGCATCGTTTCACCAAAGTAGGTCATCTTTGCAGTCATCCTTTAGTGGATGACCTCTAAGAAGTTTCTTAGATGTGGTACCACACAAATATCTGTTGAAAAAATGCAGAAAACAGTAACTGGCAGGGACTGACCTTGGTGGGATCCATGATTCCCGACTTCATCATATCAACAAACTTTCCATTCATAGCGTCATAACCAACGTCATGTTTCTCCTGCATCACTCTTGTCACAATTTCCTGTGCATCAACGCCAGCATTAAAAGCGATCGTGTAGCATGGAATGCGGAGTGCTTTGCGGACAATATCGATTCCTACACACACAAAATAAAACCATTACAAGAATCAATTGAATATAATGTAACGTGAGCGTGTAACTTAAATTAACGTAGCACAAAACGGACTTCAACAACTGGTATTCAACAAAAAATGAGGAGAACAATAGGTAGCTAAAGCTACGGAGTTAAAGAAGGAAATCTGGATGTGCTACTAAATGTAACAAGACTTCGGAACAGTATTAACACATATTAAACTAGAACAGTAATAACATTAGACAGGAACAATACTAAGCATATAATCATGTAATAATTTTGCCAACTCTAAGACAATAACTTTTGCCTAAGATTATATATTCTTCTGTGATCTTACCGATTCTTGTTATGGATTATCTAAAGCTTTCTGAACTCAAACACATGCGAAAACGGTTATTCAAGATAACCACTCTACTGGAAATGTTGCCATTTAAAAAACAATCTAAAATCTGTGTCATTTACCCATTTTCTGATCCTCATTTTGGTCCTTGACGGCGTCAAGGGCAGGCAGGCACCGAATGAGAGCCACACCACCTCCAGGAACAATTCCTTCTTCAACTGCAGCACGTGTAGCATTCAAGGCATCTGTATAGCGATCCTTCTTCTCGTTGACCTCAACCTCGCTGTGACCTCCGACCTGTATTCAAACCAATGCAGTCTTAGGCTGCTGTGAACACTACAAATTGCTTCTTAAAAATAGCATATAATTTCTTAAAAAGGAAATAATTGTCCATTAGACCCAAGAGTCAGCCACGAGTATGAAGCATGACAGATTTAATTTACTTGATTTTGGCATACGAGGCAATTGGCCAGTTCGTCTCCATAGCCCTTCGACAAACCAACCTGACAACAACTAAACTATTGTACACACAAATAGCTAGTTAATCCCGAAGGATGCTCCCGGCATCACAGTCCACAGCAAAAAGCATATTGCTAGACCTTGACAACTATGTTGTGCGTGCAGTATCAATGAATCGATCTCTTTAACGGTTAAACTTCTCCAAATATCTGAATTGCAACTGAAAATGAACTCATAAAGTGTTGTGAAAAATAATTTACATCTAGCACAAAACTCTACGTTGATGCAAATCCAGAAAAACTGTAGTTGAATGTAATTACAGAGAACTGCCTACCTTAATCACAGCAACTCCTGTTGACAGTTTCGACAGTCTTTCCGTTAGCTTTTCCTTCTCATATTCTGACGTTGACAATTTAATTTCTTCTCTAATTTCAACGATTCGTTTCTCAACATCACCTTTCTCACCTTTACCCTTCAATTAAAAATCAATTGCACAGTTTTAATTGGCAAAGCAGCATTTTTAATGTTGCATTTCATAATCCATCCCAGTTGCTGCATTGTGGCTGATCGTCCCATTCATTTTCACCGTAAATAAAAGGTTCCTTTTATAGTTACACAACCACAGAAAAAGTGCCCATTGTTAGTGATGATAACATGTTGCTTAAAAGCAACTGGGTAAAGACAAAAGTACCTGCTATGAGCAACCAATATCACTGTAACTGAATTAGTATTTGTGAATATGAATGGTTATTATGCACTCCACAGCATAAGATTGCTTATACCATGTCAGTCTTCCAAAGAAAGACTCGTCACCTGCAAAAACCTTTGTGTTAATGCATTTAAGGATTTATAAAGAGTAAGAACAAATGGAAGGCTGAATAACTTGCCATGTAAGAATAACTTGCACGTAAGCTGTCATAAGGAAGTAACTGAGTAACAGCCAAGATGTCCCTTTAGACGTTCAGCCCGTGTTTTCAGCGGATATTCTCGGGACAAACGGGTAAAGGGTTAAGTTCACTTGCCTTGCAAGTGCAAAAGTGCCCTGCAAAAAAGACAAAGCACAGAATCCAGGCCATAAACATTCATGTATACCGAACTTCTTACTTTCATCAGCAGTGTGTCATCTTTAGTGATGGTCACTTCTCCGACTTTACCCAGATCCTGAATCTGAACATCTTCAAGTTTGTACAGGTCAGCCTCATCACCAAATACCTAATAATAAGAAAGAAACACAATTAAACAACACCTAAATGCTGTTTAGTCTGCTATAACAAAAAAGAAACTTGGCTGTCTGCATATAAAAAAACCAGAAATACAAGTATTTGTTATATCCTCCAAATCTGCACAGTTCAAACGATTTATTTAACCCTTTACCCGTTCATTTTTAAATTTTAAGCCCGTTTTCAGCGAGTATTCTCGGGGCAAACGGGTAAAAGATTAAAAGCATGCGACATTGGCTTCAGTGGTTTTTCAAATATATGAATAAATAAGGATTCCATATTCAACGTAGTGCAATTGCTGAGATTGATGATGATCTGTTGGTTCAAAATATATACCGCAGGACAATCAGACAAAGATTTAAAATGCACAAAATTAAATTAAATGCTACATACCACACCGCCTGCTGCGATGGCCATGTCTCTCAAGGTGTTCCTCCTGTTGTCACCAAATCCTGGCGCCTTGACTGCACACACCTGCAGTCCAACCTTGATTCTGAAATAAAATTGTAATGTTAAGGGTGAAGCAACAGAACGGGTCATGAATCTATGTGAAGGAAATGGTTCTTCAAGATCCGGTGTTGGCAATTTCCCACAGCTGTTCAGTCATCAAACCCTTGCGTGAATTTAGTTTGCTGTTTTCTTCAGAATAATTGGTTAGCAAGCAAGTTAGACACACTTTATTTTCATTAAACACAGTTCATGCAGAGGTTCTTAACATCCATCACCTCTCAACAATGGGTGAAATTCTGTACAAGATCTCTACAGGTCTGCAAGAGACTAACAGCTGAGTTTCTTCACAAATTTATATTCAGTAACAGAACCATGTTTTGTGTAGTCTTTCAAAACATTGTCATCATGCAGGTTTGCAAAGACTGCCTTTGAAAGGTCAAAAGGAGCTATAGAAATGCGTTGACGTATCCATATATATTTATGAGTTTTCAAACTTGATACTAAAATGCTTCAAATAACAATGCATGTATCATGCTTGCATGCATGTTTAATTGACTTACTGCATACAACAAACTGATATATTAAAACTGAGCCTCCTTATACAAAATACGCGTTCAAGACGACTATTTGCGACCAGCATTAAAGAAACTCATTTCTTCAATGAACTGACCTGTTTAGTACCAGTGTGGACAATGCTTCACTATCAACATCCTCGGCAATTATCACGAGTGGCTTACGCTGACCGTTTGCCAACTCCAGCACTGGAATAATCGACTGGATGCTGGAGATTTTCTTCTCACTGAACAGAACAAGTGCATCCTGGTACTCACACTTCGCACCTGCCAAACACAACAAAACACAACACTCAATTGAATACCAAAGCGAGAACTTTGGAAAGATCAAGACTAAAATTCATCAAGCGGCATATACAAAGAGGGGCACTAAAATAGCAATCTCATCACATCAGCTGGTTTTCAACGTTCTTCAAGTTGTACCTCGAATGGTTCTTGCGAATCTATCCAGCCGGTGTTGCCTTTAGAATCTTAAACTCAATTCGAGTGCATTTTAGCTCTAAAGAGCAGACCTTATCCAACCTATCCAACCTTGAGGCTGCACTGGGTATAAACTGGGTATAAGTCACTTCATTGTCTTAGCCTTGGCATATGAAGGCAAGTGACCAGTCCCCTGTCATCACCTCATTAACATTATTGCTGATTTGGTCATGGGACAAAAAGTGGAGCTGAAATCTTTAAATAAATTTCTGCCATGACATGGAGTGGAAGGTCCTCAAAACTCTTGATTAACAGTCCAGCATGTGAATCAATAGAGCAGACTATCGCACATCCGAAATCACTGCTAATTCTGGCCAGCTTCAACCATTCACTGAAACCATGCATTACTTCAGGGCTACTACAAGTCACAGAACTTTCAAGGTATAGATGTCAATACGTTAAATAGTAAGCAGCATTTTGTAAAGAATAATTCAACATATGTTGTGTTTTCAAAATCCTTTAAGAAAAACTGGTCCAGAGTTGAACGATCTCTTGCATTAAGCACAAGCCAAATCAGTCTTTGTACCTTTCGCAGTGTTCATGAAGTAAGGTGAAATGTATCCTCGGTCAAATTTCATTCCTTCGATAACTTCCAGTTCATCGTGTAATGTCTTTCCATCCTACAAAAACACATCAATTCTGACCATATCATCTAAATACATATATATATATGTTCACCAGATATTTATTTATAAATTATTTACATACGCTGCAAGCTTGCTCCGCATTATCCAACAGCTTTAACAAAGACAATCATAAGCGCCACGCGTCTGCATCTGTGGATAGTCCACTGGTTGAAACATAGGAAGTTATCATTGCAAAATTGCACATGTGGCAGGCAAAGGTAAAATGATCAATTTGAATACATTGCAGATATGCAACAGTAATTGCATGTCTTTTTGACATCAAAGGCTCAGAAAAAAACTTGCAAAATACAAGTAAAGCAACTCCAATGCTAAACACAGTAAAGTCCAATCATGACAAAAATATGTAATGATGGTTACCTTGACCGTAATTGTCCCATCTTTTCCAACCTTTTTCATTGCATTTGAAATGATTTCACCAATTGACTTGTCACCGTTGGCAGAAATTGTAGCCACCTGCAGAATAGCAATATAACAAAATAATCCTGCATTCAACAATTTGCCAACTGATGTAACACACTCAAAGTACTAAAACTCCACATCATTAATAGCATCAGGGAGACACTATGTTTATGCTAAATTTTCCTGATGAAGTGGATCATTAGTTACCTTGCAGTAGCACTCACCTGAGCAATTTCTTCTGGAGTTGTGACTTTCTTCGACATTGCCTTCAGATGGTCGACAATGGCATCAACAGCCATCATAACACCTGCGCAGATATGACAGATAAACCGACTGAAAACTTTCTGAGCATGCCACACCCTAAACCAATAACATTTAAGTAAACATTCAACTTAAATAAACAAGTGAATTACACACAAAAAATATTAGGAAATATTAGTGGGCCAGAGACTGAGTTACAGTACACAAACAGGCATGCTGAGAGACATACATTTGTTTCAGCAAACAGACGGATGACAGAGATAAACAGATAACAAATTCTGATAGCCAACACAAAGTCTTGCAGCCGTTTATCTGTCAATACACAAAACCACTCATGACTAAGTCGTAATCGGACTAACAAGCAAGAAAAGCATTTCGTATTTTGTGCAGAAAATTTATATTTAGCACAATGTTCATTGTTCAGTCAATACAGTGCCACGTAGTAAGTACCAAGAATGTTGCATTTTTCCACGTTAAACCAACCTCGTCTGATTTCGATGGGATTAGCACCCTTGCTGATTTTTTCAAAGCCTTCTTTAGCAATAGACCGAGCCAAAATGGTAGCGGCAGTTGTTCCGTCTCCAGCCTCTTCGTTCGTCTTGTTGGCTACTTCCTGCACAAGCTTGGCACCAATACTCTGGTATTTGTCCTTCAGCTCAATTGCCCTGGCAACTGTTACGCCATCTTTTGTGATCTTTGGACTGCCCCAGCTCTGTTCAATAACTACATTACGACCCTAAAAAAGTAAAACACAGCATAAAAGAGTTTTCTGAATTGCATTCGCATTTTAATCGAATGATTCAGTATGAATGCACAAAATAAATAAATAAATAAGGCAATCATTTTTATAACTATAGATGCTAATATAATTTATTCAACATCACCAGTACAGAAATACTTGAAATATTTTACTCTCTGAAATGCTACTCTATCTGATTCAGCTACTCTGTCTGATTTTAGGCCCATATCCGTGTGTGACTCTTTACAGTTGCAGAAAAAATTCTAAATTGTTCAGGCATAAAAGTGCTCATCAAACTATGAAAGACCCAAAAAAGTTTGGTTCAAACCTCCTGAAGTTGCAACTTACTTTCTTCCTACATTATGTCAGATATTGGAAATCATCTCTTGAAGTTTAAAAGCAACTCTCATGACAGATAAACCGACTGTTTCCTGTGGTTCACCATTCTATTCTAATTTGCAAAGTTATGGTTCTAATCATGATACAAGTTTGCAATATTCAGCAATGCCATACATAGACTACATAAGTGAATCATCTCAAGCCACCAAATACAATAAAGTTGTCTCAACGTCTCTCCAAGAGACATTCAGTTTTAAATTTACAGATGGCACAATCTTCCCATGCACAATTTTTCTTTAAGCCTGAAAACTAAATTCTCTAGCATCAAGGAATAAAATGATCGTCTTGATCTTCCAATAAACTAATCGACATTTAAATAAATTCCATAATAATTAAGTATGATCAGTAAAACAGTTGAAAAGTATAAAATCATTCATATCATTCAATATATGACAACTATTGCAAAGTTCTATATAATATGGCTTTTGACTTAGGTAATTGTTATAATGTGTCATACAGAAGTAATTGGTAGCTAAGGATAGCATATATGAAACACAATTGATCTGAAATAAGGGCATTAACCAGTGTCTGCTAAAACTTTGTTTTCCTGATCCTGAAACGATTCCACGAAACTCATCAAAGGCTGTTACAGAGCAATAAACACATTTAATAGCCATTTGTAAAAAAAACAACTAAATTGATAAACAGTGTCTTGTTTTTAATACCTTTGGTCCCATGGTGATAGCAACAGCATCAGCCAGTATGTCAACACCGCGCAGCAGCCCGACCCTTGCCTCAGCACCGAATTTCACTTCTTTCGCATAGTTCCTGCTTGCAGCTGGGGCAACCGCTGTTTGGGATCGAAGCAGATGGCGAGAGACAGCAGGAACCAGACGGCTTGACAGACGATACATTGTGCTTGAAGTTTGACTAAAGACAGACATCAAAATAATTAATTAACTAAAAGTCAAATAACGCAAAAACATTAAAACTAATTTTTTTAAACCATAACTGATAACACTATGGCCACCCTAGGCTGCAATAGAATTCACAACACTGCAAGCACAGAAAGACCATTGTAATCATAAATAAAATATAATCAGCCCATGAATGATCAGCTCAGTGCCAGGATCTCATGACATATCCAACAGATGCTTATTCCACCCGAAAGAACTCGAGAAGGTGGAACTTTTGAGCATTCTGCTGCTGTGTACTTATAAACATGACTTCATAGATCAAAATAATAATAATTTTTCTTTAATTTAACGCCTGCAAACGCACTGCACCTTACGTGTACAAGTTACGCAGTAATCTTAATTAACATCAAACTTAACTACTGACAGAACAGACAGCCTGTAGTACATGGTGCTAATAGCAGCCTACAAACCATGTCCGCCCAACGAGGGCTCAAACTCGTTACTTCTTGCTCTCTACGCCAGCATAGGAATACACACAACATGTGTGCTTGACAAGGCAACTTAAAAACCCAATTTGAAATAAGTCTTAATTTATTTTCAACAGGTCTGCTGGAGATCATCTGGCAAAACACATTTCAAGGAAACTTCTCTCAGATATTCTTACATACATCTAAACATACCTCACCTTAAAAACTTCTTGTCACTCCATCACACAGTACTTACTTACCAATAATAGCCTTCTGGCAACATACATTCTGGTGCAGCCATAATTGCTTACAATTTTATAGTGATCTGAGGTTTTCATTTTCTGTAGGATTACAAGCTGTAAATTAATCTGTACAAAATAGAAACTGAGGGTTTTCGCACTCAATCCATTCCTAAGTTCGCATTCATTTTTTTAGGCTCATGGATGGCTGCATGAAACGAGTACCATAAATCACCTGGTATTTAAATAGTATCTGTACATAATTTATATGACAGTGACAATTGGCAAAATAACCATAACCGATCACACTATTTGGTATTTACTGGATGGGTCTGAATATATCACCAAATTTAACGGACACACAGACGAGTTGGACACCTATTGACACATAATAATAATGATAGCGACAATTTATACAAGGGTGCCTCACGGCCAACTGCGGGATAAGCCCTAGCAAACAGATAAGTTTTAAGCTTTGACTTAGAACAGTCCACTGAGGCAGCCAATCTAATGTCCAGTGGAAGACTGTTCCAGCATCTGGGACTAGCAACCGAGAATGCACGGTCGTCGATATGTGACACATGATGATTGATGAGGCTAAGCAGATTTAAGCCAATTTAATGATACAGCTCTGATGAATACGTCTTTGCTAGATTTAACTAAAAAACGTGGACAAATAACTGAAAGATATGGAAATATTCACAGAAGTGAAAATGTTTCGTGTTGTAAAGTGTACCCATGACAGGAACTAAATGTTTTGTGTGCACAGAGTTAACCCACGTGAAACTTAATGGTGAGAGATTTTTCCTTGTACGAATTGTTTTACAATGCACATGTATAAAATTGTAGAATCGATTCCCGAAGACGGGACCAGGCACGTCTGATAACTTTCAGCAAAATCTGTTACTCCATATCAAAGGCATGAACCATGGAGCCCTGATTATAAAATGATGAAACACCCATGAAACTCGAAAGTATGGTTGGACACTTAGCTACGTTAGAGTGATACATCAATGCTTATTTGTAGTAATACTGTGACTGTAATTATCTCATATAGCACCGTGTGTTTCAGCGTTTTTAGGGGTTCGGATTTCGGAGATGACCCCCATAGCACCGCCCTACATCTTTCGATTAAATGTTAATTCAGTCCCAATCCCATTCCGTCGTTGTTATTATACAACACGCAGATACTAGGCGCGATAGCTTATGGCAAATAAATGCGAAATAGTAATTTATACAGGTTTCATATCTTCCTGTGCACTGTGCAGCATAATACATCATTTGTGGCGATCTTTTTGGGCCAGTCAAAGGCTGAAGGGCAAAGACGGAGGCACGTGGCGCAAGGATAGAAATTCTAGAACACTTCCATTGCAAGGCCGCGATATTAGCAGCCGGCAAATTAAGCGTTACAGCAGTGCTTCGTAGGTCGAGTTTCGAAGGTTTTAACTTTGTATCGCAGTTTCGATCCTTACCAGAAACAAATAACGGAATATATGATGCAACTCGGAACACACTCGCACACTTACACTATGCCGACTATTCACAATGAAATCGCCTTCGGCACAAGACACATGCGCAGTCAAAATAAGGACGCACAACGCAGAACGCAAACTTCGGCCTCGCAGGACCATGGTCATATAGCGCAATTTGTTTTTGTTTATTAATCTAGAACTGCAAACTCTCTGCAGAGTGTTTTGCCATAGGAACCGCGTTCATCATCAAATCATCGCAATTGTGAACTGAAAACGGATCTACTCAAGCTACTATAATCAGCAGGGCTATGCTTCTGCACCACTATTATTGCAAGCTGTCTGTTCTGTTAGGCCTATATAGTATAGTTAAGATTTGTGTATTCTGTTATCTGCGTCCTTGTGAATTGTTTCAACAGCATAATTGTACACAGTGACTGTAACCAGATGCGGTTTGTCAACCGGATTGTTCAACAAAGTAAAAAATTAATATTATTACTAGGCCTATATCTTATTTTTGTTTTTCGGGTCGGATCCGTACCTCATAATATTATAGTAGCTAAGTCTAGAGCATCATTCCGAGGAGCGTACGTCGGCTAATTTATGTCGCTAAATTAATTAGCTAACTCCGCCACTGGTCGTTCTCTGCCAGTGCCAGTCCCAAGTCTGCATAAAGGAGGAGGGCGACACTATAGGCCTAATCATCTTTGCTATGGCAGTGTCGACATGAAACAAGCGAATTTATGTCGCAAGCAAATTTATGTCGTTATTAAGTTAACATTAAAATTTCATTTCGCTTCTATCCGTTTCGCACTTCGTGGTAGGGGTAATATTAATTGTTGGTTAATATTTTTTAAATTATTAAGCAGTTCGGTTGACAGACCGCAACCGGTTACAGCAGGTTGATAATAATTGCCGGAGGTTTAAATGATGACGCTAGCAGCATTCCATTTCTAGAGTCCTTTTCAAAAATATTATTAAAGCATAGTCTAACAATCGATTCAATTTAATTCCAATAACTCAATAATATTTAATATTAATTTAATATTTTCATATTAATATTCAATATTTTTATTTTAATGTCATTTTTATTTTAATGTAACTTTTGTCTGTCTGAATGTACCAGGTTGCGGTTTGCCAACCTGTTTTTGCTCATTAAACGAATAAACATAAAATTTCCAGTCTTCAGTGCGCCATGTTGTGTAATATATTATGAGGTCGTTGGTGCGACGTCTAGATTTTTACGTATATGTAATCGTTGGTGAAGGAAGTCGAAGAAGGGCAGAGATTTCAGTGTGGTCAAGATGAGGAACATGGCTGATTGGGAGAAAGTGAACGTAGGAGCCATGGTTTCTGGCACCGATAAGTTCGGAGAGTCGTTTGAAGGCGAAGTTTTGGCCTTCGACATCCCTTACCGGCTCGTCGTTATCAGTATCTTTTGTGCCGCTGAGACCATTTAAAATGCTAACAGGTTATGTAGCGCCAGAGTTTAACCTATCATTAAGGGAACTCCCTTACGCAAGATTATTATAGTGTATGGAAAGTCCTTGTCACTTACGTAACGTTCGGCTTCCCCAAACACCCACGTAACGTCCCTGTAGCGTTTTAAATGCCTTCGAGCGTTACGTAATTATGCAATGACCCCATACTTTATTATTACTTGTATGTGTTATATTACATTATTGTCGATGTCCCATTGTGCGTTTCCAGATGGAGTAAAAAGGGCTATACTTACTTATTTCCAAAAATACATAAGTTGTGTAGCATTAGTATTGGCAACATTTGGTAATGGGTGCCTGTGTCATTAAATGGAGTATCCCTGTATTAATCGTAGATCCCAACAGATGAACGAAAGTTCAAAAAGCACTTTCATGTGTATTTATTTTTTAAAATTAGCTTCCATCTGCTTTGTTTTGAACAATGACACTAACAGGTATGTTTATTCCTACTAGGTAATTGTGCTTGCTTTGGTTTTAGAGCACTTAGAACACTTGGAACGCTTTTAAAAGAACACTTAGAGCTAGTAAGTAAATTCGAGTTGCCTTGCTCTGAATTTTGGTCAGGACACTTAGAACAATTACGGTCACTTTAAATTTTGATTACAACATAAATTTTTCAATTATACGCATTTTTAAATAAAGGGGATAGAATGGTTTATCCCCTCGGATAGTCTAGACCGGTACATTCGGAACATTCCATCCGGAATTCATCCCCCAGATAGCTTTAAAGGGGATAGAATATCATGTGACACCTGCAGATATTTTTTGCAGGAGGAGGCAAAAACACATGGCCGCTGTTAAATTTCGGAAGAAGAGTTTGAAAAATGCAAAGTAGGATATTTTATGGCTCCTTTCATAGAGGTTTCTATAATGTAAATTTCTCAATTTCACTCTGGGTATCATTAGCATAATTGATGCTGTAAGTGTTAAGAAATTTGTTTAAAGAACAGATTTAATGTAACTGTTAAAACAGGTGTCAATTTTCCCAGGGAGGGCATGTGCCTCTTCTTGACCCTATGCATGGGCCTTGGGCACCCATGGCAATGACACCATGTAGCTGACTGTCTGGGATAGGTACTATTAGAGCTGATGCCAGTGAAGTCATTGAATTAATTAATGTATTATATGTATGTGATATATATATATATATTATATATATATATATATATTCTTTAACAAGCTTGCTAGAGAGTCGTCAGGTTGACCAGACGAAAACGTGTGACGTGAAGATTCTGAACATGGATCACGCTTCATTTAATGTTGTTCAGGAAGCAACTGGACCGCCAAAGCATCTGGCAAACATTAATTTTGAAGCCGTATGTGCAAGTATTTGCTTCTACCTGATGTGTTACAGAGTACAGTAGTAGTAGCCATTTAGTGACCGAGCATCAACACCGTTTGAAAAGTTTTTCTTCTGACGAAGTAGATTCTGCATTTAAGTCTACTTTTCGTTCATGGTATTAGAATCTCAGGGACAACTTTTGCATGATTGAGCAAAATCTTAATTCTAGTTAAAGTATGACATTGTCAATCTTATTGACATATAACCAGAATATTTTTTCATGATGTAATGCAACAAGATATTTTGAAAGCAGCAATTAAAATCCTTTCACAAGCATTCGACACATGGCCATTAAACAACAGAAAAAGTGCTTACTTAAGAGTCTAGACAAAAATTAAAAAAATTACAGTTGCATGCAGCAAGTCTTTCACTCACAATTGCTGAGGGCTTCGGCATGAAACTCCGATGCAGTGTTCACTCTGCAGTCGAGAGCGCCTCTGAGTAGCCTAAAGAGGGGGCGCTAGAACAAGTGCACATACAAACAAACACCGCATCAATGCCACTTACAAAAGGTACAAGAGCATTCCAGATCCAGTCCTCTGGTTGACAAGAGTCGGAGGCCACGCTCACGTCGAGAGGAACCAAGTTCTGAGTAACTGCCTAAAACCGCTGCATGATGAGAAGTTCCGCAAGTGAGGGATCACGTTGCATGTAGTTGGATATAATTTTATGTGAATATTTCGGCAGATCGGCTGTGAATGACCGCTTCATTTCGAACAGGCTGAAGTCAATGACGGAACTTTCAGTATTCAAGACGCATGAGAATCAGAGCAGTTGCAGCATTCAGCCGTAGTGTCCTCTACATAATGCCACTTGCTAGAACTGTAAGGCCTAAAATGGGATACTGAATGAATATAAGAAGTAAAAACATCATTTCCTGAGTAGACGACTTAGATTTGGTGCATGAGAATAACATGTGATTCCGGTATTGTTGCTTTAACAGTTGGAAGTCCGCAAAAAGAAAAACATCGATAAAAAAATGACTGATGCAAGATACATGGGCAATGGAGTTACGGATACAGCGCAGAGTCTGATGTCCCAAATAAGTCGCTTGTAAATTTTATTCTCTTTGGAAATTTTTTACATTTTCTGTGGATTATCAGTTCAGGTTGTCTTTTGTACCAATGCATTTAGTTTTACATGAACAAACAGATAGGTGTTTTTCACTGTTTTAAGATAAGATAAGATAAGAATATTCTTTAATATACCAATTGCTATCCGCATTTTGGTGTACATACAAAGTATAATAAACAGACGTACATAATTTCTATATCCAATCAATGTCAAAGTGTTTTAGAATAGCATAAAATCCTAAGTCCAAATCCAATATAAATTTAAAATTTAAAAAAGAAGTTCTTTTAATGACGAACAATTTATTCTGCACTATGGTATAATATGGTCTGCAAATGTGTTTTCATTATAAACAGCATTTGTAAATTTATACATTACATAGCATCAGAACATATGTGAAGTTTGGTGTTTGACAGACATGTTCAAACCCTAGAAGTAAATCTATTCACTTTATTTATAAAGTCATTTTGTTATAAATTTATGAGGTCAAATTGTGAAATTTAAAGTGTTTTAAAGTAACAACGTGATAGCTAATGGTAACTTGAGGATTATTACATTGATTGTTTTGACTTGGATACATGTAAGCCTTAGGCTTCCTTTTTTTCAAGCTCACTTTAAAACTTCTGGGTCTGAAATGTTGTTGTTGTACCAATTGGTAATGTCGTAATGTAAGGCTAATTGGTAAAGTTTGATATAAGGCTTATTTTCAATGCGGCTAAATGAGCAAGTTGTCTACTGAGATTTCTGTTTAAGTTTGTTTTAGAATTTAGTATAGTTTTTACGTAGTAGTAGTTTGAGTGATCTTATATGCTTTTTAGGGTCTACTAAGACTAAGTTAAAAACGACAGTCCTTTGCTATTTTCTAGACCACGTCATCTTGCATTGATCATGTGGCCATGAAGAAAGATGATTTCAGACTAAGCTTGACATGGAGAGATTTCATTTTTTTTCTAGATATCCAGAAAGTGAATGGAATGAAAAGGACATTATAGTTATGGGTGAAATAACCGTTTCACCTCCATATCAACGCGAAAACTGCCAAGGACCGGTTAATAGCAAAGTTTTGGAAATTGTTCAGCAAACTGTGAGTACTAGTTCGAAGCTTGTGAACGCCGTTTATTGTGATTCTAATGTGAAGCTGGGCATTAATTGCTGTCTAGCAGCTGTTGAAAATGCAAACTAAAGTTATTGGATATGAATTATGTATTATTTTACTTTTATTTGAATTGTGCAAAGTGTGGTGATTCTGTCTGTTATGCATTTAAATCAATGTGTAATTAAAATCTATGGATATTAATTTTGATTTATGAAGAATAATTATAACTAGCCTTCATATGACACTAACTGACAGAAATACAAGTTTAATATGTCAAGCGAAGTATGAGGACTTTTACTTAAATTTTTTTTTTTTAAACTGAATGGAATCTGTTGTTTGCTCTAAGCATCGGTACAAGATCTTTTCGTCATCTGAGCATTGTTTGCTTGCTGATTAGGTTTTTTATGTGAATGACACAGGTCCACTTTTGTGAGGTTCTTAAAGGGCTTTATAGTAAGTGTATTGAATATACATGCCAGTATATACTTGCATACAATGGATCCCAGTGCGCGTTTATTACATGCTCATCATTAAAGCATTAAGCAAAACGGTCTTTAACCCAAAGCTTCTGGTACTGTCAACTGTAAGCAAAAAAAGGTGTCTAGGAATGGAAATCCTATTTCAAATTTCACACTTGTCTTTTCACCTATTTCTGGAAGTCATCGTTTTTCATCTGTCGTGAGTCCGAAGATAATTTATTTGTGTGATGGATGATGTATGATGTAGTTCAGCTAGATGAACTTATTGGTGTTTCAGAACTGAATCATGTTGTTTGTATTGTGTTGATGTCTAGATTGAAAAATTTCACAAAGAAAATGGAACGTTGGCCGCACCAACAGTTTGAGTTCATAATATTTAGGTATTACCTGACTCATGTGACTTAGGAAACACCTCGCTGGAGACTGAATGAGTGCAACCAACATCTTCTTCGCAGACAAACTCCTATTGTCTTCCTGTGGCGTTTTGCACTTGTCTGACTGTTTTCATAGTTTCTTACAAAAAATTGTTGTTTGGTCATTGTTGAAATCATATTTGACTTAAGGCTCTGCAAATTGGTAATCCAATTTTTAATGTTTTTTAATAGACCACATTTTGCAGAGAGTGACATTTTAATGAGGTTTATAATTGTATTATCAACATGTGGCTTATGTGTCATAACTTAAATTGAATATGACAGATCCTATGTTCAGATTTTCGTAGAAGCAGCGATTCTGCTATTGTTGTTAAATTTTAGCAATTTCTAGAGCCAGTGTCTTCTGCATTTGGCATCTGTCATCTCTCCAGAACCAAGTAAACATCGTAAAGATCAGTCCATCTGTTTTCTTTTGTATGGATTCTTCATTTTCAATTTCTTAAGTGTCACTTATGTACGCCAATAGAATATTTTTGTTCAAGATGTACCGAATATGCGCAGTCACTGTACTTCTGACCATTAATTTTTTATTCATTCATTTAAGAGATTTATATAGCGCCCCTTCAAGACCATATACTCAAAAAGCGCTTCTGACCCAACCCCTGCTAAAGAGCACAGTGTCAAGAGTAGATTAGAACGTGGCTTCAAAGGCATCATTAGTGCTAGGCTCGATGCGCTTCATTCGAGACATAACACTGACAATATATTTTCCAAGGCTAGGGCCTACATAGACTAAGACTAAGTAAAAATTGACTGGCCTTTGCTATTTTATATGCTATGATATATTTTCCAGCAATTAAGGAGTAGGCCTACATTATCAGTGCTGCAGAAAAGCAATACGTCAGTGTGTAGAGCACAGTGTGCAGCGAAAGCAGTTGGATCAGGTAACGTAGAAGAATTTGGATATATGTCAAATTGATGCAGAAAGCCTATAATGTGCTCAAAGGTAAACTGGAATCCTTTTTCAAAGGTGTCCATCAGATTCCTTGAAAACAGTTGGTCATGTGTAACAACCCAGGTGGACCTAATCTTAGACAGATTATACCTGGTGATTCATTAATCAGTGAATATTATGAAACTGTTCAAACTACAATAATTAGTGTGTCTGTAGTTTGAAAGTAGGCCACAGTTGATAGCCATTGATGGTATCAGATCGCAGCTGAGAGAACCAGCTAGGCTTCCTCCAAGACGCATCCGAGTGTTGACTTTCGGTATCCATGCAGTTACTCTACCTTCGCACCAATGAGAAGCGGGTGTAACAATCTTGCCACAGTTTATTGCCACCAGGCTTTTTAGCCTGTGTGCCACAGACTTGAACACCCAGACATCATCAGTGATTCATCACATCACCCCATCCTCGAGTCACTTCACTGGTTGAAAATCCCAGAGCGAATCCACTTCAAAGTTCTCTCCTTAACCCACAACTCCTTACAATGCTCCCAGCCCAGATATCTTCACGAACTGTTCACCATCCAGACTAGCCGTTCTACCCGATCATCTGCCTGCCTTACACTCTCTCGACTGCCGGTCACAAGTCATCTCAAGTTCTCCAACCGAGCCATATCCAACTCAGCACCACGCCTTTGGAATGATTTGCGTCCTGAATTCCGATCTTTTTCAGTCCCTCCATCATTACAATCACACACCACCTTTCTCAGGCTCTATCCATCACACCTCAAGCTTTTCATTCAAAACTTAAGACACTCCTTTTCACGAGCTCCTACCTTGTCTCATCTGATCCTCCACCGTCCAATTCCCGGCCCAGACGACACCCGACCCTAGTAGCTGTTCCGCCCCTCTGATCCTATGGTAACTTGACCCGGACCACCATGGACTACTCTCATGGACATTGGACAACCCTTCTAACTCAACGCAGCACTCGTGAATAATCTGGTGCCCCGCGCTTGGCTTTCGATTGGCGCTTTAGAAATTTCGAGATTACGATAATATGAAAGATTGAAACATTTGCATGGCAAGCAATTTGATATACAAACATACATTTGTTGAATGTAGGTCAAATTTGGGCTCTGTGTGGATGTGCTGGTAGGTTGATAGACGATAGTAGGCCTAAACAGTGACAGATAATATTAATTAGTAATCCTGCAGACAGTTAGTGGCGTAGACAAGGGAGGTTTCGGGGTTAAAACCCCCCATTGGCCTAAAAAGTTTTTTAAAAGGTTATTTTATCCACTTAAATAAGAAAAACAAAACAATTGTTGTAGTAACAATTGTTTTTCTTACTTTATTCCCTTTGTTACTTTATTCCCTTTTTATTTACTGTAATACTGTTAATTGGGTAGGTCTCAGAAAGGGCATCCGGCCAGGCCAAAAAAACAACCCTTCCCCCATCATAAACTTCTGGCTACGCCACTGCCTGCAGATATGGCATCAAAGAAGATCTGTAAAAGATGTTGAGCATTGCCATCGGATAACGATCGGTGGTGTGTTGGCTGTGGGCAGTGGCGCAGCCAAGAAGTTTTTATGGGGGGGTTGGGTTTTATGGCCTGGCCAGATGCCCTTTCTGACACCAACCAAACAGTATTACAGTAAATAAAAAGGGAATAAAGTAAGAAAAACAATTGTTACTACAAGCAATTGTTTTGTTTTTTCTTATTTAAGTGGATAAATAACTTTTAAAAACTTTTTTCTAGGCCAATGGAGGGTCCCGAAACCCCCTTGTCTACGCCACTCACTGGCCTGTGGGACAGTTATACTCTTTTAAGGATTCTAATTTCGCAAACGAACGCGTTGAGCCCATTCATTCATTAATCACTATGGCCACTATAGCTTGTATAATCGTCGTTGTTGTTACATGTTTAACGACACTGCCATTTCAAAGATGATTATATTCTGGGATTGCAAAAGGGCGTGGCCTATGTGGTCGGCCATATTGGTGTACAGCTGTGAACTGTTGTCAACGTAGGCTACACGCCGTTACACGGTGAATTGTTAGTTGATGGAATAAAGTTATCGTCATAGGCCTATTGATCTATCCATAGGCCTATGCCTTAATAGATATATCGGTCTAAACACCATCCAGCCTGGATCGACCCGAATCCCTGAAGCGAATTTCGGCCGGAGCCCAAATCTGCTATAATTAACAAGTAGGCCTAGGTCGATCTATGCTTTTTGCTGCTTCACGGTCTGTATACATGGCTGGGCTTCTTCCAACGTACATAGGGCTGCCAACCGTCCCGGATTCGCCGGGACAATCCCGGAATTGGCCCTGTGTGTCCCGTGTCCCGGACTGATCCCAAATTGTCCGGGAATTTGCTGTTAGGACCCACATTCCACAATATTGTTCTTATTTTGCACACTAAACTTAATAGAGTGTTCGATGAATTTGACGTTGTTGGCTGAACATCAAATGTTGGACAGCGCTTGTTTGAAGTTTCAAAACTTTACAAACCTCTGATACTCAGTATAGGCCTAGCATATTTTGTCCTTCGTAGGCCTATATTCTCTCATTCCGTTTTAATGCTTTTTGCGAGAGAGCGTTCAGCATTATGGACGACCTGTTGTCTAGCAATCGCAATTAAACCTAGCTGAGCATCGACCTTGTAAAAGCGGAACTGTCAATAGGCCTACACATCAATTTTGACATGACATGTGCTATTTTCTACGACTTTGTGACCAGTGTTCTGGAACTGCTTAAATATCAGCAGAGTAAATCGTTTGGGCTAAGTTCTGCTGTCCGGCAGCCGACTTAATCATTTCATAAATTGACATTAAATTTTGTAATCTGCATGCATGCACGATGTCGCTTATAATTTTGTAGCTTAACTTTCAACATCGCTCGTGCTGGGCTCATAAGTCTGCTTACTCTGGTATACGTAGGCCCAAGTTACTGGAACTTACATTTATTTTTTTTAAATCCCTTCTTGACGTCGATTCTAATCCTAAATTTAGGCTACTTGTCTTCTGGCAATTTATCTACAAAATTATTAACTAGGCCTACTCTTTTTGTAGATTTTAGGTTAGATCGTATAATTGGACTGACACAGCATTAGTTACATTAGGCCTATTTTGCTTGCGATCGATTGCATGTCTCTGGCTGTAGTTTTTAGCCGCCGATGCTCTTCTCGCGTTAACCTCGACATTCAAGCTCGTGTACTTTGGACTTCTCTAATTGAACCTTTATCTCTGACAGTAAGTTTGCCGCAGACAAAACAGTGAAAACACAGAAAATCATTTTTATAATAAGCGCCATTCGCATACGTATCCAATGTCAACAAGCATTGCCTGCGAACCAATATGGCGCAGGCCATTATGCAAATGAGCCGTTACGTCATTAGGCAAGGGGTGAATAGCGTCGACACGCCATTTAGGTCCCCGTGGACGGACCGTGCTCACTGCTTATCTGAAATAGCCACCTTCGGGAAGTGAACCGCGGCCAGAGACGCGTATAGTCGTAGACTATATAAGCTTAGGCCTATAAGGTATTTGCGCGTAGGCTATACAGACGCACGGCCAACGCTTTTACCGAAGAGGCTAAGCGAGCCAGTTTATAGGCCTAATCGTCGCTGACCATAAGCTATCATAATGCACAACTCCACCTCTTGCTATTTCCCCACAGTTCTTTCACTTGGAACTCAAAACACTGCTTTTTCACCGATCCTATCCTGATTCTTCCACTTCTCCGGTTCTCCCTACCCTCCACGCCGTCTCAACTCTAAACTTCATCCACCATTAGCCGACTGTATAACTCCTCGTCTGACTCTCAGGATCTTGACCTCTGCTGAGGCTCTGCCTATCAATTTTGTTTTGATTGAGCGCCTGTGAATAAGCTGGTTCCCGCGACATGGCTTTTATGGGCGCTCACGGCACTGTAGAAATTTCGAGTTTACGATTACGATCGATGCATACAGAAGCTGTAGCCTACTTCTTCCCTACGATTTGCCGTTACTGGTGCAAGCAAAAATATTCATTTAGACATATATGTAGGCCTGTGACCTGTCAAACGTATAAAGTCCTATCATCCCATGCATAGGCCGACTGAAAGTCTGAAACTATGGGCGATAATTATTATGCATGGCAGTGACACACTCAAGACATCAAGTTGCTTTCGAGCGATCGGCCTTAGTCAACATTTTAACGTTCAATGGACTTTGTCATCTTTATCGCTCAGAGAATTAAGCTGATTGGCTACACACAGCAATGAGCGCACGGCAAATTTCTGTACACCTGTATGAACAGCGCCGCTGAGGTACTCGAAGTAGCATAGGCTTTTGTGTTGTACCCACTGTAGTACAGCCTAGCCTACCTGCACTCGAATGACCAGGTATGCGTAGACCAGGTGTATGGTTTATCCTGTTTCGAAACGAAGGTGTGTTGAGGCAGATTTCTGTAAAATTTCGAATAGCCATTGTCAAAATAACAGATGGACATCAAAGGATATAAATTCGTTGGTCTTGGAAGTGTTCGATGGTGCTACCTGTATTGTAACTAATCCGCCATTTTCTCGCTTCACTGGTCCGCATCTACGACGGGTATGATACGGATGTGGCTGAATTGAAGAAAGGAAAACCCGGATCCGAAGGAAGATTACGTCACCGACAGCTCTGTCGAGGGGTAGGTGTATAGAATGGTGTGAGCGATTTTGCATTAAAATTTAATTATTAAAGTAGTCAAGGAAGTTGTAAGGATTCGACAGACCTTACGTTGTTTGTGTGTTTTTTTGGTAAAATAGCACTTTAGCGTCGCAAATTATTTTAAGCGTGCTACTCATTCAGCAAGTGAAATAGGAGCTGGATGAAGACCTTTTACAGGTGAAATGGAGGCTGAATTGATGAAAAAACGCAAGAGAATTGGAATCTGGATGAAGACCTTTTACAGGTGAAATGGAGACTGGATTGATGAAAAAAACGCAAGAGAATTGGAATCTGGATGAAGGTTCTTCTGCAGGTAAAATAGAAGCTGGATTGACGAAAATAACGCATGATAAATAGAAGCTGGATGAAGGTATTTCTAGATCTGAAATAGAAGCTGGATTGATGAAGAAACGCTTAATAAATGGAGGCTGGATGAAAAACCCACACTTTTTGCCCATCCAATACTCCGCACTATCGATTTATGGAATTTTATAATTTTCGACCGCCATTCCCAGGATTATCCTTCTTAGTCACTTTGGGTGACAACTACGCATAAGATGCACGTTTTCTATATTGTTCCTATATTATACCTTCAGTTTCTATGTTAATACAGCATAAAAATAATTTCCGACGCTCAAGTGCTATTTTACTGTTTTTTTATGGCTTCACTGATGTTTGATCAGTTCAATGAAACTATTTCAATGATCTCAACCCAATGTAGAGCCTACATGTAGCCTATATATAGAGGAGTATGTTGGCATGATGAGGGTAGGCTAGTTTTATAATTTTTCAGAAATTTTTATGGATTTTGGTTTATATATCTCGCATGACATATTCAACTGAATGGTCGTGGTTCAATTTTCTTAGCAGGGGCTTGAATTGCAAAGCAGGAAATTAAGAACATGGATATTTTCATAGAGTTTTCTAAGTGCACACTTCTCAGTTTCACTTTATGTATGGTTAGTGCTTTTGTGCAAAAGAGATTTGTTATAAACAATGGTTTTAAAAAATTAGGTGTCATTTTCAGGAGGGGGGAAAGTGCCCTCATTCCCTGATGTAGGGATGCCCATGTATGTTTGTTTGTTCAACTGTTGGGCCCTTAAGACTCCTCACCTTGACCTTCTGAGGGCCCTGAAAGGGTGTCGATTTGGTCTCTTTGACCTGGGCTTTGGAACTATTTCACAGAAGAAAGGTGTTTAATATTAAACTCTTGTGATGTGTTTGCACTGTAACTGTCCAAGTTATAGGTTCTAAGAACTGATTGTTTGCTGTTTCACAAGCAGTTAAGAGGCATAAACATATCGGCCTTTTCTTCTCAGACATGTTTAAGTTGGTTGGCTATGCTATGTATGTATGGCTTATGTTATAATGCTTTGTTTGATGCTGATAACTAAGAACAGATTACGGTAATTATGTTGAGTAGCTTAGTACGTGTTTAAAAGATTGTTTCAACTGTATAAATGTTCTTTTATTGTTATTTCTTTCATTCATATTAAAAGAGTCTTCTTGTTGGCAATATTTCATTTTTAAGTTATGACTGGGTTCAGATGTAGGCCTAGTAAATTGTAAAATGTTATTGCAATTAAAAATGTATAGAGTGCCACTTCAGGAATGCTAATTGGAGGCTCTCACTACCTTAACCTAAAAGATATTTTAAATCATATCACTTAAATGTGATTAAAAACAGAAATTTCATCAGTAATGAAACAATTTGCAGTAAACAAATTGTCACCATTGACCAGTGATTTTCAACCGGGGTTTCGCAGAACCCTTGGTGCACTGCACTAGATGGTGAAATGCGCTGGGTTCCGCAAGCAAATGCGTGCTTTGAGAAAGGTTCCATCACTATAAAAAGGTTGAAAACCATTGCCATAGACAGTCTCACAACTGCACTTGCAACCAGTGGTGTACCTATCGAACTGAATGGTATCATTTGCAGACTCTGCACCAAATGAATAGAAGATGATGTTGAGTAGCAACGGGTGATGACATTCATCACTGCACGGTTGTTTATTTCCCACAGGTACAAAAGACGACTTGTCAACCACCTCTAAGCTGCAATAATGTACAACAGCCAAGCCCCAACCAATGCGGACCAACTGGCCCGGATGAGGTACATGGCAATTCTTCAACGAAGAGCATCGCCTCCCCGTTGCAATCCGATTTCAATCCTAGTCCTCGTCATGTCAGCTGGCATGATGTTCATCGGCCTAACGATGACCGTCATTGCTCACTGGCCGGGAAGTACCTCAATCGGGGAAAACCCACTGAAGATCGCTGGACCGATCCTGCTGGCTGTTGGAGCAGCTTTGTTCATATGCGGGATGTTCCTTGTCTGCTTTCTGAATCGAAAGGAGAGAAAGAGATGGGCAAAGTCAGTTAACAATCTGGCTCAGTCAAGGATGTAAGTATTTAAATCAGCATTTTCTTTGTACCTGGCTATTCTTGTTTCAGTTACTTTACAAAAATGTTTTGCAGTAATCTCTTGCACATTTATTGGTAAGGCTGGTTTGTAAATCATTACATAATACCTATCCTTTTATGAAATCCTGAAAATTTTCTTTCTTTTCATACTGACTTCTGAACTTTTGAAGCTCAGCATATAGTTTCTTATCACTTTGAATGAACAGAATTTCTTCCCTTGTCTTTCATGGGTGCCCGCACATAGGGGCAGGAGGGAGCACTTGCCTGGAAAATAGATTTTTCCTATTTTTTAACTACCACTTTGTGATTTTTAACAAATTTCTTCGCACTAAAGTGCTATTGTTACTAACGATACACAAAACTGAGACATTTACATTTCAAAAACTCTGTGAAAAATACCTGTGCTCTTAATTTTCTGCTCTTAATTTTCTGCTTTGCATTTTAAGCTCTTGCTTAAAAAATTGTGTTTTGTCCCTCCTGCAAAAAAGTCTTCGGACGCCCATGTTGTCTTTATACTCGGTTCAAGTTCAAGACCTTTTAAAACATCATAATCATAGTGCTGAAAATATTAGCACTTTATTGACAAGCTGCATTGGTTTCTCAGTTGCTTTTAGTACATGCTCGTGATTAAAGTGCTAATCAATAATTGTTTTGAAATGGAACTGCAGTCCATAATCATATTCCATAATCATATTCTACAGAAGTTATCCAGTTGAAACCTAGAGGTTAGTTAAAAAGACCCAACTCTCATTGATGAGCAAATCTGAAATTACATCACCTCGAATCTGAAAGCTTTTACTTTTGAATCTTGACTTATATCCTAATAGGGCAATTCTAAAATTAAATTGTAACCGATGTTGCTAAAATTACAGAGTGCATGCAAGTCACTAAAGACAGTGTCTAAATAATGACAATAATTTATTTATGGTTTTCAAAACAGATTTTAAAATTTGGCTTGAAATTGTAATCACTATTATGTATAATAATATTCTGAATTAAGGGATTGTCCAATTCTTCTTATAGAAGACATTATTCAACTGTAAATTTCAAAAGCAGATTCAGTAGGCCTATCGGATAGTATATGAATATCATCACGTAGTACATGGTTGATTAAATATTTTTCAAGGGACTCAGTTTCTGAAACTCATTTGAATTCTCAGTTAAAAGTAATTCTGGAGAAGCAGACACATTTTATTTCATGGTTGGTTGGACTGCTACTGGTTCAGTGACTGGTTTATTAGACAAATAAACAGTTTTCTGTTTTGACAGAAGGAGGAGTTTTCTGTTTATCCTGGAGATTTATCACAGATGTGTTAACTGAATTGAAATTTTCTTTTGTTTTCAGAACACTGAATCAATCAGCATCGTCTCTTCCGGGTACAAAAGGTGCTTCCAAATCTGGACAAAAGAGCTACACCTCTGTTGCTACAATGAAGGGTTCTCAGATGGAGGGCAGCTACCCACCACAGTCTGAAAGGTTCCCCCCAGATTCTTCAGACAGTCAGCGCTTTGCGAGCTTCAACTACACAGAAGACTACCCAGATTATGGGAAAAAGGCTGGACTGATGCAGAGCCCTGGTGATACATATGGTGCTACAACCCAGAGGCAGCTACAGGCAGACAATCTTCAGGACGAGTCAGACATTCCAGATCCGGTAAGGGCAAAGAAGAAGAAGAAGACGCTTGATTCCAGCTCTGAAAATCTCAATGCCATGGAACGAGAAGAGCTGCTTAGCAAGTCACACACGGCAAATACGAAATACCAAGATTACTCACAGAGTGATGAAGAGGTGTTTAATATTTCCACGGAAGGTGATGACAACATTCCAGGAGCCATAAGGAAGAAGAAGAAGAAGGGCACAAAGTCCAGCAGGGAGAACCTGAACGCTTCACAAAATAGTGAACTTCTCAGCAACTCACGTGAATATCAGCCAGTCATTGAAGAGTCAGGTAGTCGTGTCTCCACATCTAAGCAGTATCGATTGTCATCTGATGCAGGGGCAGCTGCTGCTGCTGCTAAGACCAGCAAACCGGCACCTCCACCAACAAAGGCTAAACCTGCTATACCTTCGAAGCCAGCCAAAGTTACAGTCTCTCAGCAGCCTCCACCTTCACCTGGAGAGGCACGAAGACTACGAGTTCATGTGCGAACGCAGCCAGGGGCCACCGTGCACATCCACCAGGGTTCAGCCACTCCACCGCAGCCAGCGTTTGCTGCAGTGAACAAGTCGTCAGGTTCAGGAGAAACGGACCTATAGACTACTCGTCCGCATGAGGAAGTAACTTGGAACTGGTCAGATAGGCAGACGTGATATTATTTCATGGGGCTGTAGTCGAATATGTCCTGCGTGAAGACATTGCTTGTCATGCACTTTTCATGTTTCATGATAATGCATGTCGGACATTAAGACTGTCATGTTTCAAGACGAGGCAAGTTGCAACTGAAAGTCAAACAGTGAAGTTACATCAGGGCCGGCCCTAGCCCAAATGACACCCCCAGACAAAGCATGCATTTGGCACCCTCTGATATCCCCCCTCTCAATTTTTTACCCCATGTCACAACTCAATGATGAAGTAGCCAGAGCATTTACACTCAACTAAGTTATTTATTATAATTTTTATTAGTAAAGCCTGCACAAAAACCTGGATGCTAATATTCAACTTTTGAAAATGGCTAAAAAAAAGTTGAAAAACCATAAACTTTTCATGCATATTTCGGTGAAAATGGCATCCCTAGAATTTCGTGACCCAGGCAACTGCCTGCTTTGCCTGTGCCTAAGGCCGGCCCTGAGTTACATCATGATCGAACTCTGAAAAGAGCAGAGATATTTGAAAACTACTGAGTATTGATGCATATTTTTTTACTTTGATGATTGCAGTTGTTTGTAAATACGCTTTGAAAAACCAAACTAATCAAGACTAGGACAGTTTTGATCTCTCTTAGGCTCAACGTTTGCTGTGCAATTGTCAGTTTTTGCTAGCAATTGATTTGAATTTATGTGGCAATTATGAAGAATTAAAGAGAATTATGATTTTTCTAAAATTGTTGTCAATGTGTAGTTAAATCTCTCAAGTCATGTTTTGCGCTGAAGTATGTCTTCATGTTGGGAATGTTGCTGTTGTTGAGTAATGACAACGGTTGATAATTAATGTGAGTATGTGGGTGGAAATGCTATATTGAAGCAGGCAGAGCCTAGATGACTTGGATACAATTTGAAAATGCTGTCGTTAAAAATAGTCTTAGTAATTCTCATGTAATGCAACATTGCTGTGAAAATCTCTGACAATGACGACTACGTAGGAAACTGCGTAGGAGTTTCCAACTGACTTAAATTTGTTCTTTTGTATTGGAAGCACACTTAAGTAAGTATGGGTTTTTGATGCCATGTGAATGAAATTAGATTACCGATAGTCTGTTTCATTATAAAATTTATTTGAAATGAAAACAGTATTGAGACATCTAATAAATTTACAAATAAGAAATTTCTGAAGTGAAGTGGCTTTGATTTCTGAATAGAAGTTAGACAGTGCCCAATGCCCATTCATTGAACTATGAGTACTTAGACTATGCTCAGTGCTTAGGCAATTTTTTTGCTATATACATGGTGGATGCTCCATCAGTGTAACGTGAAGATCACTACTTTACATCTATATTATCTTCTGGAGCAAACCTATTTTGGACAATGCTGAACCTCAAGTTGCATGCGCTTTCAGACTGGGCTACGAGGGATTTGGTTCTTGTATAAGGGACATATGGTCAATGGTTTATGCTCAACTGTTAACCTTGTCAGTTGGATAGCCTAACTGCATGCTGCAGGTGATTCATTGAGCTCTACCATTCTTCATAATCAGCACAATCCAGACAGAAGGGACACATTTGCCTGTTGATGATGAGTTCTGTGCCCGAAGGCAGGGTCTTGTTGGTCAGAGACTGTATTTGTAAGACTTCGTTTATTAAAACCTGAGTGACAAACTGCAATCTTTCATTCATTCATCAAATGCATTTATATAGTGCCTCTTCAAGGGAGCCACTCAGAGATGCTACCAACCTCAGCGCAGCCAAATAAAACTGTCTTAAGATGATAGAGTATTCAAGCCTGAGAAGGATGTTTAGAAAGACCATTCCAGGTTGAGGGTTTTCTCCGAGAAAGCACGGTTCTGCATAGTGGAAGTACAAACAAAATGGACTGAGAGCAGACTTTGTTCAGTCGAACGAAGAGAATCGGTGACAACAGAGAAGATTAATAAACACAAAAATGAGAGTTCGCCAGAAGAATGTGAATTACTGTTGGTGAGATTAACACTTTAACAAACAGCAAGCTGCATTGGACTTCTAAAAGAAGTGTTTTCAGAGGTTGTCAAAAACCATAAAAGTGCTGGGATGCAAACATTGTTACATGAGCATGTATAATGAGTTCTAGTACTTCATTCGAACATTGCCAATTTATTGTGCTGTTTTTATCAGTTTCATGACTTTCATCTCATGCATGTGTTTTAGATGATAAACCAGCTGCACATTAATACACCAAGTTGATTTGAGTAAATCACTGGTGTTCTGATTGCATTTCACAAAACATGGGTTACAGCAAAACATGCTCCCTTAATCCTTTACCCGTTTGCCCCGAGAATATCTGCTGAAATCGGGCTTGAAATTTAAAAATGAACGGGTAAAGGGTTAATGAACTAATGTTCTTCCAAAGTGAGTTTTACCATATGAACCCATAGTTTGTTTGACAATGTTTACTTTGTCTTATTGATCCAGCCCATTGATCCTTGCCCTGAAAAACAAGGTACTCTGTATAAAGTTGCATTTAAATCACAAAAACGCTCAATCTGGCAACCAGGCCTAGTGTAGAAACAGTCGCAAGACTGCCGTTGAGTGCAAGGAACGTTGTCCATCTCTAATAAAGATCTAACTGATAAACTAATAACTACTAAAGACCTAACTAAGTTCTTGAAGATAGGAGTAGTTCAGAGGAATAGCCTTGCCGGTTGAAATTAAATAAGCTGACCACCTTCTCACATTGTTTTTCACAGACCTGTGCTCTTTCTGTTGGTCTGAAATACATGATTGTAAGTAAGGTAACAAGAATGAAATACTATGAGCATAGCATTAAACTGACATAATACAATGTTTACAAGTTGCACTAATTATAAACGTCATTCAGACATCTGTACGCTGAGAGACTCCATTCTTTCTAGTCTGATAGGCGTTGTTATATTTTCCTCGTGTATTTAATCATATAATAACCTGACTTAGACGCAACTTATAAAAGAAAAATTACAGGATAGAGGCTTTCTCAAGGCAGCATGTACTTTTCAGCAGTGTTAATAGGAGTCCTTTAATTTATGCAGCGAATGTGATATAAAATTACGTCTGTCTTTTACTGGTAGGGAACAGTTACGGGTTCTTGCATGGATGTTTTGGCCATTATTGCGAGATGGGGAAATAATATATTCCTTTTAATGCTTCAATCTGACACACCGCAGAATGATTACAAGTACATGTTATACGAAATACGGCCCACTGTAGCACGACATGCAGGTCGGCTTTACAGCAGTGGGTTCGGTAACTTAACTAATGGCTTAAGTACTGGATCACTTCTGGTCGGCCAAGCCAGTAGTGGGAGGGGCTATCTTTATTTTTTAGCAGATCCCGAGTCAAGCAACACAACAGCAAAGCGCCAATGGCAGCTAACAGAAACTTTAATAAATTAATGCCCTGAGCGAGGTTTGAACCGGGTCACGCGAATGACTCTCAGTTTAAGGGCCAGCGCTCTCTCCACTGAGCTACGGGACCCCCAAGTTCCATAGTGCATGGTTAGGGTCTCTGACGATTGGGCTGCTTGGAAGAGTGGATCGTTTGATTTTGTGGACAGTGGAATGGCTCCAGTGGTAGCGCACAGAAATCCGCCACAGACCATTCTCCTGAACAGATGAACTATCAAATCTCGCCCCACCACGCTGGGGAGGCGTAGAGGACATGCCTCACTGCTGTTGCCATAGCGACGTTGTAAAGAGCTATCTGCTGAAGTCCATATGAACGCAGCACACTCGGTCTCTCAGGGCGCACAAATGAGAAGGTTGTCAATGTAGGTGTTTCTAGGTTCGATTGCAGTGTAGGCCTAGCGCCCGGGATCTTCTTTGACTCAACCCGTGAAAAAACCACACCGTAGCCCTCAACGATCTTAGTAAGGAAATACATGATTGCTATACAAACTTCCCAAATCCTAAGTTCTTGAAGATAGGAGTGGTACAGATAAATAATAGCCTTGCCGGTTGAAATTAAATAAGCTTACCACCTTCTCACATTGTGTGTCACAGACCTGTTTCTGTTGGTCTGAAATACATGATTGATGTAAGTAAAGTAACAGTTGCCACAATTGACACATTTAATTTTAAAACATGTGGACCACCTAAATTGTGCCAACTGCGTCTGACCACAGAATAGATAAAGCGTAGCGATCTGACTGATAATGAAAGAATTCCTTATTTGCTCAACTTTTGCAGCGTGACGGATGTGACCTGTACTACGTGAGCCACATGTTAATCAGCATTCATCGATATCTAGTCATCGTTTGTCATCATGTGACGCGCTTAATAACCAACGACCTGTTAATAACCCGCATATACATATATACGAGACCCGGAAGCTTATCTTCAATCAGATGGCGTTTCAAAGATGATTGATATCTGTGGAGTCAATTATTATAGAATCGAACTATTACGTCACATTTTTGGTCGCGTCGGTTACCCAAGAAACCACAAGCAATTATAAAAAAACAGCTATGACGCTGGCTCATAAATGATTGCAATATATAAAAGATTCTTTAAAAACTATTGGATGTGTTGGTTTTGTTGCTTGCGAAATAAAAATATCGATTGCGAAATGGCGCTTTTATGAATGCGCGTCGGATACCAGCGAAGCGTCATTTAGTGTAAACTCTTTTAACGATCTGTAATCTGTTGCGCTCATCTTAACAAGTCAAGGATCAATTACTTTTACCATAAGGGTACACTCGCGTTTTTATCGTGTAATTTCTAAAATCAGCTGTACGAGAGTAAAATGACGGCTTATCAGAAGAATCCATTTAATTCCGAAGCCGACGATGAGTTTTCGTTCGGTGGTGGTAGATCTGGAAGCGGAACGAGGGGCTTTGATCGATACGAATCCGGAGAAAGGGGTTTCGACGCTAGAGGAGAGCGGCGGAACGAGGAACCTTTTGCGGACCCGTCTATGTCGCGATACGAACAACTTCAACAACAGAAACAACAGTCTATGAATCGACAGCTGGAGGGAACAAACCGATGCTTGGCTAGCATATACGACTCAGAACAAATAGGCGTCGCAACAGCAGAGGTTGTGTAACTTAGATTCGATCACTGTCATAGATCTGTATCGTTATTATTGTATTAGTAGATTTATAAAATTTTGCAGCAGGAGCTTCCATTTTTGCAGCTATAACACTAGCCTAATAAATAAACTTTTCCTTCAGTTCATAAGACGCCTGCCAAATTGTGACCAAACACTTAAATTAGTGGAGCGGCCAGGAACCAAAATGTGAAGGAATTGTGCATTTTGTGATACAAGCATGAAATTTGGTACATACCATGAAAATGTCATAAGAAAAAGATTTGGCTATAGGGCCATCGCAGATTTGGCCCCTGGCCCCAATGGCGGCCATTTTTCAAAATGGCCGACCAAAATACGGATTTTCAGTATCTCAGCTTCCAGTGCACTTAGAATCGTCGTCTTGGTGTCTAAATATACATAGTTAGGGGCGAGGATTCCAAAAAAGCCATTACAAATGTTCCTCAGAGCTTCAATGGCGGCCATTTTCCAAAATGGCCGACCAAAATACGGATTTTCAATATCTCAGCTTCCAGTACACTTAGAATCGTCATCTTGGTGTCTAAACATACATAGTTAATGGCAGGCGTTCCAACAGAGCCATTGAAAATGTTCCCCATGGCTTCAATGGCGGCCATTTTCCAAAATGGCCGACCTAAAAAATAATACTTCAATATCTCAGCCTCCAGTACACTTAGAATCGTCATTTTGGTGTCTAAACATACATAGTTAGGGGCGAGGAGTCCAAAAAAGCCATTGTAAATGTTCCCCACGGCTTCAATGGCGGCCATTTTCCAAAATGGCCGACCTAAAAAAATAATACTTCAATATCTCAGCCTCCAGTACACTTAGAATCGTCATCTTGGTGTCTAAACATACATAGTCTGGGACGAGGATTCCAACAGAGCCATTGTAAATGTTCAACAATGCTTCAATGGCGGCCATTTTCTAAAATGGCCGACGAAAAATGGATATTTCAATATCTCAGCTTCCTGTACACTTAGAATCGTCATCTTGGTGTCTAAACATACATAGTCAAGGGCGAAGTTTAAACAATCAAATACAAACGTTTCTGTTCACAAAATTTGCAGCCAAGGACGTGAATGGTGCGGTGAGGTAAAAAGGTTCCTGCTTATTTGAAAATCCGCTGTTTTGGGCTCATGGCGCGTCAAGTATAAATCCAAGTTATTTTTTGCATCATACTTTTTCTGAAACTTCTGATCGAGTTCATGTTCATTTGGCAATAAAACAAGTTTTGGAATATATGCAATTCAAGATATTGCTGCCACCCCATTGACCAGATCATGGTAGTTTAGGAACAGCTATGAGCATCTTTGTCCAAACGTGACCTGCTTGGTAGGCAGCTCTCTTTGTGTGTTTCACCAGAGCAGCTTGAGTTGGTGGAAGGCCATCCCTAGGTCTGTGTTTTGGAATATATGCAATTCAAGATATTGCTGCCACCCCATTGACCAGGGGTCCAGGACATGGTAGTTTAGGAACAGCTATGAACATCTTTGTCCAAACGTGACCTGCTTGGTAGGCAGCTCTCTTTGTGTGTTTCACCAGAGCAGCTTGAGTTGGTGGAAGGCCATCCCTAGGTCTGTGTTTTGAAATATATGCAATTCAAGATATTGCTGCCACCCCATTGACCAGGATATGGTAGTTTAGGAACAGCTATGAACATCTTTGTCCAAACGTGACCTGCTTGGTAGGCAGCTCTCTTTGTGTGTTTCACCAGAGCAGCTTGAGTTGGTGGAAGGCCATCCCTAGGTCTGTCTTTCTGTGCCGACAGTTGCTTTCTTGACTCATTCACCTTCTCCTCACTACTAGCACGATCGCACAGAAGAACCACAAAGCACTCGGTTACATCGAGTTGGTCATAAACAGAGCTGGAAGTTGATGCTATAGGGTGCAGAAGACTGGGGTGATGTCGCTGAATGTCTTCCAAATATCACAGACAGTCCTTTTTCCGCTCCCAGCAAAGGATGATACTGTGTCACATCCGCTGAATGCGTGTAGGAAGGACAAGGCTACGCACTTTTCTGTACCGAGGGCACTCGCCATCTCGTGGGTTGGTATGTATCTGAAGCTTTTTGCCTGAGGCAAAACCAACCCACAGTTCATCAATGTTCAGCTGCCAAACTGCTGCTACGGCCAACGCCAACACGTCAGAGTCAACGGTGCGCATCATCACCTTACGATGACCATGTTTGGGAGCATCGGAGACATGCAGAAAATTTCTTGTATCAGCTTCCTCCTGAGTGCATGTAGCAAGTCCAGTTGTGTCTTTTTGCCTAGTACAGATCGAGCACATCCTTGTGGTAGGTGGCTATGATCTTTCTCCCTGTTTCTATTTCTAGTTTTTGCTATTCGCAGACTCAAGAAAGAAAACAACTCTGACTTACTTTCGTCGTTCCTCAGGAAATCCTGCCAGTTTTTGGGTAGAGCACTAAAAGCCTCGACGCGCCTTCGACTTCCTTTTACCCCTCACACTGCGTGTTTGTGTCTTCAAGCTGTCACGCACGTATTCATCCCATACAACATCTACTCTATGTACGTGCTCTAGCTGTCTTGTGAAGTAGGGCAAGAAAGTATGGGAGGAATAATCTGAAAAGGTGCATGCAGTGCCAGGCTTCAGCATGATGACTATGACGGCTCCATCCAGTATAAGAGCGTCAGCAATTGGAATACCCAGTGAATGGCCTGGTTGGATATCTGCCGTGGCCTCATTTGTTGAGGAATTAGTTCTTCTAGACAGTTACTGTCTGGCCTATAGTTCCTAGCCGTAGTTTGCTGATATTCGAGAGTGATGGTTGGCATGCCTGGTTCTCGTGAGCAAAAAAATCGTCCAGGTGACCAGGTCTCTTCGCGTGTCTGACAGGAAATGTACAACCTGGAGAATAGTGAACCGTCCTTCTTCACAGATGACAAAATGTTCTTTTGCTCGTGACTTTGTCCCATGCAGGCGGACGACTGAAGAGAGGGAAGTTATTTCTTTCCATTGGATCACTTACAGGTCACGTTTGGTTAATGAGATGTTCCTTGATAAGTGTTTCGTACCACTCTAGTTGTTGTTTAGACACCAAGATGACGATTCTAAGTGTACAGGAAGCTGAGATATTGAAATATCCATTTTTCGTCGGCCATTTTAGAAAATGGCCGCCATTGAAGCCTTGTTGAACATTTACGATGGTTCTGTTGGAATCCTCGTCCCAGACTATGTTTGTTTAGACACCAAGATGACGATTCTAAGTGTACTGGAGGCTGAGATATTGAAGTATTATTTTTTTAGGTCGGCCATTTTAGAAAATGGCCGCCATTGAAGCCGTGGGGAACATTTTCAATGGCTCTGTTGGAACGCCTGCCCTTAACTATGTATGTTTAGACACCAAGATGACGATTCTAAGTGTACTGGAGGTTGAGATATTGAAGTATTATTTTTTTAGGTCGGCCATTTTGGAAAATGGCCGCCATTGAAGCCATGGGGAACATTTCCAATGGCTCTGCTGGAACGCCTGCCATTAACTATGTATGTTTAGACACCAAGATGACGATTCTAAGTGTACTGGAAGCTGAGATATTGAAAATCCGTATTTTGGTCGGCCATTTTGGAAAATGGCCGCCATTGAAGCCTTGTTGAACATTTCCAATGGCTTTTTTGGACTCCTCGCCCCTAACTATGTATGTTTAGACACCAAGATGACGATTCTAAGTGTACTGGAAGCTGAGATATTGAAAATCCGTATTTTGGTCGGCCATTTTGGAAAATGGCCGCCATTGAAGCTCTGAGGAACATTTGTAATGGCTTTTTTGGAATCTTCGCCCCTAACTATGTATATTTAGACACCAAGACGACGATTCTAAGTGCACTGGAAGCTGAGTTAATTTAAAATCTGTAAACAGGTCGGCCATTTTGAAAAATGGCCGCCATTGGGGCCAGGGGCCAAATCTGCGATGGCCCTATAGCCAAATCTTTTTCTTATGACATTTTCGTGGTATGTACCAAATTTCATGCTTGTATCACAAAATGCACAATTTTTCACCAGGCCGCTCTACTAAATTAGGTTATTTATTACTGTTTATTTATTATTACTATTTAACCTATATGGCGCCAGTGTTTGATGCACTAGACATCAAACGATGATTCACTATAACCCAAAAATATCAGATCAGCATCCAAATTATCAGTTCTGAAAGAGTACTATGTCTCTTTTTGGCAGTGTTATGTGTGCGTCCTGTAAATATTGTAAAATTCAAATTTGTAAGGCGGCGGCGCTACTCTGAAGTCTGAAAGTAATTTAACACTTATTTATGAGTGTTGTCGTGCATCAGATGGTTTGTCCAGAGCGTGATATCCAGTGGAGATTCAAGTCCAGTTGCCACAGAGACCAGATAGAAGCAGAACAGCTGTTATGGTGGATTTTGTCAAGGATGAAAAACTTGAATGGATTAGATGGATTAGGCCCTAGGGTATTAATCCTTGAAGAGGTGAGACTGAAATTTGAAGTGGGAAGCTTGTGGGGTGATGAATGGAGAAGAATAAGACAGAAGACGGTGATTGCAGTATTGCTGCAAGGTATGAGAAGATGTGGAATTCGAGAGAGTTCATTTGCTAAGGTACATTGACTAGAGTATTGTAGTGAGCTGTAATAGTTGGAAGTTCTTGTAATAGTTGGAAGTTCCATTAGGTCAACTCGAGTGAAAACATAACACAGCATTGATGAATGTTACTAATGAGCTTGAGCATTTTATATTCTGTTAAAATTGTTTAAAATGTGTCAGTGTTGTGAGAAACGGAACATTGACTGGAATTATTTCGCTGTCTTTGCTTTTGTGTTGAAATATCAATACTGAATAGGCAATAAATACTAGTGTTCCATTATGATTGATCTTGTATTCCTTTTACTTCATTGTTATAACTCAGGGCTTGAAATTTTCATTTGCTCATGTGAGATGAATTTTGTTAAGACTAAGAGAGGAATATGTTGTGACTTCTATATTGTGTTTATAATTATTACCGGTATATGTTTCATGCAAGCACAGTGAAGGTATGTCATATGGGAATTAAGTAACTGGTAAGCTACTGATGAATGCTAATGATAAGCTAATAAATTTATGCTTCTGATTAATTAATAAACAACTAGTTTAAGTTAGTGGAACTGACTTTTTAATGTACTGTATATTTTTTATTTTGTAGGAACTCCTTGCCCAAGGTGAACAGCTTGATAATGTTGAGAGGAAACTAGATAAAATATTAGTGGACACTAAAACTTCGCAACGCCACCTGAATGGCATCAAGAGCATTTTCGGTGGACTTAAGAACTGGTGGACGGGTGAGGGAAAGAAAGACGATGCGCCTCAAGGACCAGTTGCCAAGAAAGAGTCAGCTGCACTTAGTCAAGCGCTGGCAGCCGACCGAGAAACAGGCACACATCCAGCATTCCGACTGCGCAGTGGTGACGTAAGAGGATTTTACGATGAAGACGTTGTTGAATTCAATCCAAATGATTCGGCTGGTTATGGTGGTCAAAGAACGACGGGGTCTTCTACGTCAGCAGTTAAACCACAAGCTGCTGCTGCTGCCACTGGCTTGCAGAGCGAGAAACAGAGCAACAACCATTCAGCAGAATGGAGGGAGTACGAGGATAACCTTGGCAAAAACCTTGGTCAGTGTGCTTTTGGAAAACTTTCCACATGTGGCTAATTTGATGTACAGTCTAAACCTGATGATGTACAATACTGGTGTTAAAGTTTTTTTTATAAAGGCTTTGTCACTATTTTATAAGAATACAGGGACAGAAAAAATGTTTTCACCATTTTAAAGTTTGTTATTAAGAGATCAATATAAATACATAATAAACAACAACAGCAAAAGCATGTAATAATTATAATAATAAACTCTGCTGTAGGCTCAAATAGCATATCCCTCAGGATCATGATGACCTTGTATAAGTGAATATTTATGTAGTGCCACTCTGGATCATCGACCAGAAAGTCTTGAGGTATCCCAGCACTGGAATTTGAGAAAGCCATAAAATAAAATTGAATACGGAAGACAATTTCTCGCTTGACGATCAACGTACAGTTCACTGAGATAGGATCATTTTTCACTTCTTTATTGAATATTTAAGCTTCTGATGTCTAAAATTTGGTGTTGGTTAGGGTTGTTAATATTGGCTTCTTTGGAAAACCGATGTTTGATTTTAGATTTTGTACATTTAGTAGTCTTATAGAAAATTTGATTTTCCCAGCTGGTATTGTAAAAAAAGATGGCAGCAGCTTGGGATTCATTGCATTCTATGACATTTTCGACGTAAAAAGTGTTTAACGTTCTGTAAATAATTCGTTTTGTTCGCTGTCAGGGACAGCGAATTTTATGTTTTCCGATTTCATTGTAACAAAATGTTAGGAAATAAGTGACGATGTTGCACTCAAAGTGCCACATCAAAGTGCTGTGCTTCCACATCCATCTTACTATGGGTCAACGACCTCTTATAACGAGCAGCATATAGTGCAGCGTCACAGCTACCGTTTATTTGCTGCGATTAGTTTGTTCTCGTGGCAATGTTAAGCCTATAGTCGGTACAAATGCGCAAATGAAAAGATAATTTTTGAACAATTGATTTTTAAAAATGAATTTCAATTATCAGTTTGTAACGTTCAGTAAGACCAACGGTCGTTTTTGAAACCGACAATCGTTTTCTAAACCGATGATCGGATTTCCAATTATCGCTTATCATCACTGCTGTGAATAACTTTTCTCTGGAATGAATGTTTTAAAACATAATTGATGTAATTGTCATGTAACTGGACATTTGCCTTAAATACTTTGATTGCATCGTATTAAGGAATGTGAAAAGTATGATGCAGATAAGGGAAACCTTGCAAAATTCATAAGTCAGTATATATTGAAAGTTAATATTTCTAATAGTTTTCCTATTTGCTACCAGTATAAGTATGCATGTAAATACCTTTTGTCTCTTGATCTCTCAATGAATTTTGAGTTTGAGAACGGTTGCAGAGGAAGGCTTGAAGATGTGGAGAGAAGTTTTGGAAGAACAAACTTGTTCGAAGAGATAATCTGGATGACCTATTTGTTATGAATTTGCTTAAAAGCAGAACTCTCATAGGAAGTTTGTATTTGGATACTCTGACATTTTGAATGCAATTGCTGATGAAACTCTGTTGAACAAATAATATATCTTACTATAAATCGTGTATTTTATGATTTATTTCTGTGTCTCATGTTTGCTCTGCAGATCTGATGTCTGGTGGAGTGGCAAGGCTGAAGATGCTTGCAACCGGACTTGGTGATGAAATCGCATCCCAGAACGAACAGATCGAGGAACGAATCATGCCCAAAACAGACAGAGCCGACATTAAGATCCGAGACCAGAACAGACAAATGCGCCAGATACTCGGCAAATAACAAGGTTCTTCGCATTCCTCCAAGAATTCTTCAGTGTCTGGACTTGGAACATTGTGTATCAACAGATAAATAACTAAGATTGTACCCACAAAACTTTGAATTTTGAGAAACCATAAAGAACACGGATAGTGATTGTTAAATCATTAATTTATAAATACAGAGTATATAACTTTTGTTTGCCAGTGTGCTTATCTCACCGGTTAATGTTTGAAATTTAATGATGAGCTGCATTGGTTTCCCAGTCTCTTCAGTATATGCTCGTCGTTAATGTTGATGCTGGAAATAGTTGTCTGTGTGAGTTGAAAATAATATGAACACCTACATAAATAAAATATCAGCTGGTAACAAACACTCATGATTTGACTAAGCAATTGCGTAATCTTTTAAAATTACAAGTTTTTGAGAAGTTACTCCATTTGGAATTTGAAATAGGAAACAGTATTAAACATGTATGCTTAACCTCAATGAAATCAAACTTAATGACCACGCTAGGTCTGCTTTTGTTGTATTTGCTTCTGGACTACTTTGCTACTTCGCAAAGTTATAATATTCCAGTTAAAACATGTTTATCTACATCTAGTTTATCTTGGCTGTACATTATTCAATATACATAGGCCTAGTCCACATTTTGCTGTGTTTATTTGAAATACAATTTGTTGGATCATCATTATTTCCTGTGGTAGTATTTTGCAAATTGAAAACTGTTGGGTCTTATTCTAATGGTTTATGTTTCAGGCAGGATGATTCTGATTTCTTTGTATTTGTGTTTATATTTTTATGTATTAGGACACTTAATACGATGCATTTAAGTAACTCACAAAGCACAGAGGATTCTGGACAAATGTGGCATATTGTATACTTCAGCAAAAAAAATTAGTTATGCTGTTACTATTGGCAAATGTGCCATATTGTTTACTTCAATACTAGTTATGCTGTTACTGTAAGCTTCCTTGTTTATCGCAGCAAACTTTCAAGCCTATGCTGTATGATGTTAAAGGAAGGTGAAAGAAAACAAACAAAAGAACGTGTATTAAATCAATATGTATACATTCATATTATATGTGTATAAATTGTATTTGTTTGTTTTGTGTGTGTGCTTGTGTGTGTGTATGTTGGCGTTGTCCAGAATTCTCGACTGTCGAGATTTCAATCCTCTGCCAGCCTAGTGGATAAATAGAACATAATAACTCTGCTAAAATTGTGTCAGGCAGCCACACATCATGTGTCTGCACCTCATTCAAATAAATTGATAAGTTAATAAAATGTAGAGTATGTACCAGTATTGGAAATTCCACATAGATCAGTCAAACATTTTCTTATATATAGTAAGTTGACACCAAATAAATTGCTTGACCATTTACAAACGCTGATAAAGCTATCACATTGTGGATATCGGCTTACTTTGGTTACAATAAAGAAGTACATTGCCCTTACACTAAATATAGACTGACCACAGTTTTGCAGGAAACAGTTTCCACTGCAGGATCACCTGGTGGGGGAGGGTAGATAATAAAGAAAAGAAATAAAATTTGTCTCTGTGTAGTTTTGAATGTCCTGATATGTGCTTGTGTGTAAAGTTCTTAATAAGCATTTGTTATTTATATATTGATAAGTTATACCAGTGCACTCTAATTGAGAACGACAATATTATCTGTGTTCACTATAATTGTACCTTATGATCCATTGGTCCAACTCCAGCATACTGTATAAGAAATATTTGGCAATCGACAGTGAAGCACTGTGTAATTAGAGTAAGAAACATGACAAGGTGCATGCATCTCTGCTTGCTTGTAAGATCTTGCTGCATTCAGGTTAACAACTTAATTGTGTTTCCATTTTATCAAGAGAGTAAAATCAGTCAATTAAATTAAGTCAGTTGCTTACTGTGTGAAAAGTTCACACATCACTGAAAACTTGATGAATATATTCGCTGCGCACTTAAATTTAGAACCAGTGCAATTATATTGTAAATGGGTAGCTGGTTTATGTATACTGTGATGTGTTTTTAAGTTCAAAAGGATGCATTTTTACTCTAATGGCACCCTACTCCCTTACAGCCTGCAATACTTGTGTTGCAGACAACTGTATAGAAAACAATTTTGGAAGTCTGTTTTCACAAGTCACATGCTTACCAGTACACTGGCTTGAATTCTGTGTACACAACTTCTCATGCAATCTTTTTAGAAATTTGTTGTTTTATTAAACCCAAGTTGATTATTTCGTTCTTGTTTCATTCCAAGTTGATTTATTTCATTCTTGTATTAATGCAGTTTTGATTTTCAATTAAAGTCCTTTTTTACTTCAGATTTCAAATTTGACTCGTTTGTTAAAGTGTATGAGCTGCTGGCTGTCACTGAGAAATTGAGATATTGCATTGCTGTTGCATATTGCTGCTGCATTCACCATTTCTCGTTGGTAGATTTAAAGCAAATGTAATAAGGCTGAAAGCTATTTATGTCATGCCGTTGCTATCTACTGCATATCAAATTGTGACATAGTGTAGCAGACCTTTGCAAGACATACTTCAAATAAAACTGTTGGTGCGAACTGTTGCAAATTGATAATATTAAAAAAATTTACAGTGGTATTTTACAATAGCAGTGTACTTCATCTAAGCCTCTGAATATCTACATTTGAGCAGGGTTTAATTTTGTGGAAGGGGATTAATGACCCGTTGTAAGTGGATTGTGTTAAGGTATATGCATTATTTATTTACATTTCCAGTTATTGTTAAGATATATTTAACTGCTAAGTTGCAGCCTTGTGTATGTAAATATTGCCTTTGATGTTCATATCTGTAAAACATGTATCTATCATAAATTTGAATTTGTTGGGGTTTTGGGTAGAATTCTCTAGTGTACAATTTTTAGCAATAGTTGTTAGCCCACCTGCTACAATATCTACCTTTGCACCCACCTTTCCTGTTTTTCCTCATATTTAATTTGTTTGATTGTTTAGTTCAGACTTTGGTCAGGTGTCTGACCATGCTCAGTCTGGTTTGTTTGTTTATGACTGTGCTTTGCTAGTCAAAAGCAATGCTGTTTTGGTAAGGTAAATCAGATGTTTGTTCTCTTGGTCTTTGATGCAGGTTATAATGGTAAGGATATTTGTGTGCTGTAGCTTTTGCTTATGAACCCCAGCATGAAGATGGATGATATATGATGCACAGACCATAGAGTGCTCTGAGATATAATGTAGAGAAGGCTTGTCAGGTCAGTGCATCTGATAAGGTTTCGGTTTGGCCACTTGTTGTGCACTCCAAATGAAAATGCTGTGAGGTCATTAGATTTTGTTGCTCTTGCCATGTCAACCTCCGAGTGGTTGATTGAATTTTGTTACTGTACAAACTATTGGATTATGTGCTTTCATCTGACTGGATTTAATGACTGCGGCAATTGCTTTTGTCTAATTACAAGTCTTGGGCTTGCATCAATGTGCTGTCAATTTGTCTGATATGTGCCAAATCCACATTCAGCATATTATTTTCAAGTACAGTAAGTTGTATGCACATGTATGTTGTACGATGGGTGTCTGAAATAAATCCAACTCTCATGGTTACTGTACTGGTAGTAAATTTCCTGACTCGTTAAAAGTAGAAATATTTCAAAGACAATTTACTCTGTATGAGCATTTGCAAGTTTATGACTAGTGTTTCAGTTTCAGTATGTCAACTAATGGAATGGGTTTTACCAAAAAGTGGCTTTGCCTACATTATGACCCATCTGCCCAAAAACCAATCTTGAGTTGCAATATCATAGTTTTAAGAAAACAAGCAAAACTTGATCAAAGTCAATTGTTTACTTGCCTGATTATTACAGATTATAATTTCAGAATAATTTATATATCTTATACAAAAAGCATGAAAGCAATCTGGATGATTTCGTGCAAGTTATGATTTGAAAGTTATATGGTGGGTCAACTTCAGGTGCATTTTTGTAGATAAATAATAATATCCGTACTTGCAATTATTTTTTTATCCATAATTTCGGTTAAGATTGAGATAGAATAATTTTTTGCATCATTGTAGAGAGGATGTGTTTGCCTGTAAAATGGTGTATTATACTCCAAAGGCCAACAGTTCTATTTAAGACTGGTTGTATGCATAATTATTATCTAACTTCACGCTATACAAGGCATTTATGTGTGTAAATAAATTGACAGTTTTGGCACCCCTGTCTATTGCGTGATCCATTTGTCGTTCCTTGCGTAAGTATCATTCAGGTCAATTGGAAATGTTAAAATGTAACAGACAATCTTAATGGAGAATAATTTTGCTTATGAAGCTGACGACAACGTCAAAAACATTCTCTATCTCATTCAGACTTGAATTAAAGGCATGGTCAGCCATATGGTTCCTTCTTCTCCATGTTTCTGCCACCAGTCATAGGTGCAATCATGTCCTAAAAGTTGGGGGGGACCAAATGAATCACGTCCTAAAAGTTGGGGTACTATAATAATAAAGTTAGGGGACCACTCAAAAGTTGGGGGACGCGTCCCATGGGTCCCATAGGGTGGTTGCGACTATGCCACCAGTATCTTCTTAATTCAATCTTAGATACTTAGGTCCTGTTTTATTATGCCCCTCCCCATCTCTTCTGATGATATCCCCGACTGTGGTGTCTTAGGTCCTGTTTTATTATGCCCTCCCCCATTTCTCTGATATCCCCGACTGTGGTGTCCAGTGACTTCTGCTGTCATTATTCTTTTCAAGCAGCCTTCATCCTCTATGCTTATGTCATACAAGCGATTAGCAAAGAATGATTAACGTTTAGTTGTGTGCGACATTCAACAACCGATATTGCATAAGACAACTTGAAAATGGACGACAAAATAACACGAAACATGTTCTAGACCCATTCAACGAATCAGCATTCGTCTATTATTAATTCATTACTTCTACTTTTACAATATCAACATGTCTTTTAGCACTTCAGTCTATAGTGTTAAAGCACAGTATAAATAACAAACATTACGTCGACTCTTAGCCTCTGCTGCAGTCAGATTGTGTAACCAATTTTAGAGTAGTCTGCCATTTTGTAGAGAGGCGTTTACGACGTCACAATGCATATGTTGCCTAGCAACGTTGTAAAGACGATAATTTCACTGCATTAATTTAAGTGTGAAGTAGCTCTGTCAAAATTGCGCTGACCAGAAAAACTGGTCAACAGGTAGGAAAGCAAGTCGACGTACTTTTTGTTATTATTTTATACTGTGGTTAAAGTTTGTATGTGCACTTGCTATAGCGCCCCTTCAAGCTCTCTCTACTCAGAGGCGCTCCCGAATGCAGAGCGGACACTGCATCGGAGTTTCACGCCGAAGCGCTGAGCAATTGCGACTGAAGGACTTGCCCAAGGTCCCTACGCGGCGAGGTGGATTCGAACCTCGAACCTTCCGGCTTCAAGGCTCGCCCCCACTACACCACCGCACCCCAAGTATACATTTTTTGCTGCTTTAGACTAATTATTAAAGTTATTCATGTTCAGACATTGTTCTAACCAGGGCGTAGCCAGTGCACGGGTACAAGAATGGCGCCGAAACACAGTCATGGTCGAGTTCTCCAGGACTCGGAATATCTTTGATGCAAGTACATCTGACTTTTAAGGAATCTAAAACCGGTTTTCAATTCTAGGGTAAACATTGTACATGGAAAGATCTTAGAGACTTTAGAGTCTTCGTAGGTAGCCGGAAGTGGTTAAAGTGTTGTTTTTGTTTTGAAGTTTTATTCCGTATAGTTTTTGCTAAGAAACGGTATTTATATTATTATATGTCGATTTCGGACACATAATCGGTTAAATATACAAGAATTATGTGCTATGTATTTGCAATTAGCTGCACGTAGTTCAAGTCAAGTTGATGGAGGATTTAAATTAATTCTTCTTTATCGACATCTCGTACTATACTGCATCATTCAAAATTTGCAGTAATATGAAAATTATGTTGGGCTGAATTGAATCAAACAGAGACGAAACTATAGAATCTGGGGTAATCGAGTACATCGGCTCAGTCGCCAGGGACTCGCCGATGAGCAGTGAGTAAACGATTATGGCCGCGGCAGATTGGGGCGGAATAGAACGCTATTAACCAAATCCTTTCTCTGACACAGCCTTAAATTTCTGCGATAGTAAGGGAGCAGGGTTAATTAAAAACGCATTCGACCAGAAAATATTACTTCTTAATAGAAACAACAGACGTGGGATGTGAAATTTCTTGACATGCTACGCGGACGGTTTCTAACAACGACGCTATAATCCTTACCCTAACCAGTCCTTAGGATGCCTGACCCTAACCGACCCTCATGACGCTTGATCTCGACCCTAAATTGCGCTCACAACGTCTAACAACCTTAACCTATAAACAACCTTCCCGACGCTTGACTCTTGATGCCAGTAGACGTGCACACTATATCTATTGGTATTTGGATTAGCTATGTGTATGGACACTAACTCACTCACTTACTTTCGTGGAAGTATTGGGCTGTATTTCAGAGCGCTCTATTCTGTCCAATTTGTCTCGATCATATTTGTTTACTCACTGCACATCGACGAAAACCGATGTACTCGTCCACGACAAAAAATTATTGTTCATCAATCCAGCTTTCATTTTTAGTGAGATTGTTTTCATAATCCCACATCTACTTAAGTAAAATATTATTTTCATCAATCCGACTTCTTTCTAGCAAGAATTCTTTTATTCAGTTCAACTTATATTCGTCCAACCCTAAAACCCATTCAGTGACGAATAATATATAGCGCTAAAATGCAAGTTTATCCATTTTCAAACTGATTCTCCTAAAATTGACACGTGGTGGTCTGAGAAGAATTGGAATGCTGAAGATTTACAGGGCACAGACATATGAGGAGGGCAGAGGTAGACAGCACCCACTTCGGCAGGTTGTCTTTTATTAAAGGGAAGAATAGTAGGAAGGTAGAACTCCAAAGAACAATGTAAAGAAGACAATGAGTAGAAAATGGTGCAGGGTGCAGTAGGAAGGTGAGGTAAATGAATTGCCATTGAATATATGTGACACCAGACATTCTGTTTCATAGGTATGACTTTAAAAGATTGGAAATATAACTGATTATGAACAGAGCTGGAAGTGTAGTACAAGTAGGGGTGATTTTCAAGTGTACTAGTTATTGTACCGATAAGTTCAGCTGTTGTTAGGTGTATGGTAGTTACATAAACTGTCTTTGTTTGTTGGCAGGTGCAGACTATATTTCTTGCCTGGTGCTCTACATGCTGACTTGCTGGTATTTGAAATTCACGTGAAACTGGTCATTATGAATCCCGGTAATGAGAACAAACTCTCCATATCAGTTTCTTTGCAGAAACAGAGGTCAGTGACGCAGGGCATTAAGCAGGACTCAACTCACAGGACAGGATCACTGGTTTTGAGCAAGACCCACTTGAAACCTAGACAGAGCAGATCCCAGCGAAAGGAGAACTTATCAAAGAACTTATCACTGGAAAAGTCTCTTCCACCTGAGGTTGTGGAGAGCAATGGAAGACGCCTTTTCGTGGTTCGACATGGAGAGCGGGTGGATTTCACGTTTGGAGCAAGTTGGATTCAACGTTGTTTTGATGCTCAGGGTTAGATTTCTGTTTATTCAATCAGAATTCTGTTGCGAAGTTTAGACTGCTTAGCTGAATGCAACTGAAACTGAATGATTGATGTTGCATTAATAAATATGGTAATTTAAATAGAGGGCTGTTTGACAGTCACTTCACTGCTGCACTGGGTTTCCAAAATTGTCTTTCCTGACAATCTGTTGCTGATTGTGGTACACAAAGATGAATGGTGGTCAGGCTGCATTCGCAATTGTATTCTTCAGATTTCTTCAGCATTATAAGACCAAGTCACGGAATCAGCTTGTTGGATTGTTGTTTCATTTGTTTACAGAATATCATTTAGCTAAGGACTGTATATTTCACTGATATTTTGCAGTTTTTTTAATTAGCCATCTCTGTGATGCTTGCGAAGTCAAATGTGTGGAGTTTTCTCACTTTGGATGATTTTATAAATTTATGCCTACAACCGTCATCATGTTGCAGTGCTGTCTTAAGGCAGTCGCCAGGACTTGCAATTCTAGGGACCTCAAAACTAAAAATTACTAAACATGGCTGAATTGAAACTTTGCCTGGGGCCTAAACTGCTGTTAAGGTGGCACTGCTGTACATGTGGCAGCCTCAATGTTTATGGTAACAACTGACAATAAACTGCATGGAGTTCCACATGCTTCTGCTGTGAGCATTCAGAACTGAACAATAGATTTCAGCAACTCAACATCTGAATATCGAATTGAATATCGTGGCTCTGTAGTCTTCTTATTGGGAATTATTTGTGAAATTTGGCTTGTAGAGAATACGTTTCAATTTCCTTCGGGTATGCATGAGGTTCATTAGCATAAATACTGTTATGCATATTATTATTGCTCTTTCTTTGACAATGATGAGCATATTGCTCTTTCTGTCATCTACTCAGGACTTTTCTTTTTGACCAGGCCTGGGTTGGGAGCACCTCTTAGTGGAGATCTATCTTGAAGGGGTACCATATAAATTTATGTGATTGATTGATTATTAAAGTGATTGGTGCATGGGTCAAAATTGCAAGTACGTTGATTTTTAGTCATTACGGTATAGAATGAAATGTTTATTGGGTAGTTTCTTATTTTATTGGTTGGACAGAGCCGAGATTGACAGTTGATTGACTTTCCAACCAATAGTGAAGGAATTGATTGGTCATCTGATCTTGAGTTGTTTATATAATTCAATATTTACTGGTTTTTGAGAGTCGATTCTGAAAATGAAGATTTACTTAATGAATTCAACAGTTTCTGCTCTGAAATTGAAAAAGGAATGCACCAGTTGGAAGCTTGGCTGTTGTACGTGACAAAATTATGTCTTTGGCTTAATTGCAGGTAACTACTCTTGTTTTGATATGAACATGCCGAAGTCTCTGCCACAGAGAAAGGGAAGTCCACAGAGTTTTGCAGACGATTCGCCACTGACAGTGCAAGGACTTTTCCAGGCTAAGCTCCTTGGTAAGCTTAACAAGATTAAAGTAATAGCATTGTGATGTTTAAAGATGATTTTCCTGCTCATCAATCTCAAACAATGACAAACGTGCGTGTTGAGAGCACTGGTGTTTTAGCTGTTGTGCTCTTTCTTCTATACCCCGCAGTCGATCGAGTTATGTGCTATGATCAACTTGGCTCGGCTGACGATCGATTTGATTGACTTTGCCGACCTCTCGACGACTCGATCAACTTGGCTCGGTCGGCGATCAACTTCGTCGGCTCTGATGTGTGGCAACATTTTGGTCCACATTATGGCGAGCATTGATAAGAGCTGCAGCTGTTGCTCACATGCGATTCATGCATAGGCCTATGCCTAATTACCCTAATCGCCCTATTTTATTCACACACAAAATGCCTACAATGCTGCCTTCTGGAAGTTAACTGCCAAATGAAATGCATTTCATGTATTTCATGCCTATGTTCGCCTTCCCAGTGCCGTCCCATGATTTTGAGAGTAACTTTTCCTTGACTTGTTTCCTCAATTTAGACATACTCTTCTTCTGCAATGATCTGTCTTTCCTAGTCTGTCTTTCCTAGTTAGTATTGTATTGAAAATTTTTTAGTGTGAAAGGCCAAAAGTTTGTGCCCTGTTTATATTTGTCTTTCCTAATTCTTATTGGCTATTGTTAATTATTCAGATAGTTATGACGTTCTGTGGTGACATGTAGGAAATGTATTAATTTTTACAATGTATTATGTTCTTATTAAGATATACAGCGGCATCATGGTATCAGGTATAGGGTTTGGTTCTGCTTCCACTGTCTTTCACTCCACCCGTTCCCCTTGGATCCCCGTTCCAGTGGGCCTTCCGCAGGGTTCTGTTCTAGGGCCCTTGCTCTATATCCTTTTCACTGCAGACATTGGCTCTTTGCTCGCTTCTTGCTCATTGCGAAGCCACTCTTACGCTGATGATGTACAATCATATGCCCATTGCTTTGCTGTGGACGCAGCCAAAACTGTCCGCCTTATGGTGTGCTTCTGACACCCTTACCTCTTGGCTTTCGTCAAATCGACTGCGACTCAACTCTTTGAAGACACAGTTCATATGGCTGGGAACTCGCCAGCAGCTGGCCAAGACTGACTTGGCTGCTCTTGCACAGGAGTTTCCCCTTGTAACCTTCTCTACCTCTGTTCGAGACCTTGGGGTCATCTTGGACCAAGAACTCTCCTTCTCTAAGCACATCTCTTCCCTGTCACGTGCCTGCCATTATCAAATTCGACAGCTGCGTGTCGTTGCTCGCTCTCTCTCATTCACTGCATCTTCTACTCTTGTCCATGCCTTTGTTTGCAGCCGCTTAGATTACTGCTCCTCTCTTTATGTTGGCCTCCCACAGGTCCGTCTGAACTCCTTGGTTAGGGTCCTTCGATCTGCAGCACGCTTGGTTGGTGGCATCTCCCGGTTTGCTCACGTTTCTGCCTTCATGAGGGACGACCTCCACTGGCTCCCACTGCAGCAACGCATTGCTTATAGAGTTTCGTCTATAGCTTGGCGCTGCATTCTGTCTCAAGCTCCATCCTACCTATGTGAGCTTTTTACTCCAGTCTCGGTTTCTCTGGGCCGTCGTTCGCTGCGGTCAGCTGCCCGCGGTGACTTTCTTGTCCCTTTTTGTCGTACCGCTACTATGCAGCGAAGAGCATTTTCCGTGGTGGGTCCAGCTAGCTGGAATGGCCTCCCTGCGGCTCTCCGTTCGCTTCCCCGTGACTCTGCTGGCTCTTTCTACCGTCTTCTCAAGACCTTTCTCTTTGACCAGGCCTGGGTTGGGAGCGCCTCTGAGTAGAGATCTTGAAGGGGCGCTATATAAATTCATGTGATTGATTGATTGATTGATTGATATAACACAATTGTGTATCTTATTTTTGGAACAGTGTGAACCTTCATTGTGCATTCAATAGAAGTATTTTGCCACGTTTTGCACTGCTTGTTGACTTTTGTGTATGTATGTAACCTATTGTTTACAAAGATAAACTAGGACAGCTTTGTACGACATTTACTTTCTTCTTAATGTATATTTAGCTCGGATACCTGGCATCACCTGGGAAATTTAGGATTTTCGTCCCCTAACCCAGCCCACTAGCCCTGTGAGGCGTGTTGCTCCCTCCCTTCTATATCCTTCCTTCACACCCATCCTTTTCTTTCCACTCTCGTTCCGCCCCTTCCCGTCTCGCACAATAATAATGCTAATTTATGCCACTCTGCTTGAAATGGCCTTGCGCGCTTCCCCAATTCTGCGAGTTAAGCCATGACCGTCTGAATTTAGTGGTGAATTTAGACGTGGTGAATTTAGACGGTCGTGGTTAAGATCATGTGGCTCTGTGGCTCATCTTCGTATATACTCCTTGGCCGAAGGCATTTTTTCATTTCCCAGGGTTGTTGCACCGAGACCATATGATTTTAATGCAAAGATTGGCGAAAAATGTCGTAAAAATTACGTCAACAGCTACGGGATGCTATTGAAAAACGACTAAAATATGGCGTCACAATTGCAGCGATAGCATATACAGTAGCACGGCGAAATTTAAAATGTCTATATTTCGGGATTTAAAGTGAATAAAGTGCTGAAAATAGCTCTACTGGATGGTCTGGGTGAACATCTATATACAATGTTTCAGGTCAGTAGCTGCAAAACTGTGAGTGTGCATTCTGGACAAATATATACTGGTATACATACCCACATCCTTTCTTATAGATATAGATTTATGCATATTTATGTAAGTTTATGTCGACTTCGTTTTTACTTAGGTGAAACTATGTCTGAAAAGAAGATAACATTCGGTCATGTCTATTGCTCACCAGCATTACGGTGTATTCAGACGGCTGACGGCATCTTGTCTGGTAAATTATCTGTGCTTCTGCATCGTTTACTCTCAGACTAACTGTGCTTCCTCTAGTGACACTCAGTCAGCAAGCAACCAGTGATTCTGTACTTTTCTTGCTTAGTTTGCTTGCTCAAAATGTTTTGTTCTTTGCTGTCTGTGACTGTTCCAGGAAGTCTATTAGATTCAACTGAAGCAAATCTTTAAATTTAAATAAGAACTTCTGTGCAATATGTTAGATGGGGAAATGATTCTTTGGCAATTGTCAGTGACATTGTCAAGTGTAATGTTCATAAGACATATATCCTTTGTTTTGAACCACTGTCTGTGCATTGTAATCTAACCTAGAGCTCTGAAGGTGGTTGTCTTGGGACTGTAAGCGTGTGCTAGTCCTTTATGCATAAGGTAAAGTAATGAGGATGGAGTTGGCATCTGCTCAATGAATTGGGATATAATTTCAGGAAATTTACCATGTATAAAATAATAAAAAGATATATAAGTTCAAGAAGCTAATCATCTGACTAATCACAAATGTTATGCACTGATTTCAGCAGCAAGTTCTGTAAACCAATCTGGGGCAAACAAATTTCTGTGCAACTTGCACTCTCCTATTGTAATTCCTGCAACACTCATATTTAACATTTTAACGATGAGCTGCATTGGTTTCCCGTCACTGTCATCATTAAAGTTTTAAACATTAACGTTTTACAATAATTATAGTTATCATAATAGCCCTTGTTGATTGTTTTGTTAGGCCTTGGCATCAGTAGAGCCATTCACATCGAGCCAGGCATTTTTGAGTGGATGGTTTGGCATCAGACTGGACTGCCAGGGTTCATGACACCAGAGGAGTTGGTTTCAGCAGGATATAACATTGACAGTAGTCAGCTGCCGATCTGGAACACGTTTGACATCAAGGAAACGATTTCTGATTATTACGACCGATGCCACAAAGCCACCAGCACCATTGCAGAAAGACACCATAACGATGGTATTTACAGTGGTTCTTCCAGACAACCGGTACATTCAAAGTCAAATAAGACATGTGGCTGCTTGACAATGTGACATTATTTCTACATTGCATATCAAGTTGAATTATTCTGATTAGTTTCAAAAGTGACAATCTGTTTATTTTTAATTGTTTAATTTTATTTCTCTATTTCTATAGTGCTCTTTAAAGCTTTCTACTCAGAGGTGCTCCTGTTTCACGCCGAAGAGCCCAAGCAATTGCATGTAAAGGACTTGCTCAAGGTCCTTACACAGCGGCTTGTGGTGGATTCAAACCTGGAACCCTCCGGCTTCAAGGCAATGAACATACCCACCACCACGCCCCTGTTATGCTGGCAATACATGCTAGAAGGATCTAGGTATGGGTGGATAATGGACATGCTGACGTACTGGAAAGCCACTTTGCTTCATAGTTTGGTTTAGACGTGAAATTGATCCGAATATTTAATGCACTGTAGCAGTGATAAGTTTGTCCTAGCGAAATGCTACACAACTCCTAAATTAATTAAGTTTAAAAACAACCAAAGGTTGCACAATGACTACCACATACTTTTATTATATGATAAAATTCATTTATCTGTGTGCATAGAATCTTTAAAAAATTGTAAAGCCTTCCATTTCAAATTTTCACCTTTGTCCACCATTGTTATTGTTTTTCAGGTAGTAATATTTTACTCGTCAGCCACAAAGGAAGCGTTGATGTTTGCATTCGGCAGCTTACGGGCAATTCCAAACTGACGCTGGCAGCTTTCCGGGAGCGCGTTTCCAAAGTGCCATACTGTGCCGTATCATGCTGTCTACAGAACCCAGATGGCAAGTGGAAACTGGTGTCACCGGGTTTGCCTTGTTTCACACATTCAGCTAACAAGAACTATGACTGGAAGATGTGGCTCTGATGAACAAGTTGGACAGATAGTTGATTGCTTATATTTCACAGTGATCGGTAATCTTGAACACTCAAGCTGCAGATGATTTTACGTGAAACTTGCATTTCCAGTTTAATGGTGCTTGAAGATATTAGCTATTTTATAAACTGATAGTCTGTACAACCGTTTGTTAGAAAAATACAGACAGACTAAGTAACTAGATGCATTGTTAGTTGCCTACATTCAATATATTGTTAATTGTTCTTAAACTTGACTACATTCTTGTCATCAAGTTGACTAGTCTTTCAGAAAATGGTTGTTTCTTTTAGTATTTTTCTAGCATAAGCAGATATAATAAATCAATACTTGTACACTGTACATATTGTACATATGCATGAGATTTTTGCTCAGAATTGCCTTGGAGTATTGTATGTACACATTACGAGTTCTGGGCAAATATTTAAAGATCTCTTCTGTCATGGAGTGCTATATTTAAAGCGAGTGAATGGAAAGATCAGATGGCAAGGCAAAGGACTGGTTGGCACTTAGCACCCCGTTATTAGCGTGGAGCTAAAAAGCGCAAACTGTCAAAAGAGCAAAAGACAAATGCACACATTTATCAAGACATAGGCTGACACATAACTGAAGAAACTCCTGAAGAAACTCCATGGTTTAACAAGATTTTTAGGATCTTTCTGCAGTCGATTTGGGTTTTATATACATTGTAGTTTACACTTAGCAAATCTACACCCTGTCGGTAGTGCACCTCATAAAAGTGTTTGGTTTCCTTTGATGTCTGATCAATCGAAATTGTCTTTCACAAATTTACTTTCCTTCTACTACTTTGTCTCATATGTATCTAAGCGGTAGCTAATTTAATCCTGAGCGTTTTATTTGTCGACAAACAACTTTAATCAAAAGAGGTGCTTGAATCAATAGAATTGGGAAATGCTTTGATAGTGCAGGTGAGAAGTATAGGTGGTATTGCTTTCAAGTTTGCTTTCAGGTGAAGGTATAGTAACTGGTCAATGCTACGCTCTTTCGTCGACACGCATTTGACAGGCAATTTTTCGCTTGCGTGCAAATTACAGCACTTTTGTTGGTTCACCTTTGATGGTGCCCGATTGACCTGAACACTAATGATGGGACACCAGACTGACCAACCACCCTTAGAAGCAAGCCTAAGAAAGTGATGTTCAGTGGCGGCGCCAGGATTTCAGTTTTGGGGGGGCTGAATTTGCGGGAGGAAATTTTCCGTTTTCAGTCGCCAAAATTTCTGACGACCTTTTTTATCATCGACCAAAATCTTGAGAAAATTTTCCGTCTGCCAAACCTCGTGCATACCTTTACGGTTCTTTTTGGGGGCTAAAGGGGGTTAATCATGCAACTTTTTCATTTTTACATTGGAAAAAAAGATCAACTTTTTAGGGGGGTTTAGCCCCTCCTAGCACCGCTACTGGTGATGTTACTGGTGATACTCATCGCTGGCTCTTATGTTTCACTTATGTATAGGCCTACAATATAATTTAATTTTCGTTTGGAAAATACAAGACTGAATATAGAGAGTAACATCATATAATTACGTACACTGCAACCATATTTAGAATAACACAAGATCAAACAGTTGCAAACATTGTAATATCAGTAGCTTTACGCTTAGAATTACAATAGCCTACATTACATGACAAGACCATGTTCAAGAGTAATGCTATCATATCAAGTAATCATTTGAATGCAAATAGTGTTCAAAGTTTTGCAAGTCTTTGTAAAAGCATCAGGTTTATTACCAAGTCCATAAACACATTGATAAATTATGTTTGCATGCGCACTTGTTATAGCACCTCTTCAAGCTCTTCTACTCAGAGGTGCTCCCGACTACAGAGTGGACACTGCATCGGAGTTTCACACCGAAGCACTGAGCAATTGCGAGTGAAGAACTTGCCCAAGGTCCCTACGCAGCGACTTGAGGTGGATTCGAACTTGCAACCCTTCGGCCACAAGGCTACGAACATATCCACTACACCACAGTGCCCCACGATAATTGTGGAATCCCTAAAATATTTTCACTTCTATTAACAAACCTGGGATATGTATCCTAAACTGACATGAGGTGTGTATGATAATAGGTGGTTAAAGATGGTGGCATTCCATTTGGCATGAAAGGACCACAAACTTGCCCCTTTTATTGTTATTCTTCAAAGAAAAATTGTTACTGTATAAAATTCCAATCAGATCAAGGTGTAGCTGTGATTTTAAGTGACTTAAATTTCACTTCAGTTTAGTACTGTAAAAATGGTTTTTATGGATAAATATTTCTCTGGCTTTGAAGTTCAGTCTCGTAACTGGCACACACCAGAATAATTCAGATAAAATTAACACAACAATATACAAATTCGTTGATCAGAAAATATAAATCCACTACAGAAAATGTAACAAGATTTTTTGAACAGTTTCACCTCCAATAGAATTTTGATATTCCAATGCATTGAAATGATGCCTTTGTGCACAAATACAATTATCTATATTGTTGCTAGTATTGGCTTCCTTCAACAAAAGCTGTGCGCATAACTTGTAGGGAATGTAATCCCAGGATGCTGAAACCCGGGACTTCTTAAAATTCTGCAATCACAGACGAATCCTGTTTTTGAGATTTAAAAATTTCTGATTTTTTATAATTAAAATTCCACCTCATTGTGCAATTCCTATTAATTGGCCAATAGACACGTCAAAATGACAGATAAGCAGAGGCCCTAGCACAGGTACACCGGTGGCTGGCTAGCCAAGCAGAAACCCCAGAGGGGTGACTGGAGGTATGCGTTTCTCAATACTCAGGCAGCGGAGTTGGGTTTGCTCCTCCCCTTCTTGGCTCATGTATACGGACTCTTGCTGCATTAGTATCAGAGGGCTGCAGCCTGGATAGCCTAATTCTTGGGTTCCTCGCTGCGGTCATTCGGTGAAGTGGTCAGCTGTTGTCCTCTGACTTGATGGAAGGCCATCGTAAGCATTCAGGGTGGGCGCAACTTAAGACCATTGAAAAATCGGAATCAAAATGAGCTTAAACTCATGTACAGCAATGACAGATGCATTGATAGAAGGGAGGCCTGGTCCAGGAGCGAAGGCAGACTAGGAGGGGAAGAGAGATTGAACTTGGTTGCTTAGTGGGGGGGGATAGAAGTTTCAAACAAATACCTCTCACTGTATTTTACCTACTACTATATTACAACTAAGAAAATTGTTAATTGCCAAATAAATCAATCCTGGTATTGACTCATGTAATCCCAGAGTCCTGAAATTGAGAAAATGTTCTGGGATTATATTTCCTAATCACCTGTACCTCTTAGCAGTTTATGACAAGCCTTAACATTCAGCTTGAATCAAAGTAAACATGTACCGGTATTTATAACATGTACTATATAATAATCAGGCATATGATATTTGCATTGTAAAAATTCTATTATATGATGCTTGCTGCAAGTTTATTACATATTAGGAACTATGTCTACTTCCTGCGGTTCTTACTGTCAAAACATTTTTAGTAAACTCAAAACTGTGCTTATTTGCTGTGCTAGAGTTGGGAGTGCTAATGAGTAGTCCCCTTGAAGAAGCACTACATAAATTCTTCATTGAATGAATGAATTAGACAATATATCAAACCAGTAGATAATACAACGTTATTACTTTATCACAGCAATTCCTTTTGGAACAGTAATTCCAAGCGTTCATAGATTATATAGACACCAGAATGAAACTGACCTTCAGCAGGCTTCCCAATTCTGTGGTCATAATATTGGTCGAGATACACAAGGCTTAACTATGTTATTATTGTTTGCAAAAATGCCATCACTGGTTAACTTTTAAGACGCTTCCCGCCAGATCCTCTTTCTAGCGACCAGCGCCTTCTACATCTGACTGCGATTCAGTGTAAATCTAATCACAACAACTCTAAGACCCTTCAACAAATTAAATCAAACTCCTTACTTTCAAGGCACAAAATAATTCCATATATACAAGTTTAAAGCATAATCAAAATATATGTACACACACATTATGTATATATATATAAAATTATAATTTATATATATATTATATAATATATATTCATGCATCAGAAGTATATTACCGTGTGTTAAATTGTTTTATTGTAAAAAATTAGTAACTATTGTATAAGCTAATTTCCACATGTATAATAAAAACTAATTGTAACAGCAAAGTAGTTATGTTACAGCTTTTCTGAGATCGCCTAAGGTTTTCGTTTACAAATTATCTAAATGCAACACCATACAAAATACATTCAGTACATGTGTTTCAACAAACTTGCATTCCATATTAATATACATACGACGTTAGCCATGGTTTGCATCCAGTGGAAGATCTCAAGTGTAGCAACGAATATGAAAAATGGAATAGAGAACGGCTGTAGAAATGTAAATGGCTCATACTCATCACGTGCTTGTTAGGATCGATATCTCGGACCAGAGTTTTAGAACTGCGTAACTGTGGCTGAACGCAAGGAATTCAGTTTGCCTCGGATGTCTGCAAAAGATGGCCTTTGGTTGGGATCTTCAAGCCAGGCCTTCTGCATTATTTCGTAAACTTCACGAGGACATCCCTCAGGTGCTTCCATGCGGTAGCCTCGTTCTATGTGGATACTAACGTCGGCCAATGGCTAATAAATGCAAACATATTTAATCGTAATATGCACTGTGAATCAAACTCAGAAAGCCAAAGCATAATATCCACAATCTCCCTCCAGTTAATGAATCACAATGCTCTTTACAACCTTGTCCTCATGAAATTCCACATTCTGACCCTCACTATATAGGGATTCATTACCAGGATGCTTCACACTCCTTAACATGTGTTATGACTCTACTGTTCATAATATTGCTATTCATTATTATTACTTCTATGTGTTACTTTACGTTATATTTCGATGTTGCATTGAGCATTTGCTAATGGAGTAATAAAGGCTATGCTTACTTACTTATCTTGTAAATAATGTGTATGAAACGCAAATGAAACATCTAACAATAACATTGTTCTTTAGAATAAAGATTAGAATTATTTTGAATGTGGCAAGTTCTCAGTAGGAACTCAAGCCAACATATAAATTAGTGTATCAAAATCTCGACATCTCATATGTTGCAAACCATGAGAATAATTATTCGTAATTGACCATTTAGACTAAAAAAGGTACCACAGCAAAAGAGGTAGAATTAATGTTTAAGACCAGCTAATGACAAATCAGTACTTAGACAATGTATATGTGCTTACTATTCGAGGATAAGGAACTCGGCCAAACGAGTAAATTTCCCAGAGTAGGATCCCAAAACTCCACATGTCAGATTTACTTGTAAATTTCTGCAAAAGAAAAAGAACAGAAAGGAGTTACGTGCAGTTTCCAAAGATGCATTACATGGCCTAGAATAAACGTACCTAATAATATATGTACATATATATGTGTATATATACATATATATTATATATATAGCAGAAGTTGAAAAAGCATAAAATTCAAGAATGGTTCACACTTCAAGATGCCTCTTCATAGAGGGTAAGATGCTGAAATTTTAAGTCCATCCTTGCATTAGGCAAGTACCAATATCACAGTAGAGTACAGCTGCACTCAGGGCCACCAAGAGGGGCAGAAGGAGGCAAATGCCCAAGGGCCCGGCAACTTTTAGGGGACCAGGCTAGGTAGTTATATATAGGTTGTACCTGCACGTTTATTATTTAAATTTGTTTTTAACAAAACTTTCTCATAAAGCCAGTAGTTTAGAGGCATTTGCTGCTCTGCCCATTCTTCTTGTCAGCCCTGGCTGCACTTACATTTTCTTTCAGAGCTTCAGGTGCTGTCCACTTGATGGGAAATTTTCCTCCTGCTTGATTTGCATCGACTGGCCGTGCAAGGCCAAAATCAGCCACCTATAATAGACAACACAAAGTACAAATAACATCATCACAGGAATCTAAAGTCATCTTAATTTCACATCAATTCCAATCAACTGAACATAGTTTCTCCATAGCTTAGCTGTTGAGTTTTGCTACTATGTACTTCAAATCAAGAAACAAAACAAAATGATTTCTGTGATATGTGCTGCAACCAGTGCTGTCAGTGCTCAGCATAAAACCTGCAGCGATATTAGCTTGGCGCACACGCCGCACAGTCACATGGCCCGACAGGTGTCAGGCTATCTATCAGCAACAAAAGCTGCAACATAATATATTCATGTTGATGGAAAATAGAAGTGATGGTGCTTAAAAACAATCAAATGACTCTTGAAGCAACAAAAAATGACAGGCAACAAACACCAACAGCGCTTCAAGAAATGCTTGGCTGGTGTTACTTCTTGCAACATCAGCAGAGTTCTTATCTTTATTATTTTAGTAAAAGTAACTAGGCCTAAAAGTTTAAAAAATATCTGATCTTACTAAACATCTGATTAGCTAGCTGTCTGCAAGTTCTTTGGTATCTCTTGCACTACTTCACTAATATATTTAATACACAGAAAAATTAATAAAATGCAATCAAGGATTAAGTACTATATAAATGATAATAACCTTTGCTGTTCCATCTTCATGTATGAGAACGTTTCTTGCTGCTAGGTCTCTATGGACAATTCCCTTTTGTTCAAGGTAAGTCATTCCCTCACAAGTATCACTAAGAAACAGCCAACGTAATAACCAAACATTTGTAAAATGCAATTTAAGAGTTTCTCAAAAACGCATTAAGTACTGTCAGGTATATAATTATTTATAACAGCATTTAAAGAATTCAACAATATATGCGTACATGTGAAATACAACCCCTATATGCATGCATCACAGGTAAAACTAAACTCCAGCTTTCCACAACAGCAAGACATTCGTTTTGGTACGCCTAAGGTTGATGCCTTGCACTTTAGACAGATATTAGCAATACAGATGTTACTAATTAATTTAGCTAATAATTTATAATTTTAAAAGAGTAAACATCAACTATCTTGATGAGAGCAACTAGATTTATGTCAGCAACAAAAGGATAATCCATGATTTTGAGAGTAAAATACAAGTAACTAACATCTAACCATCTCGATATTTCAACCAACATAAAAAATTATCATTTTTGTGGTCTTAAACAAGCCCATCAAATGAAGCACTTTAGCGACAAATGATGAACACACATGCAAGTAAAAAAACAGAAAATGGCCTCTTGTTAATTTCAATCCTTTTCGGTATTTCAAACAAGTGCAAAACATGCTGAGTTGGCATCTGTTCAAACTCCCACAGCTATTAAAAAACAAGGCTATTCTCTCTATGCAATGTACTGGCTTCCAATCTTGGAACTCTATTTCTACATATCTTCATTCCCAGCCTAACACTAGATTATCTAAGCATAAACTGCGCCTATATAATGTGCTATTAGTTTTTTTAAATATTTTACATGATTAATGAGTGGCCCTATTAGCGGGATTGCCCATCCCTTCTGGGTCTCCCCTTCTTAACCATTATTATGTTCACTGCCATAATTGTATTATGTTTGTTTGGTTCAGGAAAATTAAATAAATAACATAAATAAAATTAGAAGAAATATTTCGAACAAACCTAGAAAAGTTTATTTGATCAGCATTTGAGATGACCGAACGTCCACGTGTTCGAAGGTACTCAACTAGACTGCCTTTGGCCATGAATTCTGTTATGATGTAAGTCGTTTTGTCGAGAACTACACCAAGTAACTGAACCAGATTCTTGTGCCGCAAATTCCTGTAATAAATTAATCAAATAATATCAATCAAACAATGCTTGTGCCGAATTAGACTCAACTTTGGTTTTATGTAGACAGCAATGGACAAAACGCTAAAAAAAATGGCCAACCATGACTGATGGCTCATTGTTCATTCTAACCAACAAAAAAAGGTATGGCTCATTGTTCATTCTAACCAACAAAGAAAGGTTCAACAATTCACCAAATGAAAGACTTTCATATGGAATTTTTCCTATTTAGTGCTTACTTATTTTTAGTGCTTATATATATATATGTGACACTGTGTGTGTGTGTGTGTGTGTCAGTTTTCATAACAATTTATATTATCTACTGTACATTATTTTCTCAAATATTTTCTAACAGTAAGGAAGGAAAGAAATCGGATGATAATTTTTTGGTCAGGTTGCCTCCTTTGCCTTTATTATAAATTGATATTACCGTTGCAGAGTTCAGTGGTTGTGGCAAGATGTCTATCGTGAAGGAGCAATTAATCAACTCTGCTAGAAGCTGGGCAATACAGTCAATATTTGGGCTCACAATACATGGGTCAATGTCATCCATACACTTGCTGTGTCATCCATCCAAAACCTTGCTATGCGACCCTGTTTGTAAATATTTTAAATAATGTTACAATGTTCTTCAATTAATTCATCATACAGACTCATTACCTAGTAGTCTCCGTAATGAACTTCTTTGTCTTTCTTTGCCCATTTTCCGCAAGCATTTGAAAACCATTCTCTTTGATTGTGGTTTGGTGTCAGATCAGGAGCGCCTCTGATGAGTTTCTGTTGATGTGGCGCTATATAAATTCACGATTACGATTCTCAAAATCAGAATGAAAAGTAAGGGCTCAAATCTTGCCAAGGTTTTCCTGCTTAGTGCCACTGGTCAATTTTCAATTTTCCATATAAAGACAATTTTCTAAGTTCAACAAATGTATAAAACATTCTGAGCAAATATTATCAAGGCCACTTACGTCATAACAGAAGCTTCAGTTAACAGACTTTGCAGAGCACTTTTATCTTTCAGCACCTTCGCGGCAACTTCCTTTCCTCGATAGGTGGCTTTAAAAACCTCTGCACAAAGAAAAAAAATAGCCAGTGACGCACACACTATATCCATCTGACACCAATTCTACTGTACCAAAACCCACTGCATAATTCGAAAGTACCATGTAACCTTAAAATACACGGTAGAAGAACGCATCTCAAACCATTGAAACTACTCCAGATTATATACTGCTTACATTTTCATCATTGAAGTACATGTACTTCTACAGAGCTCCGTCTACATTCTACAGTGAACTGATTACTACACCAACAGTTAATAAAGAACAAAAACAGCAACAATCCCATCCAGAGTAGCCAAACACCTTACTGACTGTATATAATCCACGAAAACAATTACCGGTACTGTGTTCTCGACAATAATTTCACGTGAAGAAGAAAGAATAATGTCCAAGAAATCTCATTATGTATGTAAAACTATATTATGTAATTACCGTACACAATATTGCTAAAAGAAATTCAGATACAATGTACTAATGAACTAACCTCCAGATTCTCCTTTGCCAACTAATTCGACTATTTTGATGTCCGATAATTTGATTTGCCACCCAGAAGTGACAAAGGAATTGGCATCAACAACAACTTCAAGGTTGCCTCTCTTTGTCAGTGGTTGCTTCAGGCGACAGACAAGACCATCAGCATCTTTCTCATAATGCTTCAGCAAAAACAATATATGACTTTCACAACAAAGTCGGAAATAAATATGCTACAATTTCAACAATATCTTTAAACAGGACAAAACCTTTTTGGACAGGTTCAAACTATATATGCAATACATATATAATATGCATGCATATATATATATATATCCCTTTATTTAAATCATTTAATTTATTCACGTTTTTCAAAATAATGACTTTCCAAATAGGGGCTTTTATGTATTGGTTCACCCATGATCTTCTACCCCTTAACTTTACAGGGTACTTCCAACAAGAATCTGATATACACCCCCTACTCCACTAGGAATTTTCCCACTTTCGTGCCATATCCGCTCGCTAAAACTCACGAAGATTCGATATTAACTTCACTGGGTCAGGAGTATGGAACTAAATTCCTATTCACATCCAACAGGCATCCAGTTTGCAAAGAGCTAAAACACTGCTACGGGACTACTTGATTCCTGTTAGTGGGTATTCATCCCTTAGGGCCTTCCTTGTTGCCATCCTGACATTGTGTGAAGCATGATATACTATGGCTAATTGTTATGATTGATGGTTACAATAAATAAATGAAATGAATGAAATATATATATATATATATATAAAATGACAGCCTAGGATTATATACATAGAGATTGAGAGAGATATACTATAAATATGAAAAGTTGTTCTGTTTATTTGTCTGTCCCACTGAAAGGTTTCCGACATAGGCGAAGGCTTAGTGCTGGCTTTGGGGGGGACAAACTAGTGGCCGAAGCACGATCGGCAAGGCGTGAAGCACCGAGCAGGGGGAGGGTTTTGGTGGGGGATGTGCCCCTCAAAATCTTGAGAATTTTTGAATTTCCACATTGCAATGCAATCTTAGGCTGTCATTTTACAAAATTCCTCATAATTTCAATGTTGATAGATGTGGTTTAAGACGCCAGCACTGTCGGGGCAAGATGTGGGCCTACAGGCAGGATTAAAATGCTCTTAACTCAGCCCTAATGCTGAGAAGCTACGTTCTTAATATGCCAATCTATATTGATACAGCTGTTAGCAGCAGTCAGTGGCAAAAGTTGGGAGAGACCGTCCCAAGCCTCTCATCGGAAGTTGGGGCGACCATTACAAACCTCTCAGAAGTTGGGGAGGGATGCGTCCCGTGGGTCCCATAGGGTGGTTGTGCTTGTGGTTTCCAAATGTGCTTATCCTTAAAGTTTTGACCGAATTATGACACCTTTTGTTGGGTTCTACTTTTCATTGGGACACCGTGTATATATGATACAATATATCAGTTCACCATATAATTATTACATGAGTAACTACAGAAAAAACACGATTATTGAAACGCACCCTATGCAAATAACAAAGACTATGTTCATGGCAGATTGCATACAATTTTTATATGGTAATGAACTAAACAGGATGTGCATGACCAAATCAATGTGGACACCAAACAGTCTCTGTTAAAGAGATTACACATAATTTATGCAGGATGCAGAAAAGTTCACAATGAATGCAGGCATGTATGGGTTGTATGCATTATGTATGCATGCATGTATGTATTTAGCCCAAATATCTATATTTCCGTCACCAGTGACTTAGTGCAAGTAAACCCAACTTAAGAATGTAGAAATCTTTTATGAATATTCAACAATTTCAATCTGGATAGTAATTCTTATTTCTATTTTTCAGTTGAAGACTTGTTTCTATTTCGTTTTCATTTTTCGATAAGTTTGTATTATAATTTCAGTTTCTGTTAAACAAAACATCAAATTTTTTATTTCCATTTCAGCTACTTTGAATAACACTGCACATACACATACATACCCACACACAGGGTTGAAAGTGAGCCGGGTATGTCAGGTCTATGACCCGGCATTCATTTTCGTGACCTGCCCTTGCCTGGTCTTAGCCGGGTTGCATGTCTAACAGTCTGTTAGGCCTATGCATTCATCGTAAACTCGATACCAATTACCAAATACCAACGAATACTAAATAAGATCATCAGATCTTAAAGATCTAACAGAATTCATCAAATTTATTTGTATTTTCAGACAGATACTTAAAAAAAGATCATCCGAAAAAACTAAAAAGTCGCCGGAAAAAAATTTCCGGCAAAGTGTTTCGCTGCTCTCCGCCTCAGACCCGACTCGAACCACTTTCAGCCCTGCCCATAAATATAATGCATGACGATGAAGTTACTAAAGTTAAGTACCTCAACAAGTTTGAGCAAATTCTCAAAGTAAACTTCTTCGTCAATCGTCAGTCGGTTGTTTTTGTAGATAATATGATAGTGTTCGACCTTGTGGCTCGAGTAGACACATAGTGTGTAATCGCCAGGAAAGTTGTTGCTTTCACGCACCAAGAAGAGTCCTTCCTCTGAATTTGAAAGCAACTCCTCTGCTTGAACACGAGAAATTTTGCCATGGTACCATCTGAAAAACAGTATGCACCATTGTTATTATACACTCGGTCAATTTTTATCACGTGTTCTCATACCTAGTTCACGTGGATTGCCAATATGCCTTTCATATCGCTGTGGAATGAAAATAAATACAGTGCAGTCCCATTTACAGACAAACTTGTTTGACATGAGGCTGTGCCATGGTTGATATAGCACTACATGGTAGAAGGTCTTAAAATCAATATACACACTGCACCCATGTACATGAAATTATGACAACATAAATGATGAAAAAGCACTGGTAAAAAGTTACTCAGTAACATCATCCTAGAGTTTACAAGAACTCAACAGGACATTGTTTAGCTTCCAATCCCATGTCAGAACTTCTCTCATGACCCCTGGGCACGAAGGACTACATTGTTTCAGATGGTTAGCATCTCAGAGGCTCATTTCAAGACTAACCTAAATCAACGGTGCTTAACACAACTACTCTTTGTAATCATCACATCACCATCATAATGACAGTTAAAAATTTCTGCAAACTGCAATAGCAATACTTAACGGCATTGTGTGCAGTTTGACTTCAGTTCTTTTCTGAACATAATTGGCTGGCATCATTCCAACCTTGTTATCCGCTCTCTGTGCTTTATACCAGTTGGGATCCTATGTAACAATACAATGTAAATGTAAAGCAATGACAAACTACAGCTACAGAACACTTCATCCGCAGTAACATGTGTAAGACAACAGTGGGCTTCAAGACAACAGAACGACCACAAACAATCCACAATTGATCGACTGATTGGAATGCAGTACCTCATAAACTGATATTTAAATTGCTAACAACAGTCTTCCAACAGTTGTAACTAGGGCTGTTGATTAATCACAATTAATGCGTGCAATTAACGCGTAAAAAAATTTTTGATTAAAATTTCTAACGCATTAATCGTACTCGTTACTTGGATCCAGTTAAAATTGAATCAATGGCAGAAAAATCGTTTTAAACGCAAAGCTCATACCTAAGTACTAGTGATACATTCATTGCAAATATTCCAAGAAAGAATTTGAGTGTCATCGTGGCAATTCGTCGTTCAATTATCGCATGCGTTTATAGCTAACGATGAGCCGTTGACATTGGCCACTGAAGTTGTCTCACCCCGTCAAACTACATTGACTGAACTCCAGGAAATGGCAAGACCTATTGATGCAGGTTTCAAATAATAAGTTAAATGCTGAGAGGAGGACAAAAGAGATGAGGTTTGGCAAGATGTGCAACCTCTTGTGAAAAATTTCGACTAACTTGATGAGGCTCAATAGTACAAATTTTGTTAATTAAAAAGAACCTCCAATGAACTGACCAATGTAAATAAATTGGTCTGACTAAACAATTGGCTGGATAAATAATTAATTTTGATAGTCAGGAAAACGATTGCCTAATTTCACATTTAGGCCGATAGCAATTCAGAGGTTGCTCAAACTAATAAAAATTAATGGATTTCGAGCCGTTGACTGATTTGAACAGTGTCTGTTATACAAAACTGTTCAATAAACTAACTGTAGAAATTCAATGGGTCTAAGTCAAAGTTTATTGAAATTGTTTATAATAGGAAGTATGTATTTTATTAATTTAAGCGTCAGGCTCCATAGAAAAATATTAAAATTAATATACATGAAGGAAATGTGTCAGATGAGATTAATTTGCAGTTAATCGAGATTATTCGTGCGATTAATTTTTTAATTTTGATTAAATTTTTTAATCAAACAACGGCTCTAGTTGTAGCATAAAATTTTGTCTTAAATAACGCATGTCTTTTAAAAACACCAGTACATCTAAAAAACTTCTATGGCATTCATTGTCATTTAAATCCTGACAAGAATTAAGTACTTAAAGCAGCACTTCACACGACTTAAGGACAGTGATCTAATAAATCCTAAATAATTGCTACACTATTCATTTATCAGCAGCTCTGCAATACAGAATATGAACTAAAGCTTAGAAATGTGTATCGATATGTAAAATACAGCTGTATATAGCGTGTATCACGTCTTGCAGATTTCAATCATGCAAAAAGTTATCATTTAAAACTATTCAAATTTTAAAATTTGGTGCATCAAAATTTTTAATCATGTTCAAATTTTAGCACATAAATATAATATAAATACACTAAATGCCCACCTCAAATAAAAATATGCAATATCACTCAACCTTCTTCTTTGTACTATAAGAATAATGTTAGTTGTTACATGAAAACTCCTGAGCAGTAAAGGAGTTTACTGCAGTTTACCATAGAATAACATTGGGTACAGTAGTGGTCAACATAATGAGCAAGGAGCATTACTAAATGGAGTTTCCTTGAATTATACAGACGTCTTGAATTATTAAATAAAAGTTTTCAGCCAAACACTCACAGATGTTTTACTGAGAACAGTAAGCACATCACCACGTCGGAATGGCAAGTCTTCTGGAGAGTTGCCATGAAAATTGTACAGAGCTATAACCTCAGTTCCCGTACTCCAGAAAGAATTCTAAAAACAGCACAAATAAAGGTACTTCGATAACTAGAGCAACTAGTATCAATGCCAAAAGTCAATTGTTTCCAGTAACTTAAAATGAGCTGATTCACAAATGGTGTGAGCAACTGAGCATATCATTAAAAAAGACATGTTAGAATCAATATTCAAATTACCTAAATTCACACCTTAGGGCGAAACGTTGATCCTTACAAATCATTAACATAAATGCATCTTGATGCAGCAGGAGTTTTTAAGAAATACAATTTAAGACATAAAAAATACAACCAATAACTAAACAAATGATAAATAACTGTACAAATACTGAATAAGTACCAATAATTATAAGCAAACTAAACAGAAGATATCATCCTAAGTAAGATTATCTAGTAGACCTTTCAAATAGCTGTCAGACACTTATATCAACAACTCATTCTATGAATAAATAAATAGGTCAACCAAATCTACATTTCACCTGCATACTGAAATGTTAGTCTTCCAGGTTCAAAATTCAAGTCCAGGAACCTGAAAGACAGACAGTAAGTAAGACAGATGAAACAAAAAAGCAAACATAACTGATCACTACAAGCTTGAAGCTAAAGTACTCAAATGGTTTCTGTTTTGCACACGCATGCACACACACACACACACACACATCAATTTAATATTTAGACTGCAATGCCTCTGAAAGTGCAAGACTATAATGACAGCCCGTTAATAATATTTATCATCACATTGTAAAAGTTATGACCAATATTTAGAAATTGAAGTGATGTTGCCCTATGTTGACTGGTCACAGCAAGTCAAACCATTATGAATACATACTCAAATCAAAGCACACAATAAGATATGATTTACATATGTATGTATGAGCACTTGTTATACCGCCCCTTCAAGATTTCTCTTCAGAGGTGCTCCCGATTACAGCATGGACACAGAATGTAAGTTTCACACCAAAGCGCATCATGAGCAATTGTAAGTGAAGGACTTGCTCAGGGGCCCTATGCGGCAGCATGAGGTGAATTCTAAACCGCAACCGGCTCCAAGGCACCGAACATACCCCTACAACCACCGTGCCCCTGACATATGTCAGACTATTGACAGAAAAAGAGATAAAATATCTACATCACTTGCATCAAACACAAACAAGTAAAACCAGTCTGAAATCAGCTATTGGTTACTGGTAGATTTATTTCTATCCTGACAAGCAATCAAACAGGCCAAATAATTCAGCTGCAAAGCTCTAATGTAATTACATTAGCCTCTCTATAAACATAACTTCTAACCTATCCATCAATTACACTCTCTCATGAGACTATTACTCTAATGCTGGCTGATCAAAAATAACTCACAGTAACTCGGGGTTGGATCTACTGTCCCCATTAATTCACATTTTTCAAACTTTTATAACCCTCTTAATCCAGATATAAGCCAACTGTTCCAAAGTATACAAACTGACAACAATCCTGGGATGTTAGCTAGAGGACACATGATGTAATAAAAGGCCCCAAATCTTGTCTTTCTGTACTGAAAAGTCCTAAGGTTTGTTATGCCAGTGAGACATACATGCCAAATAATACACCAATATGTCACAAAAACCTAGAGTCGAAAGATGACCACCTAAAACCTGCACATCTGGGAACACCAGGCCCACATTAAGGTGGGTGCTGCAGTCCCTGAGTCCTCAGTTTTAAGGGCGCACATATAAAAATATGTGCATGGTTGCCACAGAGGGCCATTGGAAGGTAATCACAGCACCTGAGACCGCACTAGCAGTAATAGGGCCGTAGTGGAGACTGATTTTGAAATCTGATATTTAATTAAAAATACAGCTCTGAAAATTAGGCATAGTTATGGCTAAAATCGGTCGTCTTATATAAAAGTCTTTTTAGAAATTAAAATGTTGACTCAGTAAACTATCAAAACGACAAATTTTATCGAAAATTTGAGCCAAAAGCAGCATATACTTCAGCATTCAACATTAGCCTTTATACTACAGATTCAAAAGCTATTACTATTCTGTTTAATCGTCCACTCAAATAAGTTCATGCTAAAATAATTTGAGTGGAAAATGAAACAGAATAGAAATCATCACAAAAAAGTATTAACCTAAGTAATAAAATTTGTCACTTGCAAGAACTCCTAATACACTATGGAAACCTAACCCAGGAGATAGATAGAAGAGATTATTAGTTGTCGTATTGGCCTTCCTGGCAGCTGTCCACACCCTGTAACCGTAACAATATCAATAAAAATAAATGTTCAAGTCATGTACAAAACTTTAGTGACCTCTGGAGGGCCACTTGAAATCACTTTGCAGACTACAGGTTGGACAGCAATGGTCAAGAACAGTAAACACTATCCAACCTGAGGCCTGTGGGCTGCATGCGGCCCTCGAACTGATTTTAGTTAGCCCGCCTAAATAGGTGAAATTTTTTGCAATTTTTTTAAATGAAAACAAAAACAAAACCACAGAACTACTTGCATAACCTTTAGTTCATAAAGTAGCTTAACATTTGACAATGAGAGCACAAAATCAACTTTCCACAACACATTCATCATGATTATTCCATAATAAATTTTGATACAGTTAATACTCTTCAAGAAATTCTAATCGCTGAGCACTTTGAGTTTACTGTTGCAGCCCTTGGCTTGAAGAATAAGTTCTTTAGGGACCTGCAAAAAGGTTGGACAGTTCTGGCCTAGAACAATGCAAGATGATCAACCCAAAATGTTGAATAGGTTCTCCCTCACGTATGCCAACTGAGAGTGACAACAACATCGATTGTGCCGTGGGCACAGTAGTCTTCTAATTTGAGGCAAATAGGCCCCAAACTATGGTGCAATTCAGCGGCGCCCGCAGGATTATTTTCTTGTACGCACAGAAATTTTCGACGGAGGGGCGAACAGGAAAAAATTTCCGTTAGGTCGCCAAAAAAACTGATGACCTTTTTTTTTTTTAGTCATCAACCTAGAATTTCCCAAAAACATACCTTTTCTATCCTCGCGCTGTACGCACTTACCTATGTGCGTACGTCTGCGGGCGCTGCTGCTGTACGCACTTGCGTAAGTGCGTACGCCTGCGGGCGCCGCTGGTGCAATTTGAGAGCTCTACAGCTCGGTAACTCATTTCAAACGGAAAGGTCTGAATCCAGAACCAGCAGAACTGACATCGTCCTCCAGGTTCCCATGACACCATGGTCATCATCTATGTGGGGGCAACATTATACAGCACCTTACAAAGCATGAACGAGTGATTTAATTGACATTTCATCTGGTTATAAAAGCCAATTTTAAGTAGCACAGTTCTTAACTTCATGTTAAGCAGAACAGCTTATACGCATGCACACACACACATATATGTTCAATTTTAATAGCCATGTACCTTTAGTGGAATTATAGAAGGTCTGCAGATGGCCGCATGATCCCAAGGGATTACATATGGTCAGAGGGTAATGAAATGAATAAAAAAATAACACAAAATGAAGTTTGACTGTTACAGAAGAAAGTCTTTAGACAAATGAAGATGAGAGACTGCAAGAGTGGAGGGATGATGGGCAAGCAAGCGAGACGCAAGTAGAAGACACAATCAGTACTTAAGTGGATGCGGCAGGTTACGAAATCCAATTGAAGTAGTTATGCAACTCTTTGCCCAACTTTCTGCCACACAGCAACTAGTGCCGAAGCTCAATGAATGAATAATAACAATAATCTTCGTTTAATTTCAAACGGGAGCACAGCAGTAGCCTATGATTACCAATTCATAGTATGATGGATGATGCAAGCTATTACTTGAGTGTAATTTAACTGCTTAGCAGTCATGTAAGGTCTTAATGATCATTTTACCAACGCCATCTTTCATAATATGGAAGACTGAGTCGACTTTTGGTTGGATAGCTGGAAACGACCCTGCACGTCCGTGCGCTCTTCGTATCAGAGTGCTATTACGTTAAACCCCCTTCCAAATGATAATAATAATAAAAATAACAGGTCCTCAAACTCGACTTAAACTTTAAAAACAACGTATAAACACACAGTAAAACAAAATATGTAAATAAGATAACCTTTGTAATCAATATTGATATTTAAAAAAGTAAATACCTCCCACCAGAGGAATATTAACGGAGGCCTTCTGATACGGCATCCCAGAGGGAGTTTTGCATTTCAAAGCAGCTTTTCAATCAATCATGAGACAATTCAACATCAAAACTAATTTACCTCTGGTCCTTACAGAGAGAAAGGAGAGTTTTAGATCACTTGTCAGACGGAATAAAACTCTTTTACAGTGAAGTGAAATCCACTTTAAATCCCCACCTATCCGCAAAAACCAGGAAGTCTGAAAACCAGAAATGCTTGTCGTCAAGATTCAAGAAATCCCGAGCAAGTAAGTAAGTGCGTAAGCAAGTTTCGACTTTAATTCACAGTTGCAAACCGCTTTTGAGTTACAAGGCTATGTCTTACTGTTACACATATGTACATTCAAAAACATAAATGATCAGAATATAACATACTAAAACGACTACAGAGTAGCACACTGAAGGCGAGGTCGGGTGTAGCGCTGCTATTGAATACGCTACTATACCCCCCTCCTCTCACCAACTTAGACCTAGAGCTCACAACCATACTCTCCCATTAAAGGACAATTCTCAATTTATCCCACGATCGCTATATAAAAATATTTACTAGCTAACTTTAAGACTAATTATCGAACTTTGAACTCTAATTATTCATTATCACTCATGTTAGCATTTCTGCGTTATTGTCAGATTGTCTTTTTCTCATTAAAACGAATATATATATATATATATATATATATATATATATATATATATATATATATATATATATATATATATATATATATACATCTGTAGGGCATAGTTTGCGTTCCTTCCAAAGTTGAACGAAAGTTAAACGAAAGTGCGCAACCGAGGCGCACGATCGTTGTATTTTACACGACAGAACATGGTTGGTCCTGTGCAACTTGCTAAAAGGTGACTGCTCAGTGAATTGATGATGAATCGAGCTCTCTGTGTACGTTACAAGACTAGCACTCTATCTATACGATACAATGCTGTGCATATTTACCTTTCAAAATTTAAATGAATTTACCTGTGAGATCCTGATCGCCATTTTACGTTATAGGACTCGTGCAAACTAATATAGTCAGGATGCTCATTGCCAGAGAGTTGAGGGACTTAGGGGAGTTGAATCAGCTGGTCTTTCTTGACACCACGTCTTCATTAGGCCTACACTGGCCACACCCCAGTTACTTCTGTACAATATTTCTTATAATAATTTGTTGAATACGAGTCAAGGACCGTTTTAGTGTAACATTAGGCACTTTGAAAGTAACTTGCACGAACATATAATCAAAGATCTTTGATATAATTATTATTGTAAAAAATATGCACGTTTAGCGCACTCGTAAAGAAGCGCTATATAATAATTATGTATTGGTCGCCGGTGTAATGTGTGTCCACAGCTGCACGCTGCTAGTTGAAACTTTGAAGTATTAATTTTCGCATTGTTACTGTAAATGCATAGCAATCATTAGCACTTAATATAATACTTGAGATTTGTGCGACTTCGGCAATAAATTTCTTTAACATAAATTTAAGGCGACGCTAATATGGTTTCGATTTTGCCGTTGTGTGTAATAGTTTAGGCTAATTATCATCTGCACATTTTATAGCTCCCTAATAAAGAGTCTAGAAACTTATAAAGGGCATCTCTCCAGCCTAACAGAGCGACGAGTTCGCATGCATAAAGATGGGCGTGTTTAGGGGCGGCGGTGGTTATGGATAAAAAAGAAAGTTTGTATGCTGTGCGCCCATGTCTGAAATCTCGAAATGTAACTCACCCCAAAATTGTTTCCTAGTTACGCCTCTTTCCATAAAAGTAATGCTTGTGTATCTGTGCTTGATGTATTCTGGTGTCGAATACAGTTGACTGACTTTATATTAGTTGCAACTTGCAAGGGTTTTTAGTTTTGTATATGTCACGTGTAGTCTAATAATATTTTCTTTGTTGAAACAATCCAGTTGACAGACTGCTGCCGGTTACAGTGCACATTTATGTAATTGAAACAATTCACAAAAACGCAAATTACAGAAGACATTAATCTTAATTGCTAACAGGCTACTCTATCCATCACACATCGGGCTTTTCATTCGAAACTTAAGACACTCCTTTTCACGAACTCTTACCCTGTCTCATCTGATCCTCCACCCTCCAATTCCCGGCCCAGACAACACCCGCCTTAATAGCTGTTCCGCCCCTCTGATCCTATGGTAACTCGACCCGGACTACTCTCACGGACAACCCTTCTAATTCAACGCATTTGATCCTGATCATATGGTAACTCGACCCGGACCACCATGGACTACTCTCACGGTCAACCCTTCTAACTCAATGCAGCGCTCGTGAATAAGCTAGTGCCCCGCGCTTGTCTTTCGAGTGATGCTTTAGAAATTTCGAGATTACGACAGGGCAAACAGCCTGCAATATACGGTGCTAATAGCAGCTTGCAAAGCACGTCCGCCCTACGGGACACGATCTCGGTACCTCTCGCTCTCCATGCCAGCATGTTATTCAATGCGCTACCGGGCCCCTCTTATGGCTAGTACTTTTTGATAGCAAGACCTGATATAGGAATTACTAACATTCTCTACTGATGAGTGGTGCAGACAACTATTGTATGTATGAGCACATGTAGTGCGGCAGTGCCCTTCAAGATTTCTACTCAGAGGTGCTCCCAACTACTGCACGTACATTGAATCAGCGTTTCACGCCGAAGCGCACGAAGAATTTTGAGTTGAGGACTTGCTCAGTGCCCCTACGCAGCGCCTTGAGGTGGATTCGAGCTCACAACCTTCCGGCTCTAAGGCACTGAACATAACTCTACACCAGCGCCCCCACAAATCTAATGTAACTTCTTTGGAACTAGTGCAAAATGCACAGGGCACATGCAAATCTAGCAGAAATGGAGATAAATTGAAAAGGTCATTATGGTTAGACACCATCTGGTCGGCAGTGTTATTTTAATTCACTAAATCTATTTTATTCAAGTTTTTATTTAATTCAAATCTGATAATTTTGTGAGATTACATTTTTCAATTGCAGTCTATTTGGTTTCATTTAAATTTTTATTCTCCAAATCCTTTTAGTTTGTTCTATGTCTGCTGGGACAATGATTTAAGTTTAGCTATAGCTCTAGCCTCACTTTTGCATGTATTCTAAACCATTGCGATCAAGTTTTAGAAATGGCAGCCACTTAATCATTAATTTGCTTTCTAACTATTTTGACACTGTGTTTCATCTGGAAGGTCCCAGTCATTATAAGGCCACATAAAGATTATATTCTAGTAGAGTAGTGTGCTCATTCATGCCCAAATGGCAGTGTTTATGGGCTCTTGTGCATTTCTTGTTGCTGCCCTAAGGGATTGAACCCATTCAATGTTTCTCCTATAGATGATCTAGCACAGCGGTTCTCAACCTGTGGGTCGCGACCCCCGCGGGGGTCGCCTGACGATTTGCCATGGGTCGCCTGAACCCTTCAGAAATTCGCAAAATATATACACATGTAATAGCACATTCTGCACTGCCTACTGTACTAAATAATTTTTGAAAATACTTTGATATGATTTGTTTTTTAGATTGGGGCAACTATTCTTATTTTTGCCATTTAAGTTTTCAAATGTAAATTCCACTCTTACCAATCATCTAAAAAGAAAAGATTATCCTGATTGCTCAAAGAATCTGTGCTGTCAGCTACTGGTGGCGAGGCCTGTATACTTGGGCGGAGACGTTGGGAGACAGAGGATCCCCAATCTCCCAAAGTCAACGGTCTCCCGAAATTTGTTGTGGAGACCGAGCTGCTTATATCCCCCCAATATTTCAGATAGTCTATATTTCATACATGTATAATTATTTTTACATCGCTATCCGCTCTTTATTCATAGTAAGCAATTTTTGTTAAGATGAGAGCTTAAAGTGCTACCATTCAGAGTACAAATTTTAAAAAATTGAACAATGTTAATGGCCATTTATTGGAGTCTTTAAATATGTCTCTCAGCACTGAAATCCTGAGATTTTTTAGAGATGACAGCTTTAGACCTAAATGCGACAATTGAGGTGTGGAAATGTAAAAATGTTAGACAATGGGAAGGGCACATTGGAAGTTTTTGACAATGTCTCAGCACTGACATGATGAGCAAAATTTCGTTAAAACGACGGACTAATATGCTACAATTGCAGTGTGGAGATTCAAAAGAAGGCACACATGAGACGAAGAGTCTGGTAATTTCCGGCAGCAAGATGTGGGGCAGCTGCTGAAATTTCACAAGCCGAATAGACTTTTAATTTAAACTTGGAACTATCAAATAAATAGGCAGCTCTCAGAATCACAAGACAAGACGCATGAAGCCTCACACAATTGCTAACAGCCAAGGCAAAGCCAGGATTTTATTTAGGGAGGGGTGTTTGTTCAGTTTCCCGTACGAAAAAACTGATCACCCTTTTATTAGTCATTCGACCGAAATCAATTCATTCTTTCCCCCCATTTTTTTCATTTCTTGGGGAGTTTTCATGGTTTTATTTCACGGTTTTTACATCATGTGCTAATAAATGCATTCTATTTTTATACTTTTCACATTTTGAGGGTGTTCAAACACCGAAAACACCCCCTAGCCACGGCCTTGCTGACAGCAGTTTCGAATTATGAAGTCAAAATGCATACAATAGACAATGATAGAAAAAATGTAACGATAGAGGCGACTCAAAAAATTTTGTTGTTGGGGGTCGTCACAACATTCGAAATGTTACCAAGGGGTCGCCGCAAAAAAAGGTTGAGAACCGCTGATCTAGCACTTTCTTCCTTCAAGGTGAGACCTAAAAAACTCAATTTCTCTATGTTTTTCAACTATCTGGACATCTTAATGCCCTTCATCTGGCCACTGGCTAACTGTGTCTTAGATTTGCATTTCTGCACTTGAATCATGCATCTGAAATATATTCTTAAAATAGTAATAATGTGCTTTATATGGTTATAGGTGGAATGATGAGTTCAGGAAAAGATTTAAGAACCCTTTCACATTCTTTGCTTCTGGGTACTGTAAGTATTTGTGAAGTCTTTCAACATAGTTTTGTATTAATTAATAATCATTTGAAAAGTGCATTGATACTGATGATATATTCAGTTTTCTTGTATGTTGAGCGTAATTAATCCATTTCTGTGGGGTTTGCAATATGTTGATGTAATGTGTTCAACTTTCATACATGTAATTTATTCTTGTTGTGGTTATGGCAAAGCTATGATTCTGTTGCCTTGAATTAATTAATTAGCTGTGAGTTAAGCTTACCCCACTTCTTTTACTGTTTACATATATTTCTACTAAATGTTTGCCTATATGTTATTACTTGTCAGAGATAATCATCTGCCCTTTTAACACTGGTCTATTTCCTACACTTTAAAAATTGCCAGAGTCGTACTCATTTTTAAAATCAGTGAGTGGAGTGATGTGGCTAACTATATTGTCAGATTCCTGTCCTTCCATATTTTGTAAAATCTTTGAAAGATTAATGTATGAAAGACTGAGTATCAGGTAACTTTCTTGAAAAAGCTAACATTATTCATGAATATGAATATCCATCTCAACATAAATTTCAGGCTGGTCGTTTTCCCTCTTTGCCATTGCTAAATATTCAGGACACAATATCTGAAGCAATTGAGAATTATGAATATTACCTCAAGTGGAGTCTTCTTTGACTTGGCCAATGCTTTTGCATGGTGAGCCATGATATTCTAATTAAAAATTACTTGACAACTACGGTATAAGAGGAGTTAAACGACTTAAATGGTTTTCTAGTTAACTTGAAAATTGCTCACATGTAGGTTACCTACCGGAATAATGTACGCATACATTGTATAGTTGTATAATGTATATGTTTTATTGTTACTGGACTTTAATAGCTGTCTCTTTGTCTGATAGGTTAGACTTTTTAGATATCGACCTTGTTTCTTGAGTTTGGTGCGACATCAGTTTATTCTTTGTGCAGTAGACACTGGCACCATATAAGTTATTGATGAATAATTTTGTAATTGTAATCATAGTTATACATACATGTCACTTGAAGGCTCACTCAAGGATCTAGCATTTTACCAATGTGAGTAATAACTGGTAAGGCTTTAACTTAATTTTCTGCTGAAAACTAAGTTCTATTTCTAAGCAGGTTGTTGGTACGCAGTTGTGTGAATTTATTACAACAGTTGCCAATTGGGTTTCCTCCAGTCTTGTCTGACCCAGCTGATGATCCTGAACATTTCCTCACTAGTCCTGAATGTCTTGCGATCCATAATTTTGAAAGATTACAGAGGTTTGTTATATTTATTTAATTAAAATCCTTCTTAACCCTTTGAACCCGGAGCTCCTGTAACTCTATGGATAGCGAGCCGGAAAACCGGCCCATCGGGTTCTAAGGGTTAAGTACTCCATTAAATTCATATCAATTATCTAAGGCTGGTAGTTTGTTGTATCTCTCATATTGTTGCATAGGCATAGATCTATGTGTGCATTATTGTGTGCTGTCTGATAACTAAAGACTGAATGCTGCTGCATTTGCCTTTATTTCTTTTATGGAGTGCAAGTCCTCTTGCCTAAAAAAAATTGACATTTTGTAATTAGCTTGCAGCCCATTAGGAAAGGTTTTCAGTTGTCGAATTGCTGTTGCAAAATTGTTTGTTCTTCTTCCTTAGCCATATACTTAAACTTGGGACTGTTGTTGAAGTGTTGTGTACAGACAGTGCAATTTCCTGTCCGAACTTCATCTGTTAATATAAATTTAACTAACTTATCCTGCTTGCATACCTGCTTGCCCACTTTCTACTGTATTCTTATTATCTCTTCATCACATCAACTTGCTTTGTGTTTACTTGTGCTGCAGATAATAGATTAACCTCTGATGTCTAGCTTGCATAGGGTATGCTAGTGGCTAAGTAATCTTTCTACTCAAGTGTGTAAGTGAGAACTGTGATCCACACAACCTTTTTTGTTAGTTACACTGTGCAGATTGTTGATTATTGTTTGAAAATGATTTGTCAGTTTCACGTATGCACAAAGATCTGTGAATCAGAAACGTAAAGTATATGTGTTAATTTTAGAATTGTTTTACTTTGAAAGATGTGATTAGTTGAGCTTGCACCTGCTTTAGGTTTTTGCCACGTGAACCGAATTATGAAGCTTGCTATGCGCTGGATGTTACTGCAGTCCAAACAGGAATTGTGGTGGACCGCGATGCAACAACTGGAAAACTGCTTGGCTTCAAAGAGGTTGTGTGATTGGGTGTTGCAACTTGTTGGAAGTTCGTTGATTGACCCGAGGAGCTATTTGACATAGCTGTGCCATTCTGTACCATTGTCTACAGTGGCGGTGCTGCCATAGGTTTTGGCAGGTCATTTTATCCATGACCTGCTTTATGACCTGCCAAATATTCTTGGGAATTTTTATATATATTCTTTGCTTTTGATATCTCTGACCTGCTGAATAGCTCCTATGACCCAGTGAAATTGTATAGCACTACCACTGCCATTAATTATGTCTCACTTAGTCAGGTTTCACATCTAGATGTTGCATCATGTATCATCTGCTTATATTTCACTTGCTTTTGTTCTTGTTATTGTTTTTCCTGTCTGTCATATTTAAAGTTGCCTAGGCAGTGGGCACCTTTCACATTTCCGCTGTCTTCTCTTAAATGTTTCCATTCTATTATATTGATAGTCATCATTGAGTATAGTGATGTAGCTTTTCCGGAAATTTATTTTGACGGAAAGTTTCCGGAAACTTTCCGAAGAACCGGAAAATACATTAAACTTAGAAAATATCAGAATTTCACTCTCATAAAATTTTTTATGGTTTAAACTTCTTTTACTTACAGTACTTCTGTCGATGCAAACAATGTTGAACTTTAAAATAATTAATATGAGCAATAAACACTGTTCATTAGTAAAACTTCAGACTAGAGTAGCCTATAGAAAACTAGTTGCTTGCATGTCTGCAATGACTGCAGACATGCAAGCAACTAGTTTCCTCTGTTGCAGGAAATGGGTAAAAAACTGATATAAACATGAAATAATACAGCATCATTTTCTGTTTCTGTCTTATATTTTCATAACTCACAAATATGAAGGTGACTGAATGATAAAAAATATTTTCTCTAAATTTACAGCAAAGTTTAATTGCATTTAATTCCTAAATGTACGGGTATTTTTGGGCTGTGTGAACAATTATCACTAACACTAGCAGTGCCATCTATTGAATAAACTATTACTTACAACCACCTAAGACTGCTTTTAGTGATGGATGTATTTAGTAACATTACATTGAAAGAAAATTCGGACTCCTTAGAATTGAGTATGTATTTAATAATATTTTATTGGTGGAAAAATATGTCAGAAAGTTTCCGGAAAAATATGAAACTTTCAGGACAATTTTCCACCTCACAACACTAACTTCTGATAGTGATTGATGTATTTAGTAACATTATATTGAAAGAAAACTTCGGACTCCTTAGAATTGAGTATGCATTTAATAATATTTTATTGGTGGAAAAATATGTCGGAAAGTTTCCGGAAAGATTCGTCGGAAAGTTTCCGAAACTTTCCGGAAAGATATGAAACTTTCCGAGGAAAGTTTCCGCCTCACAACACTAATTGAGTATATGTAACTAGGTATTTTTTAGAACTAGAGTACATTGCCTTCCAAAACAATATAGATAAAGATCTTGGTCTGATTAGCCATTCAATGCTGTCAATCAATCAATAATCCATTATGAATCAATCAATCTTCATTTATTTTCGATACAGAATGACATGCACGTATTTCTGCTTGCGAGTTATTAAACAATTAAACCTCTCAAAATTTGCATAAGTCCACAGAAATGATGAAGTTGTCGAACATCATCGGACGGATGGACTTTTGCAATTTCCTGTATCATTAAGCCAACAGCTGTTTAACACTCGAAATTCACAGCTAGTCGTGATTGCTGTATGATGTCAGTAAACTATAAACTCCAGAAACAGTCAATGTACCAGTGTATTTTTGCCATACATTCATGGGTGACTTGGTGCAGAGTGCTAATTGTTGCACTTGCCTTTAAGATTGCCTTGCATTGTTTTTGAGTCTTTGGTGTAACATTAGATTTTACTTTTTCCAGGAGTTTCTTCCAGACACTGGCAAATCAGCCAAGAACTCAACCTCATTACGCAGACTTCCAGGGTCACTTCAGGATGGTATTCGGGGTAGCACAACCAACTACCCTTTCTGGCCGGGTATGATCGTTTAGTCATGCTCCAGAAGTTTATTATGTTCTAAGCTTACTCTTTCAATTAGCAAAAGGAAGTATGCTACAATTTCCTAAATCTTTTTGCATTCATGCTAAGACCAAAGACAGCCTTAGAATTAGAAGGAGGCCAAAGTGGTCTTACAATTTGAAGTCACAGTGGCTATTGGTTGGTGATCTACAACTGCCTCAGTGTTACATGGATTAGAAGCTGTTCTTAAATGTCCCTCCCCAGATCATGTTATGTGTGGTGTGGGTGGGCACTGAGCTTAATTAGGCAATATCTTAGGCAAGTCATAAGCACAGAAAAGGTTATTTAAAACCTTGGCCAATCCTTGTTTATTGCTATGGTTTATGTTCAAGACAACTCGTTGGTTGAAATGCTTTTCATTCAGGCGGATTGGATGAACCGAATTTGGACGAATTGAAAGCAAAGTCAATTAATAAAGATGTCGACTTTAGTAAAGGTAAGATGATTTGTTTTCTTTCCACTGCTGAAAATTAGCATATCTCTGGACTGACCTAAACGTAGTCAGAGAAATGAAGACAAAACTTGCCAGGACCTCAACCAGGGCTGACACAAAGTTCCAACCATCAATTGCTAGGTGCACTTTTGGCATTTACATAAGGATTATAGTGTGTCTATTTACTCTACCTTGCTCTAAGCAAAGGGATGTGAACAAATATAGAAGAAAGGTAGCGGCTTTTATGTGAGCTGATAGTTGTCAACTGGCAGATGACTTTATTGCAGTTTCTATCTGCCTAGTGTGACCTATTTATGCTTGTGAATGCAGGCGAAAGTTTTTAAAACTCTGAGAATTACATCCGTAACTTTTTCTTGTCGTAGAAGTCTAAGCTGTAAACATGCTGATTTTGAAAATTGTAAAGAGTTTATTTCACTTTTAAAGCAATTGGTCTGTTGTCAAGTGTGAAACTAACTGCTGTTTTGTTTTTGTGCTGTTTTTGTTGACATTGTTTCTGCTGCCTCAGATATTGTTATCTTAAATCTGCTGCTTTGCAGATGAGGATTATAATAAAAAGTTTAAAAGAAAATATTAAAAATTCATTCATTCCAGAAATCTTTATATAGAACCCCATTAAGGAACCTACTGAGGGGCTCAGCAAAAATTGTAAAAATACTGTTCTGACAAAGTGAAATACAGTGCTAAACTATGGTGACAACGGTGACTAGTGTAGATCTGTTCATTAAATTTACTGCATTGAAATTTTTTGTCCAGATTTGACGACTCTTCCGCCAGGTTTTTCCAATGGAGTGACATTTGACCAGAAGAATCTGATGGATAGTTTTACGTTAGATGCAAAGGTGCCCTCTGTTGTCTATCTCAGTGATCTGCTGGGCCAAGGACAAGAGATTGACTTAATTGAAGAGGAGACTGAGGTCAAAGTTGTGGAAGAAAAACCTCAGAAGAATGTCATCAAAGAAGAGGTTAAAACAATTGTTCATTTATAGAAAATACTCTGGTATTAAAAATTCTAAATTCTTGTCTAATTTAAGATATATTTTGCTGTTTACTTTGCATAGTTGTTATAATTTGCATAGTTGGTATAGTTGGTCACAGATCTCTCAGAGTTGTGCGACTAAAGGTGAAGGTTGCACTGTTAGTTAGTTTTGTCCTGCTTTAACTGAATATAACTTTGCAATTTTTTAATCTTTCAGCCATCTGGCAAAGCCATTGCTCAGAAATATGTGATAGAAGAAGTCCTAAAGGTCAGATTCTATTTTGACATAACATTCTTAATGACTGCAATTGTACTTTTAATTATCAGTATGTAAGTTGAGATTCGTCTATTTCTTCAGTTATAAATGCCGTTGTACTAATTGTGTCTTGTTGTTTATTCTGATTCTATTTTGACATAACATTCTTAATGACTGCAATTGTACTTTTAATTATCAGTATGTAAGTTGAGATTCGTCTATTTCTTCAGTTATAAATGCCGTTGTACTAATTGTGTCTTGTTGTTTATTCTGCCAATTTGTCTTTTTTTTTGCTGCCACTGTCATCTGTTGTCACTCGTTTTGGTTCTGCATGCAGGACCATCTAGCAGCAGTCCCAGTATTGATGTTTTGCATTCTTTACATCTGACCATAGCCAGAGTTTGGATCCATTGCTCTGCTTTAACTGCTTGGCTGCCATTTTGTCAGTGATATACCTGTGGGAATGATGTCAAGAATTTTTACGAAGAAAAATTTAGTTGGATGAAAACTTTTTACTATGTTGTCTAATATTATGTTTTATTGAAATGTGATGAGGTATGTACTTATTGCCACATCCAGTAAAATACTGAATAGTTATTGCGGCCCAAGAATGCCAGATTAATATGGATGCTTGCTCTTCAGTAGAATTTTTTTTATGCAGCTTATAAGATGCAGAAAATGTAACTCTGCTTTGCAAAATGCAATTCTTAAATGAAGCACAGAGTTTGCAGCTCTTGGTTTTCTTCAGCTTATATCGATCTGTTGTCTTTAGATGGACCGTAGGATTGAAGACATTGGATCTGTGTCTTCTGTTGCTTGTTCTGGTGACAAAGAAGAATGGGTCTCAGTTGTTGACATCAGAAATCCAGTCAATGACTTCCACAAAAAAATTCCATGCATGGCTCTTACGGTGAGATTTCTATCAATGTACTTATCATATGTACTTATAGTAAGCAAGTTAAAGAGAATTTTTTTATCCTTTACGCAATACGCAGCCGGTATAATAAGTTCAATCCATGTGTATGGTATGCATAGTTGTATATATACATTATGTATATATATGTATGTCCTTATGTGAGCCCAATAATCCAGACTCCGTTGTGAACTAGCCAGACATTGGCATACTTGGCACTGATTCTTTTTATTTGTTACCGTCAACTGTTTTACTATCAGATCTATTACTATTTCGCCAGTTTCTTTAGGAGCAGATTTTTTGCCAGCTTTTTTCATATCCTTCCTGCATCAAGGCTGGTAATTAGTTACTTACTCTTAACTTGTCCCTCTTTGTGACTATGTTAGTAAATTTGTGGTTTCACAGGTTGTTTCTTTGTGTCTCATTATCTTTTGGTTTGTTGTTGCAGTTTCCATTTGAACTGGATACGTTCCAGAAACAGGCAATCATTCATCTGGAGAATCATGACAATGTCTTTGTTGCCGCTCACACATCAGCTGGCAAGACAGTTGTTGCCGAATATGCAATTGCCATGTCTCAGCGTCACATGACACGGTACAGAAACAAATTGATTTACCGTTTCTAATCTAATATAAAGGATAATATTTCCGGGCTCAGGTCAACATTTTCACTGTGGTAAATGTTGCTTTGACAAATTCGCTTAGTAAGCAAAATTGCTTTGTATTAAGTATAAATAAATTACAAAAATTGACAGAGTTATATGCTTGGAAAGTCGGTTCATTTATGCTGGTCCGTGCTGCATATCTGTAATCATAAAACACACAAATTGTCTGACTTAAGGAAGTTTGATGATTTTCAGATTTCAGCTTTTATAGAAACTGAACCAATTGGATTTGTGTGTTTATTAGATCAGTTTATACGTCACCAATAAAAGCGCTTTCAAATCAGAAGTTCCGAGATTTCAAGGATCGTTTTGACGATGTCGGATTGGTGACTGGTGATGTCCAGATTAAGCCTGAAGCCAGCTGCTTAATTATGACCACAGAAATATTACGGTATATGCTAATGTGTTTATATTGTCTGCAATTCATTGTCCTAAGTATAACATTTTATCTGATCTGACTCTTTTTTATTGCTTATATTGAAATGTGTCACTGGGCCACTTAAATTATTTTGAATATGGATAAATGCATTCTGTTAGCACAATGATTGTTCGATGGTAATTAGAATTTCAATTGTAGCATTATTTTGTTGATAGATGATTCATTTCCAATGAACACTTGCTTCAAATATGAATCATTCAACTATTGTTGTACATTTTTTGCTCTGAGTTTCTTTTCTGAATGTGCACTGAAGGTTTGAAAAAGTAGTATTTTCGGCAAGATGCTGCTCCATTATTTTATGCATACGAAATCAATTCTAATGCTTGCTATAGATTTATTTTTTAATCACATCAAAATTATGATCAGTCAGTGTGTTATTGTGATATTTGTTGCCTCTGTCGGTAATGTAGGTTGCGATTTGATTTGATTAGGTCCATGTTATACAATGGTTCGGAAGTGGTTCGGGACTTGGAATGGGTCATATTTGATGAAGTTCATTACGTCAATGATGCCGAAGTTAGTGGTAATTAATTTATTGGTTAAAAAAGATTAAGATTAATTGTTGGAGAAATTATAAGAGTTTACTTACTACAATCTAATGTTGGTTATCTGGGCAGAACCTCTGAAGGAAATGTCAGAAGTACTTTTTGCTGGCTCATGATTTAGTTAAGTAAAAATGAAGTTCATCTGCTGAAGAATAAGAGACCTTCATTGGCAAGCTGTTGCATGTTTACAAAGGTAGAGCAACAGAATTGATGAGTGATGGTATGAGAGTTTGTTGTCAGTGCTGCACTGATATGCTGAACTGTCTTTATTGGTGGACCTTGATTTTGGAACGCTCTCTCTCCCTATATCTGTTTATTCTGCTCAGTTGATTGTGTCCTTACATTCTCTGCGTAAGACTTTTCCAAATTGCTTATCATCAATTGATGTCTTGTGCATTAGAGATACAAACACAATAAAAGTAAATAATGTATCAATGAAGTGTGTGCAGGTTGAAGCAGTAAGAATTGATCATGCCTAGGAAGATGTATAATTAAAATTGATATATATTATTCATGGTAGCATTTGTGTGCATTTTTTGGATCTATCCCTTCTGAAATGGCAGTTAAAATGGATATTGTTGTTTTGCATGCAATGTACGTTTGCAGTTTCTGTTTTCTTGTTTAGCGAGGTGTTGTTTGGGAGGAAGTCTTGATCATGTTACCTAAACATGCCAACATCATCATGCTCAGTGCCACTGTTCCAAACACACGAGAGTTTGCTGAATGGGTTGGGTAAGGTCAAGGATCTTTTTCCATTGTCAAAGTTCTTTTGTTCAATCTGTGATATTGAATTGTCTAACTGTTCAGGTATTTTCTTGCCATCTCTAAATAAAAACCTATTGTATGTTATAATTGTTATTGTCTAAAAATGTGTGAAATGTTCATGTCGATTTTTCAATCTTACTTGTAAGCATATTCTTTGCCATGTTTCAAGTCTGAATCGCATTGTAGACATAAATAATCATGTATTACTTTCATTATGGTGACCATTGTGCTATTATTTCTAAATATTTAGTATATTTTTATCAGCATCATTTAATACACATCTCATTCTGAATTATCTGTACTGACAGTTTTCTCTTTGATCTTGATGCCTATAGTGTTATTACAATGACACTACGGATATTCTTAGATTGTTCTGAATACCAATCAAGTGACCTGTGTAATGTCTATGTAGGAGAATAAAGAAGAAGAAGGTCTATGTCATCAGCACACCTAAACGACCCGTTCCGCTCGAGCATTTCCTCTACACAGGCAACAGCTCAAAGACGAGTGGTGAACTGTTTCTCTTGCTTGATGCAAACAAGAACTTCCTACAGAATGGGTAATTTATGCTGCAGCAGATTAATAGCATAGATATGTTACAGTGAGAACGCCATTAACACACAACCAATGGGAGACATGATGTTCCTCTGCTGGGTTTAATGTGATGGTCATGACTGGATAATCGCGATTCATCTGGCACTCTGCTTTATTACTGACTCAGCAGAGATTCTCAGCAGCATTCTCATCATCATCATCAGTCACTATATTGCACTCTCATTGGATGGAATGATTGCACTGGCACTGCATGTAAACTAGACTCGTGTGTTACTGGTGCACTTGTTAATATTGTTTCACTGTGCTTAGCAATTCAATATAATAGCAGTGTAAGGACACTGCATATGTATCCAGTTATGAAAATTCATGAAAATTTTTGCAGGTGATAAAATAATTAGCATTGGTGTCATAAAACTTGTTTCATATGCTAGAGACTTGGACCCACCATTTGCAATTGCTTTTCTCAAGAGCTGCTGGTCGAGCTCCTCAGTCTGTCTTAACAACAGTTTCACAAGAGCCTGTATTTTATGACAATGATTTCACTGGTTGGATTGGGAGCGCCATGGATGAGTTCTTTCTTGAAATGGCACTACATAAATGCTCTCAAATGCAATTACAAAATGATATTGCTTGTATAGCATAAAATGTTTTTTATATAGGTATAAAAAAGCAATGGAGGCAAAGGCAGAAAGAGCTTCAAAATCGTCTCAGAATTTTGGCGGCAGAGGCCCTCGATATTCTGTTGCTCCAAAACAGGCAAGAAATGTTTTGTTCAAATACAAGAAAATGTGTTTCTTTATATTGTATGTATAATTCATTATCATGAACTGTAGCTTATACTTAATAGATTGTATCTAGATCATATTTATGAATGCAATGCATTCTAGATTCTTACTGGTCATGTCATACCATTGGCTTGCAGTTTCTTTGACTCCTAAAGTAATTTGTTTTAGTTATATGGTTAGTTCAAATAACTGATGTTATCTGGATGTTGTTAATCATAAATTATTTTATTTGTGTTCTTGTAATAGCATTTCCATTGTAACAGGGTAGTAAAACTTTTAACTCTTTAATCATCATTTTTGAACGTCGTCGGTGTTTCATAATTAACACATTCAGCGCCCGGGACGTATATATACGTCCCAAATATGGCTATCGGCTGGGCCCGGGACGTATATTTACGTTCTATATACTACCTATTTATTATCGATGATTGGCCTGCAGAGAGTTATTAGACCGGCCTGTATTGCACGAATATGATGCACAGCCTTGTAGAGGTGAAACCTGGCGAATGTTTTGAAACGCTTCAACGCGTTCATAAGCCAGAAATATGAGACTACTGGTCGACAGACCCCATACTTGCCACCCCTGTAGTCGATAACATTTTGTCAAGAAATCGCTACGAATTGATTCTGAAATTTTGGCACTTTTCCACGAACTCTGCCACCACATCACAGGATAGACTTGGCAAACTGCAAGCAATAACCGATTTGTTGCTGAAGAATTTTCAAAGTCTATATAGACCTGGTCAAGCAATCTCAATCGATGAAGCAATGGTTTTGTGGAGAGGGCAACTCCAATTTCGCCAATATATACCGGGGAAGAGACATAAATACGGCGTGAAGATCTACCTGCTCTGTTCTCCAAATGGCTACGTCTACAACGCCAAGATCTATTGTGGTAAATCGACTCTCAACGTTAGATCACCGTACGGGCATGGAGAGACTGTCGTTTTGACCTTGGCAGACAGCCTGCTGGACAAAGGACGCACTGTATAATATGTCGATAATTTCTACACAAGTCTACCATTGGCTAAAGAGCTTCTGAAAAGAAAGACGCTACTCTGTGGAACGCTTTGTTCGAATAGAAAGTATCTCCCACGCGATGTTGTTGGTACCAGATTACAACGTGGAGACTGGAGAAGTTGTTCGTCGTTGATGCTATATACATTTTTCATGTAGGTTTTATGTGTTATATTCTCTGGCCCAGCCGGTAAAATATGGCCGGCGTTGAATGTGTTAAGACATTGTTGTAATATGTTGAAACTGGATGAAGTCCTCAGATTATGGGATCCACAATTGGACCATTAGATCTTGGATCACAGTCTTCAATCTTTCGCTTTTGTGATTTTAGAAGACAGAACAATTCAGTAATATGTTGTATCTGGGCATTGTTTCTCTAGCAATGATGACTATTCAAAGGCAGATTGAAGGCAGTGTGCTATATTATTATTATGAATTGTTTCTCTGATCAGAATAAGAACATCTGGCTGTCAGTGATCGACATGCTGACGAAGACGCAGAAGATGCCAGCCGTGGCATTCATCTTCTCCCGTAGACTCATTGGAGATACAGCCGCCCAGCTGGAAAGCGTTGATCTGACGGACCAGAAAGAGAAGAGTCAGATTCATCATTTCTTTGAGAGAAGTATCAATCGACTCAAAGGAACCGATCGACAGCTACCTCAGGCAAGGGAACCAGTCTGACCATTTTTAGTAAGACTCATTAGCACCATTTTGAAAATAGATCAGACAAAAATGCAGTAGACTAGATGGATGGTAATGATATCTAATAAAGATGATTTGCAATTAATGGCCAGCTTGTAAACAGAAATATCTTTTAGATCTAACTTTTTTTGTTTTGAAACTTGTAGCAAAGTTTGAAGAATTTGTTGCTCGACCTAAAAACCAGTGTGCTTCTGTTGCGTAGGTTGTAGATTTACGTGATCAGCTGAAGAGAGGAATTGGGATTCATCACAGCGGCATTCTTCCGATACTCAAAGAAGTTGTCGAAATGCTCTTTCAGAAAGGACTTGTTAAGGTATAAGGTCATAGATATGTCTGACGTATTTGTGATCATTTTCATTTCACTTTTTTCATTTATTGAGGCCAGTTGTTCCTCTCAAGTCTTGCTATGTCACCATTATTATCTACATCTATAGTCTTTGTCTTCCTTTGTTTGTGTTTTAGCATATTATGTGTAGGGATGTTAAATGATAATCGAATATCTGATTATATCGGTTTTGAAAACAATTGTCCGTTTTTACTGTTTACAAACTGACAATTAAATTCTTTTTTAAAAATAATTTTTCCTGAAATAATAGTGGTAGATTCATGCATTTGTGCTGACTATGTACATGTAAGCTTAGAGGTTGCCGTGAGAACAAATCTTATTGCACAGAATAAATGGTATTGTGACGCTGCATTATCTACTGTGACGCTGTCCATTATAGTTATATAAGAGGTCGTGGACCCGTGTTACGATAAATATGAATGCATGACACTGCATTCAAATGTACTGCATTACATTCATTCAAATGTACTGCATTGCATTTGAAGTGTTGCAGATGCAACACTTCAAATGCAATGCAGTACATTTCATCAGATTTTAGCATTCCAATCATGTGGCGGTAAAAATGAAAACCAATATAAAATACACTGTAAGTGAGTGAAACAAGTTAATTACAGAATATCTTAAGCACTTTTTATGTCAAAACGTTGTCAAATGCAATAAATCGCATCGGCTGCCATCTTTGTTTGCACTGCCAGCTGGAAAAATCAGATTTTGTACAAGCGAATTTAGAAAATCGATATTGGCGACGATAATTACGTGGAATTCAGTCAGCTGGCATTCCAATCATATGGCTAAATATTTGGAGTCTTTACTGGACAATTTTGCTTGACGACAGAGTTGTTTGGATAGCTGAGAATGTCTGTTAATTCTCTGCATCTCCAATTCTCCATATCATTTACATTTTTCCAATTGCTTGTGACACGTGTCCATGTTCCTCTGTAGTCTGTATGTTTCTTTTCAAATGTCCATCGGCGGCTATTGGATAATCTAATTTACTTCTGCTGATTATTATTGGAAGTTGATAAAAAAAATTGAAGATTTTGTTTGAATGCTTTTTGATGTGATTGTAGATTCTTTTTGCGACTGAAACGTTTGCCATGGGAGTGAACATGCCTGCTAGAACCGTCCTCTTTGATTCTATCCGTAAGCATGATGGTAAGCAGCTGCGGGACCTACTGCCTGGTGAATACATCCAGATGGCTGGCCGAGCGGGCAGGAGAGGCCTTGATACAACTGGTACTGTCATCTTGCTGTGCAAGGAAGATGTACCTGAGATATCAGATCTCAACAGAATGATGATGGCATGTGCTGTTCGCTACTTCTTGTTTCTGTGATTATGACTGCTAAATTTATGAGCAAATTTGAGTATAGCTATAGTTGTTATTTAATTATTACTTTTACCAAAGGTTGAAATGATCATCAGAATTAAGAAAATTATTGGGAAAATAACTGAGACTATTATTATTAAATATCCATTAGGGTGATTCACAAAAAATTATTTTTGAAATTTAATGAGCATAGTTGCTAATTTTGTTCCTTTTGGGTACAGATTAAGTTAGATACAAGAAATTTCAAAATCAAAAGCATTTTAGGCTATGCTCAAAGAGCACAAAGTTTACATATCGCTATATTCAAAGTTACAAATTGAGATAATGACCATGTGATATAGCACACACTAAGTAAAGCTGAATAATACAAATCAATGAGTTTTAGTAGCTCAAAGTGGATATAAGAACTCAGATATTCATTCACTATTACAAATTAACTTAGAAAAGCCCACAATTCAACAGGAATTCTTTGGTGACTGTATGGCCTTGTACAACTGACTCAGATTATTGCCATGGTAACTGCCAAGATAGAGAACTTTCTGTGTGACAAGTTTATGTGATCCAATGCAGATCCTGCTTTGAAGAATGAATGGTTTTTCGTTGCTGTATCTTCCTCTTAACCTTCAGGAAGAGTAGGTTATTTATTTCAGATTGACTCAGATGCCACCGGACCAGCTATCCGTACTCTCACATTTATACATATAGGACTTGAAAATACATGAAATTCAGTGAAAATTCTTCTCTCAGAGTTTGTCATTTGAAATTGACCTTGGAAACTATAAGTCTTGAAACAATAGGTGACTTTTTTCCTTCATGCAACCTTATACACCATTTCCCCCTGAAATGACACATTCCATCACCAGCAGTCTCTTCTTGAATCAGTAGGCACAATTCCGTCGCATTCTTCTCTTGCTGACAGCTGGTGGCATGCGATGATCAGTTAAAACTGATAAGAGCTTTCGTCTGCATTTGAACAATTTGCTTAAATTGCCATGGTAACTGCCAAGATAGAGAACTTTCTGTGTGACAAGTTTATGTGATCCAATGCAGATCCTGCTTTGAAGAATGAATGGTTTTTCGTTGCTGTATCTTCCTCTTAACCTTCAGGAAGAGTAGGTTATTCAACTGATTTTGTAGAACATTGAGATCTTGACATCATAGTTCTAATATTATTTATCAGTGTTCCAGTTCAAGTTCATTTATTTCACACAATACATAATAATGTATAATAATGTGTTCTCCATTGTCATCCTCTTCGCCATCATTCAAGTCACTATATACTCTTGTAATATCTAGCTGCCTGGTTACTCAAACAAGATCCTTTAGCTGATTCTCTTATCATTTTTACCTGACTTTTATTGTCACATCTTTTGCTAGAGATACAGCTCTCTCCTCATTGACAACAGTCATGCACATTTTTCATGATTCTTGCTGATCTGCAAAAACTGCTTATACTTAACAATTTTGATAATAGGCTCAGCTTTGCTAAATGCAATATCAAAAACGAGATATATCTTCTACAAATACTTCTCACTTTTTTGTGACTCAGAGTCATTGCTTCTGTTATCTTTATCTCTAAACCATTTCCTTTGACATTTTATTCGACTGAACTGCTTTAGGGATTCTTGCCTTATTCCAAAATTCAGATTGACTTGATTTTCAAGCTCTTTTGCACGGCCTTCTTCAAAAATTGCAACGAGGAAAAAGTAGAAAGGTCTGTACAGTAGTGTGTATGGCCTCTTGTAGGCAATACATTAATATAGGAAGGGTAACTTCTGGTTTCCCAATTAACTAAAGTTCTGTTTCTCACATTGTTGCAGTAGTGAAAAAAGATTCTGCCACTTAATTCAGAAAAATGGCATTTTCACAAAAAACACTCATGGACTGACAATTTTAAAAACTTCAATTTAAGAATAGTGAATAAAATGCATTTAGTTATCTTTTCTCTCACTGCCATAAAAAACACAGACAGCTAAAAATATGCAGGTGCACTTTTCGTAGAAATATGGAAACCTATTCCTGCTTTATAACAATGCTGTCACAGCTCAGAATATATATAAAAATTCAGCAGGTTTCTTTATAATAAACAACAAAGTTAGACTTGATTGTTTATGTATGACTTTTGACTATGTACATAATTCTTACTTTCAAGATTGTAGCTTTATCTAATAAGAATTGCTGTATTCCAGGTCTCGTCAATGGCAGGTGTGTTGCTTTCTTCATGTATGTCCCATGTAATCTTTCAGGGGCATTGAGCACTCAGTAAACGTTAACAGATTACAGTAAAATTTGGTTGCAGTGTTGAATAAGATCAAAGGAACAAAATTATCAACTATGTCAGCCAAAAATCAAAAAATATTTTCCCCCCATTGTGACGTGAATCACCCTAATATCCATTGTTGCCATTGTTAATGTTTAAAAATTAATTAGTGTTTGGGTATGAAGTTGCTTGAATGGTGCTACTGCTGGGACATTTCAGCACAAGACATATTTGTGGGAGAACAGTTTTTTTTCAAGAAATGAAATTGTTTTCGTTTGTATTTCCTAAGTGTTTGTGTAAATGGCACATGAAGTAGATGTGGCTTGTGCAGCCTGTCTATTTTACTATCTTAAGAGTATTGCCTGCACTAAATTGGCTGAATGGTTCTGCAAGGAATTTTCAATGGCAATGTGGTGAATTGACCAGACCTCAGAATGAATGGTATTTCCAGGATTATTCATTGACCGGATGTTTACCGAGGCAGTTGCTAGTTCTTAGGAATTCTTTGTTAAAATTAGTACGATATTAAACTGATGATGTCACTTGACAACTATTAAATCAGTTGTTATGGTCAACGTGTTTTTACAGTAAGAGTTAATATATATATATATATATATATATATATATATATATATATATATATAAATTATATATATTATTTTATATATATATATTTGTTATTTATGTGACTTTTCACAAAATGATTTGACCAGAAATCATACCTTGCACATTAGGGTGCCAATGAAATACACAGGAAAAAATAAAGTTTTGAATTTCTGTGGTCTCACCCACTGAAAATGTTCCTTTATGAACAGAAGTTAATCAGGAGAAAAATGAATAAAATATATGAACATTTAGAGGATGCACCATGCTCCTGAAGTTGCATATAGTTATATGTGCGGTAATGCTAGTTAATTTCTGACATATTGGTCTGTCTCAATATTGAAAAGTTGTTAACTAACAGTTCTAGTTATATTTGTGCTTTATATCAGTTCTATACTATATCTACATGTATGCTTTATAATAAATCTCTATTCTATGACATCACTAGCACATAGGGAGAAAGGAAAACGTGAAAATCCGGGACCCATCGACTTGAAATTTGCGCGGGTTGAAGACCGTCTTTGTAAGAGATAACAGGTTACCATAAACAGGAGGAAAAAGATAACAAGGGAGTAAGGTAGGCCTATAGCTAGATGACAGTTTTATTGAAAATCCAGATAACAATACAGATTGTAATGGAAGCAATACAGCTGGAGATGAAGGCAGTGATGTGAAAATTCCTGCGGTAAAGGAAAGGAAGACAGCAAAGCCAAAGGTGCATAAAATCAATCATGATGCAGAATCAACACTGCAGGATAGAACATAGGCACTGGGGAGAAAATTTAATGCAGCGTCTTTCTTGGCAGCTACGGCCTCATCTCTAGACCACAGTCCATTGAAATTAATTCTTAATATGGAATCCGTACGATTGGCACGAAGGCAGCATCGTGCATCTACTGCCTTTAAAAAGGATGCATTTTACTCTGATGGTATTCCTGGTCCTCTGATGATACACTGGGATGGTAAGAGATTGCCTGCTCTAACAGGTAAAGACAGCATTGATCAAGGTGCTACCATGGAGATGGTGAGATGAAGCTTCTCGGGGTCCCAAAGTTATGCAGTGGTTCTGGTGAGGCAGTCTTTTAAATGATTGACAAATGGAAACTCAGTGAATGTGTCCAGCTGATGTGTTTTGACACAAGTACTAGTATCCAAGACAACAAAGCGGGAGCATACTGTAGCAAAAACTTCACAAGCAGCTCGTTAACGTGGCATGCAGGCAGGGATCATTTACACGAACCAATTGTCGCACAAGTATTTGACACGCTTATGAGATGTTCTAGTGGCCCAAAGGACGGCCAGTTGTAAGGTTTTCTGCTGCATGGATCCACATTGACATTACTTTCATCCTATGAACTCAAACCGCTGAAAGACAATTGCATCCTATTTCTTCGTCAGTAGCTGCAACAGTATCATCCAAGAGATGACTACAAGGAGTTGATACAGTTGTCGCTGATGTTTGTAGGAAATTAACCTTTTTCCAGCAATTCAGACATCCTTATCATCACACCTGAAGCCTACCACAGGGCACAATGGACGGGAAATTTTTAAACAGTCTAAAAATTTACTTGTTTCACCCACAGTTTCGTTTGACAGCTTCTGAATTGCTTGGGCTTAACAGTTTAACATATTATTTTGTGGTTAGACTACACTTATCTCAAGGCATGGCACACATGCACATCAGCAACTTCTGTTCCACGATACGTCTTACACATATTGAAAGATCTTGTAGTCTACCGGAGTGCAAGCAAACCCCTTGCAGGTGTGTCCATAAAAACTTTTCATGTGACATGTGCGGCACTTGAGTGAGTCACTTCTTGGACTTGCTCTTATTTATTCTGAACTTTCTGTTATGGAAATAGTTGACATGGTTGCAGCCCTGAGTAAGTTTGGTGAAGAAGATTCTCCAGTTCGAGTGACAACATCTATGAAAAACAGCTGTCTCGTTTTGTGTCACGAAACACAAAGAAATTTTTTACTTGCATGAATATCCCACAAGATTTCCTTTTGCAAGATCCAAGCCTTTGGAACCCCATTAAAACATAATAATCACAGCAGAGTGCAGGGCATAAGAGCTGAAGGTGGTACAAAACGACACAACTGAATGGGGCATCGCATTGAAACAGATGTTCAAGTCTGCCATCACAAACCAGGAGGAGCAAAAGCAATATCTGCTTTAGCCTTTAGGTGGTTGAAAGCCATCACCAGCACTTTCAAGCACCCAAAAACGTTTGCTCAGTCAAAGACTGGACGACCAATAACACTGAACCAATGTGGAACACTGCATTTGTATTCTGCACAATGCAGAGCATTCTGCTATACATAGCGGCTTACGAGATTCCATATTGCAGATTTTCAAAACTTCACAGGTCGGTGCAACCAGTAAATGTTATCTGATTGGTACAAAACTTTATATGTTTCAGTTTTATGACTAAATGAACAAAACTAAGTGGTGAGACCTAAAAAAACTCAAACTTTGTTTTTCATTGGCACCCTATTGCACATGTTGCTGGGAATTAACCCATTTGCTGAAATAAAGCAGAATTAATATAGATTGATGTTGAAGCTTGTCAATATCATTTGACCGACATGTAAAAAAGTTTTTAGTTTATGTCTGGTGATGTTTACTTCCAGGGTACTCCTACTCTGCTCAATTCTCAATTCCGCATAACCTACTCAATGGTTCTTAACCTTCTGCGAATGGAGCAGCTTCGAATTGAAGACATGATCAAGAGGAGTTTTGGTGAGTTCAATAATCAGAAGGAATTGCCACGCTGGGAGGAGAGACTCAAGCAACTGACGATTCTCAGGGCAGATCTGCCAAACATCATCGATTATTCTGGTGATCTCGAACAATACTACGTCGCCTGCGATGAATATCTGAGGTTGAAAGAAATGATCCAGGTACTGCTACTCTGGTTTAAAATAGCAGTGCTAGACTTTGCAACTTTGCAGTTGGGGTGTCAGTCAGATGGGACAGCAGATTTTCAATTCTAATTTAAATGTTCAATTTCTGTAAAAATGGATTAATAAAATGCCCATTTGCTACAATGCATACTGTATGTAGTAGCCCATGAGTACAATGAAAACATTGTATGAAACGTGTTACGTGTTTGACTTGCCTACTTATTTACACAGTTGTGAGATGTTTTTTAAGGGACTGATTAATGTTTCGATTGCCATGACTTGGTATTGTCTTTTGAACCTTCTGAATGTTTATTGAAGTTTACTCTTGGTCTTTCAAATGATGTTTGAATCCTCTGAATGTCATCTGAGAAATCCTGTTGAAGGAGACTTGTAATAATTTGGTAATTCTCAGGCATGGTTTGTCCTCATGAGCACTTGCAGCTTGTTTTTATTGTTTTGCCTGCTAGCTATCTGAGTGGTGAGTGCTTATAAATCGAAGGCAAGTTTACCTCCATAATTCAGTAATTGAACTTTCTTGACTATGACTATATTGTCTGCAGTGATAGGCTTTGCAACTTTGCAGTTGGGGTGTCAGTCAAATGGGACAGCAGGTGTTGAATGTTTTATTGGCTTATATAGCATTCAAGATTAATATGAAGGAATGAGAAATGCGCTGGCAATGTGAGAACATGATTTGATTTCTCATGCAATGATGGTTTTACTGGCAAGAATGATGTTAACAATTATGATGCTGGCGATGCAGCTAAAAATGATTTTGGTTTTGCTTAGAAATTGCTTGGCTGTTGAAATCTCAGTCCTGATTTGTTGTTCTACAGACTAAATCATTTCTACAGCCACAGGGGTTGAAGGTTCTTAACCCTGGGCGTGTAGTTGTGATCAACACAGGTGTTCATAAGAATGCCATAGCAGTTGTCCTCCAGCATGGCCTTCCTTCAAAAAAAGACCGAACATTCAAGGTCATGGTGATCTGTCAACGAATCACGGATGATGACGACCAGCCAGCTAAGAAGACCGATGATGATTCAACGACGGTCAACTGCGACTGGATGGGATTTGGATTGCATTTGGTTGGCGGTCATTTGTTTCGTCCGGTTGGTCACTGTGGACAGGCGGTTCTCGAAGTGGGAATGAACAGTATCACGAGCATAACATCTAAAGTGCTGAAGATAAATGCAGATAGAATCATCGATGATGTTAAGAAACGAGCGATGCCAAGATTTAGGTGAGAAAACATTCAATCAATCAGTCAATCAATCAATCAATTGAAAAAACATTCATGAATAAAAATATGCTGGAGCCTCCTTTCAGTAACGCTTCCGATTCTTTCATAATGTTGTTGAACTTGAATCCCAAATTCAGTTTAAGAATTGACATTGTATCTGACCATTTAGAGGAGCACTTTTCACAGCAAGAGTCTTTTATACGTGCTCCCACGTGCGCACAGCACTGAGAGAAAAGGCAGGTTTGAGGCGAGAGAAAGATGAGGAAAGGCTGCCAGAGGATGAGAGAGCGAACGAATGTGGAAAGTTCATTCCATAGGGAGGGACCTATGCAGGCAAATGGTCTGGATTGAGCCATGGCAGTCCTACATCTTTGTAACCCAACCTTGCTTATACAGCAACGTTGTAGAGTTTTTTTTATTTATTTATTTATTCTCGCATTTACTATAGCACCCCTTGAATCTCTACTCAGAGGCACTCCCCTACTAAAGTGTGGACACTGCTTCAGAGTTTCACACCAAAGCGCATGAGCAATTGCGAGTGAAATACTTGCTCAAGGTCACTGCATGGTGGCTTGAGGTGAATTCGAACCTGGAGCCCTTTGGCTCCAAGGCACTGAACCCACCACTAAACCACCATGCCCCACAAGTTGTTCAGAAAGAAAGTAAAACACTGCAGAACATTTGGTATGGAACTTCCTCTCATTAGATTGAAATTGTGTTGTAAAAGTTCATGACTGTTGTTATAACCAGCTGTTACAATATTTGAGCATTTCACTTAGGATGGTGCATGCATTCTTGACAGGAAAGAGGAACCGGGTCAGGCCACAACCTTAGCCACTCAAGAACTTCTTCGGTTAGTTGAAGCACATCCGAGTGGTTTGCCAGCCGTTGATCCAGTAAAAGATCTACACATTCAGGATCTTGATCTGGTTGAGAACTTCAGGCGAATGAAATTCTTAGAAGAATCGCTTCCTTCGTACAAATGCATGAATGATCCCAGTTTTCAGGAAAATGTAAGTTTTCTAATTTCTTAATATTTTAATAAAATGGATTTTGGTTCTGAATAGTAAAGCTGGAACTCTGTCGCCTCTTCTTCATTAATCTCTTCTTGATGAGAAATGAAAGCTTACCTATTCCAGTCCGTTTATGGTTTACTATCGAACCTCATTGTTCACAAGCAAAACTAGTAAGAGAGTGTTAATATTACAGGAGTATTGTATTTTGTAACAGCTTGTAGAAGGTATTGCTGATTTGCAATAATTTTTTTGATTTAATAACAGACTGCTACGAGAATTAAATGAAAAACCTTTATATAATATATAATATTATATAATATATAACCTTTATATAATATGGGTGCATCCTTGCTTCTGACTAAATGTTGACTGACAACATCGAATAACATTTAATTTAATTTACATTTAAATTAATTTACATTAAAATTAATGCTATGATTTGTACTGCAGCTGAGACGACTTCATGAGAGGAAGACGTTGGATGCAGAGTTCAGTGAATTGATGTTCCGGTTGTCAGAACAGAATCTAGCGCTGCTTCCAGAATATAAACAACGAATTGAGGTTTTCATTGTTATTTTACTATTACCCCAAAATCTAAATATAATTTTCAAAAGGTATTTGGTGTTGCAGTGACCTGCTTATGAGCTGTGTGTTTAAATGGACTTCTTAGTGTAATTTGTTCTTTCTGTCATTGTGTTCTGGGTGAGTCATTGATAATGTAATAGAAGAGAAATGTCTGTCTGTCTGTGTCTCTGTGTCTGTCGTGAAGTGAACATTTCTGATACACGAATCCGCCGTTGGTTGAACAGTGCCAGTTACTTCACATACACAATGACCATAGCTAGCAGCGATGGTATCCAGACTTTTCCCCCCGGCCCATTCCCCCCCCGCCATTTCCCCCCTGCCATTTCCCCCCGAAGACAATTTCCCCCCCGCCATTTCCCCCCCGCCATTTCCCCCCGCCATTACCCCCGTCGAATACCTCTCTAAATGGAAGACAAATCATATAAACGGAGTTAAACAATGCAAGCATTTACCCCCCGGGAGCACTGCATAACTGTCCAGTTCCTGAATATTAAAAAGGTCAATAGGCTTCCTCGGTATCCATCGAAAATGTCGCGAAGAAAATGTCGCGGTCAAAATGTCGCGGACAAAATGTCGCGGATAAAAATGTCGTTGAAATATAATGTCGCCTTACAAAATGTCGCGAATGACCATATAACAGCAGCGATAGACGCATGGTAGGCCAGGGTGCGGGAGGAACAAGAAGGAGTAGGAGGAGGGAGGTGGGGATACATGTGCGAGTCCGCCTTAGGCGGATGAGCACCAGCCACTTAGTTTACACAAGGGGTTGTCTAAGTGGAGTGCACCAGTAGATGCTGACAGGCAGATGGCATGCTTGTCCAAAATTTGAACATTGTCTAGGGGAGGGGATGTGGAAGAGATGGAGAGACGGAGTGAGGCACGTTATGAAGGTCATTTCAGCCATCGTAGGAGAGGAAGTGAGAATGATTTAAATGCTCCGTCTGATGAATGTTTTAGGTTTTGCGTGAGTTGAAGTACATAGACAGTCACGATGTCGTTCAGCTGAAAGGGCGCTTGGCATGTGAGATCAGCAACCAGGAGCTGATCATTACAGAGCTCGTCTTGGAGAACGCGTTGTCGGGTCTCCATCCAACCGAGATTGCTGCACTTCTCTCGTGTGTTGTCTTCGAACAGAAGAGATGCAGTGAACCGGATCTGAATAAGGAATTAATAGTTGTAAGGACTTCTTCTCATACCTAGAATAAATCGACAAATAGCTATTGCAGATCTAACTCACTAGAATGGCAAACATCTGGCCTGGGATGCCACAGTGGTCCACGACTTTTCTCTTCCAGCGCATTTCCATCTGCATTCAGCGCTACAATGCCATCGCTTTTCGTGGTCCTTTTAATATTGTTGCGGAGGACGAGGCCTGAATTTCTAGACATTAAACAACAGCTCCAAGCATAATTTTTTGAAATCCCGAGGGATCCTAGATACCTCGGGTAAAAAAAAATAAAAAAAATAAAATAAAATAAATTTTAAAAAAACTCACTAGTTAGATATTGCTATTTTGCTAGTTTGACACTAGTTCAACATGTATTTAATTGATAACATTTTAAAGCAGCTAAGAAAATAAATTTGATTCATTCTACAACTACTTTTGTCCTCACAGAAATATGGGTTCAGCTTACTATTAGAAAATTTGTGTTATTTAACCCTTTGAACCCGACGGGCCGGTTTTCCAGCCCGTTATCCATAGAGTTACAGGAGCTCAGTGTTCAAAGGGTTAACGTAACTAGAAGTTAATTTTGAGCGAATTTTGAACCCCCAGATGGAAATCTGCACACCGGTGTGTTGGTGTAGATGCTTCAAGTCTTTTTCTTGACCTGTGCAAAAATCTTTTAACCAGTGCTAATTACATTTTCCTAGGCCAAAGCAGATTATTATTTCGACATCAAAAGACTTGTTGTTATAAGTAAGAAACTATTCATTTTAAATTTGTTTCAATCTCCAGTGTAAGCAACAGTTTCTGGAGATTGCGGAGAGAATCAACGCCATTCAGAAGAGACATCATGTGCCGTTACAGAAGGAAGATGCAGACGAAGAGTTCAACTTTGGTCTGATGGAAGTTGTGTTTGAATGGGCACGAGGACTGGTAAGGGAAGGGTTAATAACTCCATTGCTAAGAAGATACCCAACATGTCTTCTGTCATTTATCATTGGTATCAGGCATTCGCCAACATTTTTGAAAAGAGTTCCTGTTGATATGGTATTTCATTTGAATATGGATTAGTTTAAATAGCTTGATATTCAGTTTTATGTGTTTATTTCACGAAATTAATATTTAGTTGACAGAATAGTCCTGTAGGATAGACCAGCTATACCACATGAACAAATTCAGCCATTGTTGATGCACTCACTGCTTCCTGTTGGTATTTCTTGATTAGTGATTGTTTGTATTATTATTGGTTGTAAGGTGTAAAACAATGTTACGGACACTTAAAGGATTTCTTGTAGTAATTGACTGTATTCTGTTCTTAGTATTGATTCTCTTTATTTTTTTCAGCAATTGATAGCTCCTGTTTAATACATAACATTATTGTTGCCAATTCCATTTGGGTTTCAAATTCATCACATTTACATGTTCGCAGACTACAGACATCAAGAGTGGCACCCTTGAGGGAAGCACATAAACAATGTTTATTAAACATGTTATATATTTATTTATTTTATTTTATTTATTTATTTCAAGTATTTATATAGCGCCTCTTCAAGAAACCTACTCAGAGGCGCTCTCTGCGCTAACTAGCGCTAACTATATGTGGGGCGCGGTGGTGTAGTGGTGGCGTCGTTGCCTTGAAGCCAGAAGGTTCGAGGTTCGAATCCACCTCGCCGCGTAAGGACCTTGGGCAAGTCCTTCACTTACAATTGCTCAGCGCTTCGGTGTGAAACTCCGATGCAGTGTCCGCTCTGCATTCGGGAGCGCCTCTGAGTAGAAGAGAGCTTGAAGGGGCGCTATAACAAGTACACATACAAACAAATATATATATATATATATATATATATTGTATTCGATTATCCTATATCTGTGACAGTATTGGAATAATATAAAAAGACAGGATCCCACAATAAATCCCAAACTTTGTAGCTAACTTTTGTTTTGTAATGATTTCTTTGTATGTGACATTGTTAATGACATTGTCTTCTTCAATTATCTTCAGCCATTTTCCAAGATAACGGAACTAACAGACGTACAAGAAGGCATCATCGTTCGCTGCATCCAGCGCCTCGACGAAGTCATTCGAGATGTCTACAAGGCTGCTCGAATCATTGGTGATCCAGTCCTCAGCAAGAAAATGGAAGAAGCTTCTGCCATGATTAAACGTGACATTGTATTCGCTGCCAGCCTTTACACGCAGTAACCTCTTCCAAGGACTCGGTTGCCTCTGACTGCAGCTCTGCTTTTAGTATATATTTACTTATTTATTAAAGAAATTTATAGAGCGGTAATCAGAGGCCCTCTGATGTGCCATCCTAAATGCTGATGGATGTCGATACGAATGTAAATCTCGTCACTAAGACTTCAATATAACGAAAACTATGAGAGCTACCAGCGGTGGGTTCAATGATGCAGATCTGACCAACAGATTCTGATCCAATATTGGGGCAGATGACATCATAACAGAGTCTATTTATCAGACATCCATGTTCTGAGTCTCCTGTGACCCATGATAAAGCAGTCCCTTGTTGGTGGAAGATGAACTTGGTTAACCATGAATTTTATTGCCACTATTTCTCCCAGATAATATAGCTTCCATCAAGATAAACAGAATAGAATCAGGTTTGTCCAGATCAGACTATTCTTTGATTTTCTGTGATAAAAAGAGACAATCGACAATGGACCTAAGTCCATAGTAGGGAATGTAATCCCGGGATCCCGAAATTCGGGATCCCGGGAATCCCGGACATTTTACAATCCCGTAATCCCGGGATTGACAAGCACGGAATCCCGTTTTCGGGATTGCAAAAAATCGGATTTTTCATTAAATTACTTCAACATTTTGCAGTAATTCCTTGGTCAGTAGACGCCAAAACGAAAGATAAGCAGACACCCTAGTGAAGGTAAGCTGGCGGCCAGCAGAAAATCCAGAGGGGTGACTGGAGGTAGGCGTTTCTCAGTGATCAGACAGCGGATTTGGGTTTGCTCCCTCCCATTACTTGCTTGGTTCATGTATACAGACTAAATAGACTCTTATAGAGTCCACACAAGATCAATCCACAAAGAACCTTGGAGTCCACACACACCAATGACCCACACACCATTCAGTGACTGATAGAACATAAACAGATGTCAGATGCCAGTTGGGCTGGCCGACTAGGCCTGCGACGTCACAGCGCCTAGCTCCGATTCACACGTGTCGATGACACCCCACCCCTTTAATTGCGCCGACCTGTGATCTGGACAGCATACAGTCGGGCTCTTGCTACCTTAATATCATAGGACTGCAGTTAGGTTAGCCTGCAAGATCAGTCATTCATTGGTGAATCTTGACTAGCCTGCTACCTGTTGTGTTCCTCGCGGTGCGGTCAGTCGGTGCACTGGTCACCTCGTATCGTCTGTCCTAATTCCGGGTCACCGTTATGCAGAGGACTATTTATTACCCTATTCAGAGTAATCGCAACTTAAGCCCAGTGATTCTAAAATGACCTAACTCACGGCAATCTAGATCAAAGGAGAGACACGGGAGGGCGGGGAAGGAGAGGGGTCTAACTTGGTTGTTCAGTGAGGATAGAAGCCACTGGTAGTAGGCCTATCACTATCAAGTTTCAAACAAACCCCACTGCTGCCAGGGACCTCCGGCTAAAGCTCATACCGTGAGTCATTAATTGATCGCGGTTGAAGTACTGAAGTCAAATTAAGCTTTACTGTATTTGACCTGCTGCTATACGTCTAATTTTTTTTACTGCCATTATAAGCCAATCCCGGGATACCGGGATCCCGGGATTGACTTATTTATAATCCCGGAATCCCGGGATTGAGGATATATCCCGGGATTACATTCCCTAGTCCATAGGGTACATCCATATATTGCATAATATAGGACATCTCCCCATGTCTGTTCACCTACAGTGCTGTCAATTTAAGTGGTTTATGGTTATGCAGATAAGATCCACATTGTAAACTGTTTTAATATTTAGAAGCTGTAAATTACAAAGATCAAGCATAAGATCCACATTGTAAACTGTTTTAATATTTAGAAGCTGTAAATTGCAAAGATCAAGCAAAATTGTTTTCTAGACCATTCGATTACTCAAATTCCTTCTTCATATGTGGATGTCCGAGTCTATTACAACACAAATTAGCAACTTGCAAGCTACGGTTACTCATGTAAATGTTCCATGTATAATTAGAATTTAGACTGAATTAATTTGTCAGTAGCACTTAGGGAATAATGTTTATTTATTAGATTTATAGCATACCACACTTTCTTTTAGTCAGGCCCGGCCTTAGGGCAAGGTGAGCGAGGCGACCGCCTTGGGCCCCGCGCTTCCAGGGCCCCGCGCAGCTGGCTAGAATTTTTTTATTCTTAGAGATTGATAATGGTTACGTCGCATATCAACTATGCTCAATAACATTGCAGTCAATGTGCCGCTTGAATGTGATAGATGATTTTGGAAACAACGACCTACAAATTTAATGCTAAACCGAGTCACAGCTAAACCTATTGTTGTAGGCCTACACATTGGATTAATAATTATTTTCAAAATATGAACAGATGGCTAAGACTCGTCAAAACTTCCATGCGATCAACAATAGACCAAGACCTACTTTGAGAATGGCTCACAAAATTAGCTTTTTGCCAATTGAAAAAAGATGTTCCATTGTGAAATCATTTCAGATTTCGCACCTACTTTGAGAATGGCTCACAAAATTAGCTTTTTGCCAATTGAAAAAAGATGTTCCATTGTGAAATCATTTCAGATTTCGCATAGGCCTACATCAAATTAGGGAAGTTTTGCGAAAACTTTTGTAAGATAGCACTCCCATCTTTGTCTATATATCATAGCATACTCGATAGAGACTGACATTTTAAAGCTTCAATTAGAAGGAATCGGAAATATGTCAATTATTGGCATCTTATTTTAGATGCTAGGTATTCAACTAGTTAAATTGAAAATAGTCCTAATTATTGTTTTCATAGTAAAATGCTAGGGTTAATAGCCAGATTTGCATGTGAATGTCCATTTACTTCAATTTTCAACATGGCGCCTGCAGACATTTTAGTTGGAGGGAGCTTGGTAAATTTTTAGCACGAGTTTGAAAAATACAAAGCAGGAAATTAAGAACATGGATTGTTCACATAGGTGTCTAATTGTAAATTTCTCCGTTTCACCGTGAGAATCATTAGCCTCATTAGTGCTTTGGTGCAAAGAAATTTGTCAAGAGTAAAACTTTGTTGTTAAAAGTCAGTGTTAATTTTCCAGAGGGCGCCCATGATTTTGCATTTAGTTAAATTGGTATACATAATTATTGTGTCAATGCTGTATTGACAGGTAATGAACTTAGTAAATTTTTGCCTGGAAACTCGATCGCTGCTGCCCTGGGCCCCGCAAACCCTGGCACAATTTACAAAAACTCTTCGTTACAGGACTGATCGAAGGAGATAATTGGGCTATTGTCATAGAATCAGTGTAAGGAGGAACAACCATCAATCGCCGGAGTATGTGCTAATAGAATAACAGCAATTGTTCATCTATATTATTATTGTCTTTTCTGTGTCGTGTTTTTCGGGTTGTTCTCGACTTTGACTGGCGCTCTCCCATCGTATTTATTTCAAAGTATAGGTGGCAAGTAAGAACTCTGCCCATGGGTCCCCTCCAAAGTTTGTGGTGGGGGACGGAGGTGCTTATATCCCTTCCCAAATATTTCAGAAATATTTCATAGATATCATCATAAATTTCTGCAGTGTTATCTACTGTTTTTCCATAATGAGCAATTTGTAAAGATGACAGCTTAAAATGCTACTGTCCATAACATATATAACAGTATGAAATTTAAAAAAACTAAACAATCGAAGGGAACATTTGTTGAGGTCTTAAACCATATGTATTTGCGCAAGGAAATTATGAGAAATTAGTATGAGATGACGGGTTAAACAATGGGAGGGACGCTTTTGAAGTTTTAAACCACAACAACTGTCATCATCTGGAATGATTGAGCAATTTCGTTCAAATTACAGACTAAAATGCTATCATTACAGTTTTAAAAGTAAAAAAATTAACAAAGGATGAGGGACATTTATTGAAGTCTTAAAGCATGTCTTTCAGCAATGAAATTATGATAAACTTTTTTGAGATGACAGCTTAAGAATGTCACCAAATTTTACTGCTTGGAAATTTAAAAAAGTAGCAATTGAGGGAGACGCTCTTGAAGTCTTAAACCAACACTGAAATTATGAGCAATTTCGTAAACTGGAAACCTAAAATGCTACCATTGCAGTGTGGAAATGCAAAAAATTTCGAGCACATTCCCTCCTTAAACCCTCCCCCCTGCTTGGCGCTTCGCGCCTTGCCGGTCGCTCTTCGACCGCTCGTTCGCCCTCCCCCCAAGGCCAGCACCAAGTCTTCTCGTACGGTATGGTAGATGGAAATGGGCACTTTATAGTTCTCATTCTTTAGTTCCACTGTGTCACTGTGTGCTGATTTATGTGCACATTTGAATCAATGGATAATTTGGATATTTGTTGCACCTTTTTACTGTGTCAAAGATAGACAGGTTTCTCTAATAATGAGCGTGGCTTCTGTCCCTTTTTCCGGTTAGATGGAAATGAACATTCATGATTCTCATTCTTTGGCTCCATTGTGTTCTGATTTATGTTACATATACATTAAAACCAATGAGTATTTATTCCATGTCTTCTGTCCCTTTATAGGGTAAGCTTTGCATCCCCAGAAGCTGAATCGTTTTATTTGTAAGCATGCAATGTATGTAAATTCCTATATGGCTCATTAAGTGATTAATTGAATGATTTAGATTTATACTTTCACAAATCGAGGTGGTTTAGGTTCTTCTATTTCGATATTAAAAAAATTGAGGTTAACTCGAATCCAAAATGCACTCGATTTGGCCTGAAATGCTCAAAAGTGTGTCGGTTTATTACTCCTCCTGAGAATTTTTATTAGGTTCCCCCAACTTTTAGGACGTGCATGGTTGCGCTTATATGCTTATGGGGCGTCTTTTTCGAGACAGAAAGAGTCGACAGTTTGATGCATGACAATAATTTATCAACAAATCTCAGATAACGAAATTGAAATATTATTAATTTTAGCTGTGTTTAGTTCGAGTGAATGTAAAGGCCGCAACGGATCAACATTTGACCAATCGGTTGTGACGTTCCTTGTTCCTCAAGTGGACTTCAGTGGATTCTTGATATGTCCGAAGAATAGAATGCAGCCTGTTGTCTTCTCAACCACGAGAAACAGGAATGGCCGATCCACCGTGAAATCAATGATTTTCCCTTTGTAGATGGTGGCTGATATAGCTACAACTCCAAGACCTGTGGCTGCAGCTGCCTCTGTTCCTAACTCACCTACGGCCACGTCCGCCTTGTGATACGCATTGCTCAGCTTCAGTGAACCAGAGTCAGCGATGCCAGACAGGTCGGCATTTCCGAAGAGGTTCTTTATCCCGAGAGCCTCAAGAGTCATCTTTAAATCCATGCTCTGATGGATATGGAATTTTGGCATCGACAGCCGTATGGACATGTTGGTGAAGACATCGACATCCCATGGACTATCTATTATTCTTGCTCTCAGTAGCTTATGAAAGTCATCCTTTCGATCATCCAAGCCAATTATCATTGAGACGCTTTCGTCGGTGTATGGCAATTCCAGGAGTCTGAACGATTGGTCACTGGTGTAGCGAAGTCCCTCATACTTCAGAAGATGCATCATCGGGACTTCGATTTTCTCCTCTTTCGATGTAGGCCTATAGAATACCTGTGGTTCTGTTTTGTGCTCGTCAAATTTGTACAACCATGAAGCGTTGAAGTAGACGGCGTTGGCAAGAGCGAGGACCGTATCGCTATCAATCGCGTCTTCCGGAAACAGGTCCTTGATCTTACCCGACGTCATTCTCGCTACCCAGCTGTTTATTTTGGACCTAGATTGTGATGGGTCTTCCTTGAAGTCCAACGCTTCGAGTTCAGCACGGAAATAATCTTTAGTTTTTGTAAGATATTCATCCTTGAACTGGAATCCTTTCTGGCCAAACAAACGATTCGCCATCTTCAGTGTGTACTTTTTCTCCGCACTGTTCCACGTTTGGAGGAGGATCTTGATGCTCCCGTAAAACTCGGTATCGTTCGAGTTAAAGACCCAGAGATGTAAGGCTGATGCCAGCTGGGATTTTGTCTCACCACCCGATCCGGCGTATAGCATCGCCATGGCAACGTAGATGCTGGTTGGCGAGCAGAGAACGTTAGCGTCGCCGTCGGACTCGATGATTTTCTTGTGAAGGTCAGTTGTGAAATAATAGACCGCTGTGGCTAGTCTCTTGAGACTGGGGTCGCGTGGTCCGGGGCGGAGCACTGTATCCAGCAAATACTGACCATTGACGAATGATGGGCACGAATAGATGAGGACGGTGAATAGCAGACAGCAATGGAGAACGTACAACATTTTGCTGATCAGATGAACTTCTTAACTGCAGAATCAACAGAAAACATGATTACGTGGGTTGATGGAGGATCGAGTTTTATAGGGCACCAGCGGTTCCCAACCCGTGACCTGCGGACCAAAAGCGTCCCACCAGGCCTAAGAAAATTACCTTCATCCCTCAGAGAATTTTTTAAAATATAAGAAAAATTGACTATTTTGGACAGGAGAGAACACATGATTATTTTTTTAATTAAAACTTGTTCTATGTTGGCGTCTGTAAGTAACACGAAACATTCTATGCTTTTAGTTAATTAAATTTTTGTCTTGTGGCCTCCTACTGTCCTATGTATAGTAGTAGTAGTAGTAGCAGCAGCAGCAGCAGCAGCAGTAGTAGGCCTAGTAGTAATAATAGTAGTAGCAATAGTAGTAGTAGTAGTAGTAGTAGTAGTAGTAGTAGTAGTAGTAGTAGTAGTAGTAGTAGTAGTAGTAGTAGTAGTATATAGTAGTAGTAGTAGTAGGGGAGGTGGGGGCAAGAGTGGCATAAAGTCACAAAATGTGGAATAAAATATGCAATATTAAACATATCAAGACGAAATTTGTTTTGTAGTGTAGGTGGATCATCGGTGCATCCATCAAATTCCTTAAATTGCTACTGGATACGATTTCTTCTTCAAAATATGGCATGGGGCGGAGGCACCCAAAAGGCCACTCTTGCCCCACCATGTGGGGCATGAATATCATGCCACTTTTACCCCTTGTTGAGGGCAAGACTGGCATGCCCGTCATACCCCAGAGACAGTAACATAGGCTAAGTTTTCAACAATTTTGCTGTACAACAATAAGCAGTAATTTATGTTTTACATATTAAATGAAACAATTGCACACAGCAATGCATCGTGTGATGAGAAGATACCTTCCCTGAAATCCCTCAAGAACCGGTTTTGCTAAGCAATCTACAGAATTGGCACTCTGTATTAAGCTTGAATCACAAAAATCACAACAATGTTAAATATTTTCTGACATTTAGACTAAAGACTTAGTCAGTAAACAACAAAGACAAAAGCACACAAGAAATAAGTCTATTGCGACTTTTAATTTTCTGTGTTTTAAATGCATTTTTTATTTCTCGGCTTCCATTGTCATTCCATTTTTAGGCAGGTGCCATCGCAGAAGGTAGCCCCCTCTTTGCTCCATCTTATGCACGTTTTCCTCTATAGATTTGCTTTGCACGCACTTGCCTTCATGCAGCATTGCTAAATATTCGCTCCTTCTTTTACGCTTGCCAGCAGCAGTAGGCAGTAGACCTTGGCGATGGCTTTTCAGAACAAGAGAACTACTAGACGTCAAGCCTTTATGAAGCCACTTTACTCCTAAACGCTGCTTTACTTGCCTGAATTTCTGACAGGTGAGGATATGCTGAGTATCAGCGGTATCACTTTCTGAATTTCGTCGCAGATGAGCAATCATTGAGCATAGGCTGGGAGTCAGTGGCAGCACTGTTCTGAATGTCCTCATAGGTGAAGATGGGCTAAGCCCCATTGGTAGTCTATCATGTTTACATTTCCTGGAAGGACCAGACAGGAACAGTTTCTCTCTTTCTCTCATCACTTATCTCAATTTCGGCAAAGAAAAATATGGGCAGGTGATACTCTTTTAGGACTTTTTTCAAAGGCAGGTGCTACCTTAATATTGACTGCGCTATCTTGTGTTTTGACTTCTCAGTACTGTTGTTAGTGCTTGCAGGTTCCCCAAGACAGCACGCTGGTTGAGCACGGATATCTGGTTTTCCGGGGCGATTTGAGCTTTGTATTGATTCTTTGAATTCTGGTGATGTTCCAAGTTTCCCTTTCATCGTAAGCTTTTGGAACCTTTTCACTTTCGTGTCCTGTTTTAAAGTTGCTACTGTATATGGACCATTAATTCCTATCAAAGATCATCGAAAAGTTGGTTGCTGTGCAGCTCGTTGCATACTTAGAGGAGAAAAAACTACTCCCGCCTAATCAATCTGGCTTCAGAAAGCATCACTCAACCGAGACGCTGCTTCTTCGTCTACTTTCAGACATCTACGGGGCAATCGACAGGGGCCAACTCACACTGTTGGCTCTCTTCGATGTCAGTGCCGCATTTGATACTGTTGACCATGAGATTTTATTAGAACGATTGAATGTTTCGTTTGGTCTGACTGGTAACTTTCTTGAATGGATAACCTCTTTTCTATATGACCGCTCTCTCTGTGTGGTCCATGGTTCTACCAGGTCCGCATGGGTCCCTGCCCAACATGGCCTGCCGCAGGGATCTGTCCTTGGTCCAATTCTGTACATAATTTATACTTCTGATCTTGCATCTCTTCTTACAACACATGCAGTTTTTGGTCAGCTTTATGCTGATGATGTACAAGCGTACAAGCATTGCCTATCGTCTAGCGCCATATCAGTGGTCCGGGACATGAGTGAGACCTTAACTGCCTTAGAAACATGGATGTCATCTAACCGACTGCGCCTAAACCCAACTAAGACTAAATTTATCTGGCTGGGCAATCGTAAGCAACTTGCTAAAATTGACTTCGATGCACTTGTGACTGAATTCCCCACTTACACTTTCTCAAATACGGTCCGTGACCTTGGTGTCCTGTTGGACCAAGAGCTCACATTTGCTCCTCACATTCACCGACTTACTAGAGACTGCTACTATCAATTGCGTCAGCTTCGCACAATTGCTCGTTCACTGACATCTAGTGCTGTCACCACTCTGGTCCATTCCTTCATTACTTCCCGTCTTGACTATTGCTCGTCACTCTACTCTGGCCTCCCATCCAATCGAATAATGTGCTTAAACAGAGTCTTACGCTCTGCAGCACGTTTAATTGGACATATCCCTAAATTTGATCATGTGTCCAGCTATATGCTGGAGACATTACACTGGCTTCCTACTCGGCAGCGCATTGAATTTAGGATCGCTGCCCTAGTTAGGCAATGCCAGCTTGGAATCGCCCCACAGTACTTGCAAGAGCTTTGTTGCTCCACTAGTATCCTAGACCACCGCCCCCTCCGCTCTGCACAGAAGGGATTGCTATTGGTCCCTTTTGCACGAACTGCAACGATGCAGCATAGAGCCTTTTCTGTGATCGGCCCAGTTGTGTGGAATGAGCTTCCACAGGAACTACGTCTACTTGCTGGGGTTATTACTGGAACATTTCTTACTAAACTCAAAACTGTCCTTTTTTGCCGTGCTAGAGTCGGGAGCGCTTCTGAGTAGTCGCCTTGAAGAAGCGCTATATAAATTCTTGAATGAATGAATGAATTAATTGGTGCTGCCTTTCCTGATTATGTCTTCTCAACCAAAATCCGTGACTTTGGTGTCGCTCTGGACCAAGAGCTCACTTTTGCTCCGCACATTTACTCACTCAGCCGTGTCTGTAATTATCAACGGCGTCAACTATACGCACTGTTGCTCGCTCGCTTACTCATACTGTTACTGCTACCCGTGTCCATTCTTTCGTTACCACCAGACTTGACTGTTGTTGCTCTTTCTATGCTTGCCTAAGGCAGCACGCTGGTTGAGAGTGCCTATCTGAGTTGCCTTGATCGCGTTCTGCTCTTTGCAGCCCGCCATATTGGCCCCATACCCAAATTCAGCCATTATCTCCAGCTATTATACGCTTGACGTTCTCAACTAGCCTATAGTTTCCTCTCAAGCAGCAAATAGAGAATAGGATCTCTACCCTAGTCTGGCACTGCCTGCTAGGCCTTGCTCCTTTCTACCTTTGAGATCTCTGTAACCCTACTCTTAGTGCTCGCCACTTCCGCTCCATCGTTCAATTGAAAAGTGTGTTCTCGGTGCCCCTTTGCTCGTGGCCTACTTCCACTATATGCATCAACCTGAAATGGCCTTCCTCTGACACTCTGCTCTCTTTCTAAAAGTCATTCTCAGGTTTTCCTCTCTCACCATAAGATAGTTTTATTTGACCGCGCTGAGGTTGGGAGCGCCTCTGAGTAGTCTCCTTGAAGAGCCTCTATACAAATGCATTTGATGAATGAATATCCTGTTGACATTTCTTCACTTTTTGTTTGTCTGATCATTCTAGCCTATGTTATTGGCCGATTCCAACCTAACGTTGGTTGCCTTCTTCACTTCATCCTGCACTGATCTAGCAAATCTCCAAGTCACAGAAATGTCCCGACGCTTTATTGAAACGTCAATAGGCACATAGGCATGCCCAAAGCCAGGATTCCAATGGCGTAGGTCAATAGCTTGAAATTCCATGCTTTATCGTTGCCTGGCATTTCGAAAAATCTCCACTAGACACCATTATATAGGCCTATAGGCTAACGTTGAACCACATAGTACATTATGTACAACGCCAAAGTGCCAACCAATTAATAAGCTAATATACCGGTAGGATACCTGTGGGCAAAACTGGCATACCACTGGGGCAGAACTGGCATACCGCTGGGGCAAAACTGCCATACCGCTGGGGCAAAAGTGTCAGTGATGGGGCAATAGGGGCACGTAAAACGGGGGCAAGAGTGGCATACAGTGCTACTTTTGCCCCGATTTGGGTGCTCATAATTACGAGTCTCTATCAACATTATTGCGTTGTGTAATTTTTTAGAACTTTTGGCATTTAATAGAACACACATTCCTGGATAATACAAAATAAAACTTTAACAAGTGCGATCTTAATACTGAAAGTGAGCAACATATTTGTGATTTTCATGAGAGTTGCAAATAACGCGAAAAATCGAAAAAATGATATAAAATTTTTACCATTCAACTTTTGAAAACTCTCGGCTTATGAAAACGTAACACTTAATGATAGTCTATGTTCGCACTAGGTAAAGGTTTCAGAAAATAAGTACATACTTCGAAAGTGGGGATGCCACTCTTACCCTACCCTGCCACTTTTGCACCACTTACCCCTAGTAGTAGTAGTAGTAGTAGTAGTAGTAGTAGTAGTAGTAGTAGTAGTAGTAGTAGTAGTAGTAGTAGTAGTAGTAGTAGTAGTAGTAGTAGTAGTAGTAGTAGTATAGTAGTAGTAGTAGTAGTAGTAGTAGTAGTAGTAGTAGTAGTAGTAGTAGTAGTAGTAGTAGTAGTAGTAGTAGTAGTAGTAGTAGTAGTAGTAGTAGTAGTAGCAAAACTGTTGCACTGTAGTAGTAGCAGCAGCAACAGAAGTAGGGTTAGTAGTGTTAATAGAGGTAGGCCTAGTGGATCTTGTGAGTTGTCTTAAGACTAATTGCTGTTGCTGTATAGTAATTAATAGGGCTTAATAACAAAATAATCAAGACTAACTGACTTCGAAGAGAGCAAACAGCGGTGTCATCCAGCCTCTCAGTTCTGCAGACTTCTGTTACATTCCCGAGTAGCCTACCAGATCAATTTTATAGCATGCGTCGCAGTAACATCTGCCGTTGATGGATGGATGTTTTGAATTTCAAATGGAGCCTACGTGCTGTATAGGCCTATAATTAGAATCTGTCGCTGTGAACTCAATACATCAGCCTCCGAATACAGCTTTCGAAGAAGTTGGTATATCAGTTATAGGCTTACTTCATTGATAAATTCATAACATCTGCTCATTTGTTCATTCAGTCATTGTCTCGTGATTATGCATGCAGTCACTCAAATGCACCTACATTGTAGGTTAAAAAATGTATGACTAATGCAGCCCAAATGTAGACTAGCTTTTCATGGGCCCGTGTGCAGAGTTCCCGTATGGGCCCCTGTTTGGCCTTGTATAGGCTATGTCAGGTATCTTTGCGTTCTTGCAATGAAGATCACCATAACTAATCAATTGTATTTCCTATTAGGCCTAACATATGCAACACAACTCACTCACAGAATAAACGCGAATGTTGCACGAATGACACAGTCTGATTTATTACAGGGCTGAAAGTGGTTTGGAAAAGTTATTTGCCGGGTCTGACTTTTTGCCGGTGACACGAAACGGAGTATCCCCCCTGAAAGCTATCCGGGGGGTCCGGGGGATGAATTAATTAATCTATCCCTCCGGATGGAATTAACCGGTCTATACTATCCGGAGGGATAAACCATTCTATCCATTTTTTTTAAACGCGCCTAATAAAAAATTTGTGCTGTAATCAAAATTTAAAGTGACTCTAATTGTTTTATGTGTCCTAAGCAATGCTCAGGTAAAGGTGGGTGTAGGACATTAGCCCCCCCGGACAAAAGCCCCCCCGGACATAAGCCCCCCCGGACATTAGCCCCCCCGGACAAAAGCCCCCCCGATTTTACCTAGGACATTAGCCCCCCCGGACAAAAGCCCCCCTTTGTGCAAGTCATGGAATAGTGCCGTACTTGTCACTGGCATTCACATGCAAACGAAAGTTCTTAGAGTCATTTAGGTCCTGATTGTGTCAGTAGGCCTAAATTTATAGACTTAGATTCGAAATGATAGGGCCTATACAGTCTTATTTGTTTAGCGTGCTACAATAAAGGCTTGTTAACATCAGTTAGGCCTAGGCTACGTCTCAGCTTCGTAGGCTTATTAGTGTCGTTTTAATTCAAAACTAGATTCAATACATTAGAGAAATGAACGAATGGGAATCCTATACAGTAGGTCGGCCTACTTGTTAGTGTCAGTTTGGCTACAACGAAGGTTTGTTAAAGTCAGTTAGGCATTAAACTTTTATCTATATTTCACAAACTTTGGACTTAGAATTTCTTACATTTATGTCGTTCTACAATTAATGCCTTTAAATGTTTTATAATGTGCATAATAAACCTTCAATTAACTTTGCATATTCTTACAGTGTTAAACTAACTTAACTTAGGCCCATTGCTACATTTTGTGCATCATTTTTAGGTAATGATATCATAGACTGGGGGGGCTAATGTCCTACCTCGGGGGGGCTTTTGTCCGGGGGGGCTAATGTCCGGGGGGGCTTTTGTCCGGGGGGGCTTTTGTCCGGGGGGGCTAATGTCCGTTCCCCGGTAAAGGTACCATTAGCTAGAATTTATTTAGTGCCTCTGAGTGCTCTTAGGCCTAAGTGTTTTAAATGTTTTAAGTGCTCTAAAACATGGCAAAACAAAATATCTAGTAGGAATAAACATAGGCTACCTGTTAGTGTCATATTTTTATTCAAAACAAAGCAGATGAAAATTAATTTGCAAAGAAAAATACACGCGGAAGCGGCTTTTTCGACTTTTTTTAATTTGGGGGGGATACAATTAATACGGGGTAGGCCTATACTCTATTTCGTGACACCGGAAAGCGACGAAGGCGCGTAGCTGCGAGTGCCGAAGGCACGAAGCCCATATATACCGACTAGGGGGTCTGAGGGAGCGCCGTAAGCTCCCCCAACGGGATCTGGGGCGTAGCCCCAGCGACCAACGCATTTTTTTTAGCTGTGTTGACCTCAACTAGAGTCCATTTCAGGCTCTTATTTGCCAGCTATTTTATGAACGATAAAGTCATGACAACTTCAAGAAGATGTCTTTTTGCAGAGTAGCAGATTATCAGGATAACAAAGTCAAAGTTTTATATTGCAAAAGAAATGGGTTTCGTCTTTACCATGAACACAAAAGTTACAAGTTTAGGCCTATAGGCCTGTGGCGAAATTGGGGTCCCCTTGCCCCACTCCGCCAGCTGTTTTCCCCCGGGTGGTCCCGGTGACCTCCCCTTGCTTGGCCACGGCCTCCTGGCCTTCCCGCCATGATCGGCCTCTTGGTTTTCCCGCCTTAATTAGCCTCCCTGCCTCCCGTGATAGCCGCTTGATTGGCCTCCCTGCCTTCGGCGTCAGTGTCCTTTGATGTAGAGAGGCAGCCTCTCAGCCTCCCACGCTCCCCCCGCGGCGGTGTCCTGTGATGTAGTTGGTCTCTTGTAATTGGCCTCCCTGCCTTCGGCGGCAGTGTCCTTTGATGTAGAGAGGCAGCCTCTCAGCCTCCCACGCTCCCCCCGCGGCGGTGTCCTTTGATGTAGTCGGCCTCTTGTAATTGGCCTCCCTGCCTTCCGGCGGCAGTACCCTTTGATGTAGGAAGGCTGCCTCTCGGCCTCCCGCGGCGGCGCCTTTGATGTAGGCAGCCTCTCTGAATTGGCCTCTCGAGTTTAGGCGGCGGATCTCTTTGAGCCTCCCGAGATTATCCCACGGCCTCCCGTGATTTGCCCGCGGCCTCTCTAGGCACAGACTTCCGAGGCTTAGCCCACGGCCTCCCGAGGCTTAGCCCACGGCCTCCCGAGGCTTAGCCCACGGCCTCCCGTGTTTTGGGACCCTGGTTCCCCCTCCCTCTTTTCGGATATATAAGGGAGCTCGTTGTTCTGTAGTTAAGCGAGGATCCTGGGTGGCCGAGTGGGTTGTAGCCCGCTCGCCGCGCCGGCGACGCGGGTTCGATTCCCCGGTCGGATCTTTACATACTGCGGGTTGCTCGGTCGCAATATAAACGTGGAGTCGACGCTGATATCATCTTCGTAATGGAAAAGAGTCGTTAAACCCATACATTTCATTTCTGTAGTTAAGACGCCACTTCACGGCGGTCGCAAATAGACCAACAGCATTATAATAATGCATAGCTATCATAGGCCTACTATAACTATAGCTTATCTGAACACTATATATTATTAATACTTGTATTAACAGGACAAATTGCATAACTGTAAATGTTCATGATTGAGGTGATCATCCTAGAAATGTAACCTCGTAATAAACGGTATATCAGTCAGTCTGTAGTTAAGAGTGAGGATCCTGTGTGGCCGAGTGGGTTGTAGCCCGCTCGCCGCGCCGGCGAAGCGGGTTCGATTCCCCGGTCGGATCTTTACATACTGCGGGTGGCTCGGTCGCAATATAAACGTGGAGTCGACGCTGAAATCATCTTCGAACTGAAAAAGAGTCGTTAAACCCAAACATTTCATTTTTCTGTAGTTAAGATGAGGATCCTGTGTGGCCGAGTGGGTTGTAGCCCGCTCGCCGCGCCGGCGGAGCGGGTTCGATTCCCCGGTCGGATCTTTACATACTGCGGGTGGCTCGGTCGCAATATAAACGTGGAGTCGACGCTGAAATCATCTTCGATATGAAAAAGAGTCGTTAAACCCATACATTTAATTTCATTTCTGTAGTTAAGCTAGACGAAGCAAGCCAGAAGCTAGCCGTTACGCAAGCTAGTCAGGGTGAGAAGCGAGCTAGCAGTCGAGTGAAGCAGTCAGTCGTCAGGTTTGCTAGCGTGTAAGAATCGTATGGTCGTGCAGCTGTGTGTAGTGATCGCTTCAATAAACTGTGTTTCTTTCTTCATCGTCGTTGTGTCTGTTGGACTGTGCGAATCGATCGGAAGAACTGCACTACCTTCGAAAGACGACGAAGGCGGACTCACGTCTCCCTCCTGAGACGACACGCCGCGGACATATTTGGACTGGCACCCGCCCGATCGGTAATCGGCCATCCTACGGACCGAGAGGGCAGCCGCTTTTGCAGCCGGGGTGTAGTCCAGCGCTGTTTTCCGCCACAGGCCTAACAAGTTTCTAAGTTTACAGCTGTCATAAGGGTACCGTATAGAAAAACCCTTTATGGATTTTACCAGCTCAACCCACCCAAAATGTGTTATTTGAATAATTATTCTAAATTTTTTAAAGCTAATTCTATGAAGGCTTAGCCTATACTTTGTGTATTTTGCAACCATTGCTTAGTGTTGAGCCACTAGCACTAGCCTCAAGTCACTTCACTATGGTTGAAAATCCCAGAGCGAATCCACATCAAAGTTCTCTCCTTAACCTACAACTCCTTACAATGCTCCCAGTCCAGATATCTTCGCGAATTGTTCACTATATATCCAGCCAATCAGCTATACCCGATCATCGGCCTGTCTTTCTTTCTCGACCGCTGGTCACAAGTCATCTCAAGTTCTTCAACCGAGTCATAGATCTATCCAACACAGCACCACGCATTTGGAAAGATCTGTCCCTTGAATTCCGATCTTTTTCAGTTCCTCGACCATCATTACTGGTCACAGACCTTCACCTTCCTCAGGCTCCTCCATCCATCACACCGTGGGCTTTTAATTCGAAAATGAAGTCACGCCTTTTCAAAAACTCTTACTAGGCTATGTCTCATCTGATCCTCCACCCTCCAATTCCCGGTCCAGACGACACTCGCCTTAGTTGCTGTCCCGCCCCCTCTGATCCTTTGGTAACTCGACCCGGACCACCTTCGGACTACTCTTACGGATAACTCTTTTGACTCGACGCAGCGCTCGTGAATAAGCTGGTGTCCCGCGTTTGGCTTTCGAGTAGCGCTTTAGAAATTTGGAGATGACGGTTACGATCGATTGCGATTACTAAGAGAGGGATGGGTTTGGTATCAAAATGTTTTTGAATTTACACGCTGCAATATTAGCATGTTAGACTGTCATTATAGCGAAAATGCTCATCATTTCAGTGCTGATAATCGTGGTTTACGGCTTAAAAGTGTCTTCTCCTATAATTGTTTAAATCTGTCAAATTTCCTAACTGTAATGGTATTATTTTAACTTTTTAATCTGTCATCTCAGCAAAATCTCTCATAATTTCACTGCTGAAACACTTGATTTAAGAGTTCAACAAATATAGACTCCCCAATGGTCAAATTTGATGAATTTCCACATTGCAGTAGTTGCATTTCAGGCTGTCATTTTAACGAAACGGCTCATCATTTCAGTGCCGAAAGTCGCGGTTTGTGACTTCAAAAGTGGACCCTTGTAGTTTAAAAATGTTTTTACATAATTATCCACACTGCAATGGCAACATTTTAAGCTATCATCTCAACAAATTTCTCAATTATTTCATTGCTGAACGAAAATTTAATGGCTTAAGACTTAAGTAACCAATTGATGAATGTCTCCACCACCGTCACCACGTCGTAGGCCTATAAATTTTTGAATTCCCACACTGCAGAGGTAGAATTTCTTGCTGTCGACGTAACAAAATTGCTCATTATGGATAAACAGTGGATAACACTCAAGAACTTTATAGAGTCTAATGATATTTCTGAAATATTTCTGAAATATTGAGGATATCAGCATCTCCATCCCCAACCGCAAATTTTGGGATCCGCCCTCTGGCCCCCTAAGTCTCCGCCTATGAATGCTGCTGCTAATTTAACACCCCATTTCCTAATGTAGTTGTACAGGACTACCGGCGTAGCCCCTCCCAGGAAGCCGGCGGGCCGCCCAGTAAGGTTATGGTGCACATAACCCCATCACGGGTCGGCGGCATGTTTAACCTATCTGCGGTGTATTCATTGGCATAAGCATCTACGCTAGTCATTTGCGAAAATGTTTTAAAAATCCTACCGTTTTAACCTAGTTTTTGTCGAATGACGACCTTTTTAGTCATTCGCAACTGATTTTTGGTAAACAAGCGACCCGGCTGAGACCCGGCAACAGCAGGTCTCGAAAATCGATGCCGGATCGCAGACCCGGACCGACCCGGCTCACTTTCAGCCCTTACCTGGACACAGATGAATTAAAATGTTATTGCTGAAGTGATTTCTCAGTCGAATTTGAAATCTATCACTTTGCAGACCTATTATTTACTAGACAATGCCATGGCATCCTAGATTTTTATTTATGGCATGCTGTTCAGCAAAAAAGCAATTCATTTATCAATCCTGATCCACGACTTGCAATTTTCATGCCAAAAACAACACGATCATCAATTTGTCCTACATGTATAGCTAGCATCCCTACCGAGAAAACGTTTAGCAATATTTCCTGCAAGTGCAAAAATGGGGCAAACAGGGCCTCCGTGATTCTCTAGGACTCTGACCCATACATGGGCGGAGACATAGAGAGGGGGGACAGAGGGACTGTCACAGCCAGTATAAGGATGTGCTTGACCAGCTGTTGTCCTGCCTATACACTGTCGATACGTAAAAATTATGAGTTTAACGCACCAGATTATAGGCCTACTGTCCTTAAGGTCAGGGCTGTACTGGTAAATTTTGCGGTGAGTATACGCTGACCAGGAGAAAAACCGACTTTTTCTGGAAAAAATTTATGGCGGCTGTCATCCGGCAAAAATTTCCCCATTTTCCCGTCCGAAAAATCTGATGACCTTTTTTTTTTTAGTCGTCAGCCGAAATCTCATGAAAATTTTCCATTTTCGCCGCCAAAATTTCTGACACGACCTTTTTTTTTAGTCATTCGCTCTGGGTTTTGTTCAAAAATACACCTGAATAGCCTTTGCCTTTCTCTCGCGTATACCCACACGCCCTTTGTGAGGTGAGTATACGCTGTATACCCGCGTATACCCTGGTTTTTCGCGGTGTGTATACGATGCCGTTTTTTCCCGGAGGTGAGTATACGCCGTATACAAGCGTATACCCTTGATTACAGCCCTGCTTAAGGTACGTATCAGCCTAAGTTCTCTACAATTGTACACGCATCAACAACAACAACAAAAACCACTGCTGCCACATTAAAACGTATTGAACTGGAGGTATTCCTTAAGATAGGGTGGCAGCAAAAGGCTGTCCACGTGACGTGGTATTGGTTTTCTGATGTTGTCCAGCAGAGCGATTCGACTGAGCTGCTTGAGAGATCGTGGTGTGACGGCCGCGTCGAGCAGCATCGTCCGCTGACAGTTGGACATCGTGTTATCCCTCGCGATCACCTCCGCATCAAACGCCCTCGCAGCGTCCACCAGCAAACAGAAGATGTCTTCGTACGGCCGCAGCTTCCGCACCTGACCGAGGACCCCGCACGGGTCCTTGATCTTCAGCAGACGCGTCGGGATACGCATGTTGATGTGCGATCCGTACTGGAGGAAGAGCCGGACGAGTCCGTAGTCGTAGTCTTCCGCGTAGCTGAGGTACTCGACGAGCGGCGCCAGGCTGGGTCCGACGTAGGAGAAGAAATCGCGACAGAAGTTGGGCTGAGCACCGGCGGCCAGGAGGTGCTCGATGACCTCCTTCTGGCGCTTCAGGGTGTTGGAGCAGGCGACCTGCAGAGGGCAGCACCCGTCGTCCGTCGGTTCGTCCGGGTTGGCGCCGTATTCCAGCAGGACCCGAGCGACGTCCGGTTGGTCATGGACGATGGCTTCGTAGAGAGGGGTGTATGGGTAGTCAGGAGGACGGTCGGTGAGTGCACCGGCCGACAGCAGGAGGCGACTGATGTCCACTTGGCCGGACATGGCAGCAAAGTGAATGGCTCTGCGACGATCGAAGCGAGGTGGACACTGGGCGTTGACGTTCGCTCCGTGAGACAATAGAACTCTGGCCGCCTCCACCTTAGACAATGGCAAAACAGTCGGTTAATTGTAATATCGTTATTTCAGTCGGAATTATTTGAATTATGCATTTAGAGACAAAGCGCCTATATACATACACATACAATTATGTGCCTATATTAAAAACCTTAAACAGGAAAGGTCTCGTATACTCTACCGTACTCCATGCTTAGATTGCCACTCCGAGACGCTCCCTGCCAAACCTCGGCGAAAACTAATAGTTCTCAATAGCGTTGTTCATCTAAATTCTAAAAAGACCCCAGTTGGCTTACAACGCTTTATGGCAACAACTTTTATACTTTCTTTCTTGGTTGTAGACATTTATTAGATAGCCTCTGGTAACTTCTCTGGCATCCTGTTGAATAGTGAAGTATGCAGTTCAAGATAGCTTAAAGGGGGAAAATTCCAGCCCTCTATTGCCTCTTAATGGATGAATTACTCCATACCCGCCAGGGAAGAAATTTAATGATCCAAATAAATCGAATAAATGACTAAGCCAAAGTAATAACTGCAGCAGCAGCAGCAGCAGCAGTGGTGATGCTGTATGTGATGCTGGTGTCTGTGGTGTAAGAGGTTGCTGGGGTAGTAATAAAGGCAGTGGGTTAACAACATCTCATCGCATCATGTTTTGCTAAGGTATCAACCGTGACATGCTTACTTGGTTGTTAGATAAAATTAGCAAATACAGTGCAAGATAGCTACCGCTGGGTAGAGATCATTATATGCTATAGGTTGATGAGATCGGCTGCGTATATTGCTGTCTGGTAGTAAGCTATAGCAGCAGACTATTCGTGTATACATGGATATAGCAACCTGTTGTAGCTTGGATGCTTTCATGAGTGTCGTCAGTCCCCCTCTGCTGACTGCATCCGGATCTGCGCCATACTGGAGCATCAGCTGGAGACAGCGAGTGTTTTCCAGAGGAATCAGGTTGATCTCGTGTCCCAGGAACGTCTTCCTGTTCGGATCGGCTCCATAGAGCAGCAGAAGCTCCAGACATTCGACATGGTCGTTCTCAGCGGCCAGACTGAGCGGGTGTTCCGTCAGTGAGGCGAGTACCTTGGACGCCTCTTCGCCTCCCTCTTCACCTTCAACGAAATTAACGACTGCATCGTGCTCAAGGAGTAGCCGGACGACTTTGTCGTGACCGTACTTAGCGGCTATGTGCAGCGGAGTGTAGCCGACGTCATCGCAGTTGTTTACGTTGGCGCCGTGGTCTAGAAGGACTCGAGCGCTGGCGACGTCGTTCTCATAGGCGGCGTAGTGCAGCGGCCTCAGACCCTTCGTTACGTTACCGTTAGGATCGGATCCGGACTTGAGCAGAAGTTCAACATCGGTGATTGGAAAGTGGTTCGTTATGACGTCGGCCAACATTCGCTGCAGTCTGTCCTGGCTGTAGCGTGAACCTCTATATCGCTGCTCCCCTTCCTCCTGTCGATCCCCATCCTCCTCCTGCTTCTCCTTCTGACGTTCATCCAACTGTTGAAGCTGCTTCTCCTCTTGTTGATGGAGCTGCTCTTGTTGTTTTTGTTGTTGCTCCTGCTGCTGCTCTTCCTCTTCTTCTTTTTCTTCTTCCCCCTCCTCCTCCTCTTCATGCTGTATCAGCAACAATAAGCATATAATATTATGTGGACTATCCGAAAATGTCAATGGATCGCAAATACATAGCCTAGTGAATAGCATAACTATAGACCTATTGCGTATTAGAGCAAATTTGCCTATATATACCGACACAGTCTATACAGACAAAGCGAAAACTGAATAGATTAATTATTATAAAGGGTTCATCTGAATCAGTGAGTAATTACCAGTGGCGGCGCCAGACACTTTTTGTAGCCAGGGCATAGCCAGGGCAGTCACACAAGTAACCAGGGCAGAGGGTGAGTCGCATGCTCGGTAGTGCGGGCTTACATAGGCCTATAATTTTGCGCTACCGTGCTTGCCATAAATCACACACCGTGCACTATTAGGGTTGGCTGGTCAGAGGATCAAATGGGCGAAGTCATAAAACCGAACACTTTGACATTTGAAAAGCAAATCTTAGAAACCTTGTACAGGGTGGGCCGTAAAAAAGACCCCCCCATAAAGTGTTTTTGCCAATATCTAGGCCAGAAGCAAAAAAATTATAAAATTTTACAGGCTTAAAGAGAATTCACATTTAAGCAGAGTGGCCAGATTTCACCGCAATATTTCAAACAGAACAAGAGTGATGTCACTTTTAGTGAGACAACCGACTTTTGACGAATCAAAAGCATAATGCAACATAAAGTAGCAACAAAGCGATTTTTATGTCTCATCTCAAATAATAATATTGTTGTTATAAAATTGACGTGATAGTACATCACATCCTGTGTTCAATGTGTCCACCACCAATTCCTACACTTGTTTTGAGTCTTTTGCATAGTTTTAATGGACTTGGTGATGTGTTCCAGAGATAAATCTTCCCAATCAACTCTAATGCGACCATCAATTTTCAGTCTCTTATCGTTCTTGGTTATGGCTGCAAATTGCGGTAGGCCTATTTCTCGAGCAACAGCTCTCCACAGTTGACAAAATCATCGGATTCAAATCCAGATATTTGGAACCAATTGTTCTCAATGAAACCAGTACAGCAATATTGACGTTGAACCGATTTCCTTTCAAAAACGGCACATATCTTAACTCTCAAATTCAAGTTAGCTCTTCATTTCTCTGCAATCACTGTTTAACAGATTAAGCGCCGACTATAGCTTTATCTCCAAGGCCTAGCTCATGAAGTGTATGAATACAAATTTGCGTGCCATCGACACCTTGGGAATTTTGATCTGATAGAAATTTCGATTTTATTATTATAAAAACAAAATTACTAATCAGAAAAATTATTTATTTACCAACTTAACAGTCATCTTGCTAAATGATGTCACAGCGACTTGCAGCTATGCTGGTACCTGCTTTTTCTAACTAATTATAACGATTTTCTGTCAGTAACACGTTTATTTGACACAAATTATTTGAGATGTTGCTTTAATACATTCGTTTTTGTCACTTTTTGCTGCGTCATGTTTTTGAATCGTCATATATAACACTGAAATGTTTCCGAAATGTTCAAGTTCTGTTTCTGAATTTACAGTGAGTGGTCTTACTACAAGTCATATAACTTTTGTTCTGTTCGAAATATTTTAATGAAATCTGGCCATCATGTGTGAATATCAATTGTCTTTAAGCCTGTAAAATTTCATTTAAAATTACTACCTCTGGCCAAGATTATGGGCAAAAAACTTTAGGGTATTTTTTGGCCCAACCTGTAGACCAATCTCTGTGACTTAGTGAATCATTGCAAATCCTCTTTCGAATAGCATTTCGAAAGCAAAGCGTTCAGCAAATAAAGTAACGGAGTCAGGTATATAGGCCTAGGTCTATTGTTTATGCAAATGCTTACGCTTCATTTGAAAAACAATAAAGCGACAGCAGGGCATAGGTTGTTGGTTGTATACGGCAATGTGAATAAACGGCCAAAATATTTCCCTGCAAAAACTTTTGCCCCACCAAAATTTTTGCCTTGCCAGAATTTTTCCCTGTCAGAACGTTTGCCCTGCCAAAATTTTACGGTCTTGACCCTGCCAGAATTTTTGCTCTGCCAGAACTTTTGCCCTGCCAGAAAATTGCCCTGCCAGATTTTGTCCTCTTCATGGACTTTTGCCCTGCCAGAATTTTGCCCTGCCACAGAGCGGACGGACGTGAACAGCAAGAAGCAATATGCCCGAACAAATTGTCCCGGGGTAAAATTTTGGCAGGGCAACGACCAGGGCAACAGCCAGGGCAAAGGCTTTTTTACCAGGGCATTTGCCCTGCCATGCCCTGGCGTAGCGCCGCCACTGGTAGGAATTACTACATAATTATTGGCTATGTATTCAGTTTACCTGCCCAAAAGAGATTTAAACTGTTTCTAATTCAAGAAATGGAACACTTAGAAATTCAGCTGCAGATCGAATTAGGTCTAAGCTTATAGTTCCTAACAACGATCGGTCGATCGTAGCAAATGTTTAGCAAGAGCTTGGAAAATTAAAAGCAGGAAATTAAGAAATTGGGTAGAGTATTTGGGTAGAGTATTTCATAGACGTCTCTAAATGTAAATTTCTCATTTTCACTCTGTGTTTCTTCAGTATCATATAGTGCTCTAAAAAACCAATGATAGTTAAAGTAGAAGTCAATATTCCAGGAAGGGCAAGTGCCCCGTCTTGCCTCGTCGTGCCCCTATTTGCGGGCGCCCATGTCTGCTATATACACACCATCTCATGACCACCATTGTCAATGATTTCTATCTTAGCATCCTGTTATTTGCTTGACTGACCCCCCCCCCCATATTCTGACCTGGCACCAAAACCGACCGAACAGCTGAACCTCTGACATATTATTATCGCACCGGTTTATGAGCTGGCTTAATTCCTTGATGCAGCTTTGTATGGGGCTGATAATAATAATTATTTTGGAGACTTACACTTTTATACTGAGTTAGACCGGACTGACTCTGGAATTTTAATTGGCGAATGAAGATATGAGAATATATTCTGTAATACTGTATAGAACATATTTTAATCGTATAGACATTATTAGTTAAGATTAGATAGAACAAGAATATTCTTTAATTGACCAATAAAATTGGAATCCGCATTTTGGTGTACAGATGTGGTAATAAACATAACCCTAAATAAAAATCGTGTAGGCCTGTCGACCTATATCATCTTAAGTAGGCTAGGCCTACTGAAAGTTTTCCTCATCATGCAATTTACCGAAATTTCTGTGAGTTCCATTAGAATGCGTAGGCTAATAATTAACCGTAGCCTACCGTAGTACAGGTATAGGCAATATCCGCAATATTTATAATGCAATGAACTTATGATCGGCGCAGAAAACTGCTTCCATAGAAAACCTACCGTGTCTTGCTCCATTCCGTGAAATTTTTACTGTAGGGCCTTTCCTCTACTTGACTGCAGAATCTTCATATGTGTTCGACCGCCTTCGCCTCATCCACGCAATGCGTGCACCAGCCGTGTTGCATACGCAGCCTTTAGGATCAGCCTCATCCATAGGCCTTCATGTACGTCTGTTTCTGAGCTCTATTCCTCGGAGTTTAGCCATTTGTTTACAAAACACACTGATCAGTCCACTGCTGGCGCATGCTCCAGCAGCTAGCATATATACATGTGGTAGCAGGCCTATGCTGTGAAGGTAGGCCTATGCAGGCACAGTCTCACATGCAGCGGAGTGACTTTACTTTCGAGAAAGAGCCTGTGCTCAGCGTGCTGCTGTGCATACTTACTGTCGGCCCGTAGCACAAAAAGCGTATCTCCTATGCTCAGTTGTGCTGCAACTTAGCTGCAAGGTCATATGGATGCTTCATATTCTATCTTCACTAGTTGTGCCAACCTTTTCTCAAGTTTGGCATTGCCGCATTGCGCATATGCCTACTAAAGAAGGTCTGCACTAGCAGGCTAGCCAATGTCTATGGAAGAGTGCATACGTATACCCTAGGCCTATTCCTATTAGACTTGGACCATGCAATAGTAAATGCTTTATTAGGGGATTTTGACTACCGAGACTAATTCTGACACGTAGGCCTACGACTGCGTAGTCCGGGAGCATCGTAATTAAGTTCCCAGAGTGGGGTAGCCTACAGGGTGAGCCTCTGCCCGTTTCAGCCACATTATTTGGCCAAATTTCCATTTAATTATTATACGCATATCCCTATTTAAGTCATGCATGGAAGTTAAACTATGATATAACTATAAGTTCAAGTTCAACCATACCGCCAAAATGATTCTTATAGATAGGTCATAGGCCTATCTGTGACAGCCTGACAGGCCAATTAAGGACTGCATGGGTGACTGTGACACAGTACCATGGAGGAGATACACCGTCATACACGTATATATATATATATATATATATATATATTAGGGTGCATCAAACGCCCCATAATTGTTAAAAAACTTTCAAAAGTTTTTGTCCCTAATTCACTTCTTTTCCTATTACTAAAAAAGTGTGTTTCCCAAAATTTGAGAATTTTCTGACATATTCTAGGTATCCCACCCAGCAACTGAAGTTTTACATTGGCGAACACACGTACTGAACAGATTATGCATTATTATGCTGCAACAGGACTTTAAAGATAGGCTAGGTCCAATAGTTCTTAACATTATCTGTGCTTTATTAGCCAAGAGCCATCCATCTTCAGAAGTATTGCAAAGTATTGCAAAGATTCTTAGAAGTGAACATATTTATTATTACTATTGTAAAAAATTAATGTTGCGATGCTATTATATGACACATGTCAAGCGGATATTGTCATTTGGAAGTTGGCTTGCGTTTGCGCGGATTGGATTGTCTCTGCCGGTCTTGTTCCACAACTTGAAGCACATCTTGATAATGCTGTTCAGTCTTTGATGCTGACAGAAAATCCGAGCTGAGCTTCACTCCTCTCTCAGCACAGTCATTGATTACCTGGGGTACGTTGAGTGCTTCAATGTTTCTCATAGCAGTTTGATAGTCATTGCGGCTCCGCCAGTCGGATAGCTCTTCGTTGAGGAACTGAGTGTCAACTTGTAGTATTTCAAACATAGGCTATACCACGAGTCAGTCCCTGCAAGATCGGCAAGAGTTGTTGTATGTAGCTGTGATTACATCTGGAAATTTAGGTTTTCCAAAGCCCAATCCAAATCTGTCCTGCGGCAATTGCAAGCGCTCTTTTGGCTTAACTGAAAGCAGGCGATTAGCAAGGGCACGTCGTTCAGTGTCTGGAACATTATTACTAAACAGTGCAAGTGGCACCATTTCTGCCGTTAAATACCACAACTGTCGTTTGAAGGCACGAACAGCACTCGCGGAGACCTGTGCATTCAGCAATCAGCAAGTCATATTGCAAGAATGATTTGTATAGCTTCAAGTCATTCCATGGCGCATCAGTCACCGAAATGCAAGTCATCCACCAAGAGCTGTAAACCAGGGTCACAAAATTCACGAAGTCTCTCACTTTTGTGACCTGACGCTCAGTTGTTATTGTGTTGCGTGGAAGCTTTGCAATCTGTTGCTCAAAAAGACATATCTTGATTGAATACATCAATTTAGCCATCCATCCGGCCTTGTGGAGTGCTCCAGGTCGCTTGAATGTTACTTTATCTCCTTCTACTTCTCCATCAAGAAACAAGAGGCAGAGATCTGCAAATTACTTATAGTCATATCTACGAAAGTATAACTGTGAACTATAAATCTGTCGAAATTGTTCTCTGCAAATGTCAATGAATGGTTTCGCATTCTCACTGAATGCATTATCATTAAAGCGTGATACCGTAGTCTTTCTGTTGCTGACCGATGTGTCTTGAGGAGCTGGAAGTTCTTACGAGGCCTTGCGAATAATACCACCTCGGGTGACTTTGAAGTCTCAATTTGAAGATCTTCAAACACGTGTGTAAGAATTAGCCTACTTCGCCAACGTGATGTCGACATCCTGTCGAGAGAAGAGCATCTGAATTGTAACACAAGCAGCAGTAACGTGTCCTGTAATTGATCCGGTGGTGTCAAATGCCATGTTGAAGATGGAGTCACTACATTGCCATGAGCGCAGGAGATCAATGGTCAGATCAGCAATGATGTCCTTCGTTTTTCTCTGTGATCACATTGCATAAGATGGCACACCGAGGAACTTCAGCTCTTTTGCATTCCCAGCAACAATTGCAAGGTGCTCCTCCTTAATATTCTTATTTGACAGCAATGGCATTTGTTTGGAGTCCCAATGCAGTGTTAAACCAAATGTTGCCGCTTGCCGCTAGCACTTTGCCGCCAAACCAAACCTTCTATGTTGAAACATAGAATAGTTAACTATCATCTAATATCATAGAAAATAAAGAACACTTAAAGCATAAAACATTATAGTAACTATGATATATTTCTTTCCAGCATAAAACAAGTCCTATTAAAACGCCATACAATCCGACAAATTCAATAAGTAATGTATGTCGAATGATAATTATGTACATTTTTAAAAATGGAGGTGGGATACCTAAACAATTTTTTATTTTTATGCTTTTTGATCAGGGATATATTGGAGATAAAAGGAACATTTTAAGCCTAGGGACAATGAATTTTGATAACTTTGGGGCGTTTGATGCACCCTAATATATATAGGTTACAGCATGCATATAATTATAGTATACAACAAACAGTGATGGCGTCTAAATTCTAATTCAGCAAACGCGGCCAACTTTATTTTCTCATGTACGGTAAGCAGGCAAAGGAAACTCAAAGTAGGCTATACAGGCCACCTATAGGCAATAGGCCTGAATATCTTCTTCGTTAGGCCTACTCTTCCGTCAGCAGTGGTAAACCAGGACAAATTAATGCGCTTGTCAAAAGGCCGGTAGTGGTGGTGGTGGTAGTAGGCCTACTAAAATGCCACAGTAAAAAATAACAATTGCAATAATAATAAAGTCTTGTTAGCTTTTGTAAATAGGAGTATCATCATCATCATCATCATCATCATCATCATCATCATCATCATCGATGATCATCATCATCATAGTCATTGTTATATAGTTGCTGCTATAGTCTGAGTCCATTAATTGATGGATGGAGTTAAATTGCGATTGGTTAAGTTGAGTTAGGCGGGGTCCCTTAGGCCTAACGACGGAAGCTAAGTCGACGTACAAGACTTTTTGCAAAAGGGCGTGGCCTATGTGGTCGGCCATATTGGTGTACAGCTGTGAACTGTTGTCAACGTAGGCTACACGCCGTTACACGGTGAATTGTTAGTTGATGGAATAAAGTTATCGTCATAGGCCTATTGATCTATCCATAGGCCTATGCCTTAATAGATATAGCGGTCTAAACACCATCCAGCCTGGATCGACCCGAATCCCTGAAGCGAATTTCGGCCGGAGCCCAAATCTGCTATAATTAACAAGTAGACCTAGGTCTATGCTTTTTGCTGCTTCACGGACTGTAAATGGCTGGGCTTCTTCCAACGTACATAGGGCTGCCAACCGTCCCGGATTCGCCGGGACAGTCCCGGAATTGGCCCTGTGCGTCCCGTGTCCCGGACTGATCCCAAATTGTCCCGGAATTTGCTGTTAGGACCCACATTCCACAATATTGTTCTTATTTTGCACACTAAACTTAATAGATTGTTCGATGAATTTGACGTTTTTGGCTTAACATCAAATGTTGGACAGCGCTTGTTTGAAGTTTCAAAACTTTACAAACCTCTGATACTCAGTATAGGCCTAGCATATTTTGTCCTTCGTAGGTCTATATTCTCTCACTCCGTTTTAATGCTTTTTACGAGAGAGCGTTCAGCATTATGAACGACCAGTTGTCTAACAATCGCAATTAAACCTAGCTGAGCATCGACCTTGTAAAAGCGGAACTGTCAATAGGCCTACACATCAATTTTGACATGACATGTGCTATTTTCTACGACTTTGTGACCAGTGTTCTGGAACTGCTTAAAGCTCAGCAGAAGTAAATCGTTTGGGCTAATTAAGTTCTGCTGTCCGGCAGCCGACCTAATAATTTCATAAATTGACATTAAATTTTGTAATCTGCATGCACGATGTCGCTTATAATTTTGTAGGTTAACTTTCAACATCGCTCGTGCTGGGCTCATAATTAAGTCTGCTTACTCTGGTATACGTAGGCCCAAGTTACTGGAACTTACATTTATTTTTTTTAAAAATCTCTTCTTGACGTCGATTCTAATCCTAAATTTAGGCTACTTGTCTTCTGGCAATTTATCTACAAAATTATTAACTAGGCCTACTCTTTTTGTAGATTTTAGGTTAGATCACAGCATTGGTTACATTAGGCCTATTTTGCATGCGATCGATTGCATGTCTCTGGCTGTAGTTTTTAGCCGCCGATGCTCTTCTCGCGTTAACCTCGACATTCAAGCTCGTGTACTTTGGACTTCTCTAATTGAACCTTTATCTCTGACAGTAAGTTTGCCGCAGATAAAACAGTAAAAACACAGAAAATTATTTTTATAATAAGCGCCATTCGCATACGTATCCAATGTCAACAAGCATTGCCTGCGAACCAATATGGCGCAGGCCATTATGCAAATGAGCCGCTACGTCATTAGGCAAGGGGTGAATATATTCAGAGACTGGATGCGCCGACTTCGTTTCCGGAAGTACAGTACTTTGCAATCTGTGCCTTCCAGCCCTCCCTCAACTCTTCTGCCCCGTCTTCCACGGCTGTTTTTAAGGAATTTTTAGAACTGCACAACTCCTTCTTTTCTTTCCCATCATCCATGGTAAATTACTTCCAATTGGAGAACAATGACCTTTTTGCTGGTTTTAATTGTACGTTACATCTTCACATTTTAGGAACAACTGCGCACTAAAAAAAGCCCTACTGTCTTCCATGTTCTTCTCGACATTGTTCAGCTGTTCCTCGACCTTTTCGATGGTCGGTCTATGCAGGAACGTCATTTTTTTTAAGGTGGGGGCATTCCCCAGAATTTGACCAATAATTGTTATGACAGACGACATATTTTGCAACGACACACGGTGTTCAAATGGCCACAAGTCCTGTACGTGTCTCTCACGGCCTCTGAAATCTTGTATGTGACGGTATAGCCTCAAGATGGCCCACAGACGTAGGCTACGTCCATTGTCCATTGAGGCATTAACCTATACGTTACTCGGAAATTTCGATGAAAGACTAAAAAAAGTTATCAGTTTTAAAAGTAGCCTACAGAAAATCAGAATTCACTACATGTTTCTTGGAAATCTCTGATGAAAAGACAAAAAAGTTGTCAGAGAAAAAAACTTTCCTGCCAAAGGGTGTGGTCGTCGGTGCCTGCCTCAGCGGTTGCCGTCCGCACAAAACAACCGTTTTCCCTCCAGTCCCCCTAGAAACCGGAACACCTCCCTCCAAAGCAGGAATTAGATTAAACACTGCTTGATGATGCCATTATCCTATATGAACTTGTGCATTGGTCTGCATGACCCTTTAGAATTTAGATCCTGATCTGAAGGTAGACTCCTGTGCACAGTGCAATCTGCCTATCAATTTGATTTTGACAGAGTGCCTCCGACTAAACCGGTTCCCGCAATTTGGTTTTATCCGGCACTCTAAAAGTCTCGAGTTTATAAGAGGTCTACACAATAAATCTGTCAGATAAGTGCACTGAAATATAATTATACGTTGTTACGTGTACATCACTTGATGTCAACAAAACCTCTTCGGTTCGTCTACTTCAGCTGATCCCAAACTATGTCCATCTTAGACATTCAAGGATATTTAGTATAGGGCCAACACGGTATATGCATCCATACAATTTGACAATAATTAATAAACACCTATTCATTGATTATCCCCCAATATTCAATAATAATAATTAATAATGAAGAATTATTCAACACCTAATCGGTGATTATCCCCAATAAAGGAATAAACACTGAATAAGAATAAGGAATGAAAAGAACAATCATGCAAAAAGCTAATTTCAGATGACTCATCCATTTTCTTTTAACTTTGACTTCATTAATTTGGTTACAGCAACCATCAATTCGAATTCTCAAACTTTAAATGTCTCACATGCTTTACCAAAGAGTAAAGGAATAACAAAGCAACAGCAACCTTTGCACTGCATTTCTTAAAACTAAGAAATTGTTTTATGAACATGCACCAATCGTTTTGTACAAGTGCAGACTAGATCGCAAGCTAAAAAAGTCCCATTGTGCAAAGCATTCAGATTCTGTACAACTGCACCAAACAAATTATTGCATATAATATTATTACAAGGTAAAAACAAAATATACTAATCACATTTAAACATAACAGGACACAGTACTTGATACTGTATTATATACCGGTACTATACCAACAATCAGTAAAATGCCGTTCACTGCATCCAAGCATGCCTTAAAACAAAACAAAAATACATACATATGGAAGACAACCATGCAACAAGCGGGCATATTAGACATTTTCTACTCAAAGACGTCTAGGAGGTATGATTTCAGCTGGTTAGGTAGAGGCAGCTGTGGAACACCAGTACTCAGCTGCCTATCAAGAGCTTTGTAGATGGTCACTCGGGCAATCTGTTTCAGGGAACGTGGCCTGAAAGCCAACTTTTTAATCACCTGAATAAAAACCGAACTCGGCATTCGATCACATTCCGGATCAAAACGCGACATAAACGTGGCGGCGTTAAGGCACTGGTGGAGGGCGTTGTGCCCCATCGAGTTGTAGAACAACATGAGAACACGACGAGCCTCTCCCCCTCCTTTAAGAGGCTGAATCAGGTCTTGCACATGATACATGTATTGGTTGAAGGGCTGCGATCCTTTAGGTTTGAGAAAAATATTGCTTTGCGAGTGACAGATAATGTGATCAGATGGATACGGTTCAACATCTGGATTGGCACCCCACTGCAGACACGTTAGAACCCATCGGTGAATATGCACCAGATCACACGGCTCACGAACAAACTGTGCCAGTCTCACCAGCTCCACAAGAATGTTGCCAGTCCGACTCTCAGAATCACGTCGCCCTGACTTTCTGCTGCTGTGGTTTGAATCGAGACCATATTGAAGCAGAAGTACCAAGAGCTGTTCAAGAAAGTGTGACATCTGCTCCCTTATCAAGTCGTCCCGTTGCGTTAGACACTGATGACCATGTTGCGCCAGTATGGTAACAACAGTTGCATGAGTAGAGGGCAGGTGACTTGGATGCGCACCATGTGCACAAAGCAGTTTCAGACACTTCAGTAATCCGTCGTGGTATCTGGCACTTTTACCTGGATCAACATCAACAACACATGTAAGTAAGATCACGAGTGGAGTACGACCTGCTCCAGTTGTCTTGTGAGGAGTAGCGCTGTTCAGCAGCAAAATCTCCAAGGCATGATAAAGAACGTCCAGGTCAATCTTATAATTCTCACGCACAGGCAACGTTTCCAAGGTAATTCCACTTGGATCGTTGCTTATAACAAAATCAAATGTGAGAATCAGTTTATGAAGAGCTGTAACTCCACTGTCATTCAGTAGATCTGGATCACAGTTATTCAGTAGCAGAATTTCCAAAGTCTTTAGCGTTCGCTCGTCGTACTCGTCTTGGGTTCCATTTTGTCCTCCTTCTCTCTCCATCTTCCGATTGACAAGGTCGACCAAGACATGCAAGGCCGTGTTTCCGTGCCTATCCACAAAGTTGATCTCCTGTTCCAGTCCACATGCGAGAAGAAATCTTGTGCATTCATATAGCTCCATTGGATCCTTGATGCTAGCAAACAACAGATGAAGTGCAGACTGTCCACTTGAATTGATTGCGAGAACATTTGCACCACCATCTGCAAGCAGCGATATGAATCTTTTCCCCCACTGAACAGAATACAGAAATGGAGTCATGCCATACTCATCAGCAAGATTCAGTTCGTTTGGACACAGCTCCATTAGATAGCAAATACTGTTGTATGCTCCAAATTTACATGCGTAGTGTAAGAGTTGCAGATTGCATGGCCAAACGTAGTAAGTCATGGCCTTTGATTCCATTAGGCTCTTCAGCACATCAACCCGATCATACTAAAAGTAGAAATATATCCACACAAAATACAGAATTTAAAATAAACCAAGAAAAGGTTAAGAGCAAGTCAAGACGATATAATCTGCTACGTGCTTAAAAATAATGGGCACCTGAGAACTGAATTTTATTGGTGTTAAACAACCACTTAAGTTAAATTACTTGCCCAATTTAATTACACAAAGTTTACAAAGCACTTAAACTGACCTACCAACTTCACTTACCATCAACTGACGACAATATATCAACAACCCAATTTAATCAATCTACAAATTAAACAAATAAGCTACTCCAACTATCGTTCTGATATATTCCATTAAATAAAAGCTTTGTCAAGCAACTGAAATGTATAAAATGAGGCATCTAAAGCAGAACAAATGTAGGTGAAAATCTTAACAATTAGTCTACCTGTATTGCATACATGACAGGTAGCTCATGACTGGCATCACAGGCGTAGATGTCTGTCTCCAGAAAATGAAACCTCGATGGCACATGCTGGACTGGTATATGGTATCCAGGGAAGCACATACCACTCTTCTGCATGGCACTTGCTCCGTGTTTCAGCAATAGTTCCACTAACGGTCGATTGCCAATCTTGCAAGCAAGATGCAATGGGAGACTGCAGTTTCCATTGTTCAAGTTCCAACCTTCGTCAGCAAGAATTTTGACAAAGTTCTCATCTGCAGTCATAACTGCTACCTGAAGCACATTGTAACCTTTGGCATTTGTCACGTATGCCAGCATATCAAATTCCTTACATTCTGCAAGCAGCCGTCTTGCAAGTGCCAACCCATACGCACAGTCATGAGGATTGTCTTTTCTTGTTTGCAACAAGAGGAAGAGCTCACTGCTTATTTTCAGAGTCTGCTCAGATGGATCAACATTCCGGCTGGCCTTTATTCCGAAGATTAATTGTATGTATTGATAGAAACCCGACATATATGAATTCATCCAGCGCATCATCACGTGTACAAAATTTCGCTGCCTGTGCCACTTAAAATATACAAAAACAATTAATTATGTATTGAAAAGAAACAAGTAAAAAGCAAAAATATACATTTAATTTCCTCTACATCAAAATTAATGGTCTTTGAATGTGGTTGCTTAATGTATTCCTTTAAAATAAAACATAGATCTATGAGAACATATAAACTGCCTAATTACACCTTAGAAAATAAAAGAAATGAATAATACTAATTTATATATATATTTTTTAAATTTTTTTCTTTTAATGATTCAATCTGACACACCGTAGAATGATTACAGGTACAGGTTATATGAAATACGGCTCACTATAGCACGACACGCAGGTCGGCTTTACAGCAGTGAGTTCTGTAACTTAACACTAATGGCCTAAGTACTGGATCACTCCTGGTCGGCCAAGCCAGAAGTGGGAGGGGCTATCTTTATTTTCAGCAGAACCCAAGTCAAGCAACACAACAGCAAAGCGCCAATGGCAGCAAACAGAAACTTTAATAAATTAATGCCCTGAGCGAGGTTTGAACCCGGGTCGCGTGGATGACACTCAGTTTAACGACCAGCGCTCTCTCAACTGAGCTACGGACCCCCCAAAAAAAAATTAATGAGCAGTAAAACATGGATTGCAGGATTGCTCATTACCAGCATTCTGTTCTCTAACTTTCATTCTGCCATTTGCATGATCAATCTGACTTGCAAGTATTTAAAACATGTATACCCCTCCTAACCAAGGCCAAAGTATAGCCTTTTGTAAAGATCTGGTAAACATGCCAATTTAGATGATCCATAACTCTAGATCAGGAACAAACAGACTTTCCAAAACAAGTTACTGTAAGTTTCTTAGTCAATACACACACCACACATAAGCGGCAGACAACCAAAATGATAACATAACAATATTTGGATAAAATGAAAGTAATACTTAATCAGACAAATAAGGCAAAAATTGCGATCACTAATCCAAACACTCTCTATATCCAGCTCTCACTCGTGTTGTCACCAAAACCATTAAACACCATCACATCACTAGTAGTAGTAGTTGTAGTTTAACATCACTGTGTGGTAACAAAGACCATTAGTGACACCCTCATCCTTTATCCAGGCTTTGGGACTGGCACTGGCAGAGTGCAACCAGTGGCTGAGTTATCACATCACTCCTGTCCTAAAATCATGCCATTGGTTTAAATACCCAGGAAATAATAGATAATATATAGTTGCATCACTTACCTACAACATACTTCAATCCTCCCACAATCCAACCACTTCGTTAAACCTGATCCATTTCCACCCAACACTTATTTGCTCTCCGTCATCTCATTGTTAAAATATACATGTATCCCTCATGAAGTTAAAGCGTTCCATCTCTGTGGAATAACCCCTCACAAAATTATCACAAATATCTGATGCATCCTATAAACTCACAAATCCTCACCTTTTGCTGCCATTCAGCATTTCTTTCACTCAAAACTGAGAACATTGCTTTCTCACAAACTTGTATCCCGATTCTTCCTATTTCTCTGACCTACCTTGCCATGTCAATTCTAAGCACCATCTGGCACCCGGCAGGTATGACCTCATTCGAACCGAGTTGGAACCTCAGGATTCTGTATATTTTTTCACTAGCCGCCTCTGAATCCGCTCTTTTGGCGACTCCACTCCTTTAGGAGCTATATAAGTCTCTAGATACTAATCTCCGTCAAATGGTTTACTTCAGTGACTGATGGCGACGAGGTGTCATAAAAAGGCCATGAATAGATACTTCTCCATCGGCAAATATCAAGTGCTAAATGCGCTTAATCCAACTTGACAATTATTTTATAACGAATGTAAAATCTGTGTAATTCGAGATTACTTATACACCAAATTATAAGTAATTAGAATAGTTTAAAAACGACCAGATAAATTTAAAACACGCTGACCGCGAGGGACGTGTATACACGTCCCAAATTGAGTCATTTAACACAGCAAATCAGCGGTCAACGTGACATTATTGCTTTGTAAATTAATGACTTCCTGGTGTCTTACCTATCTATCCCAAGTAATGTCTACAGTCACAACTATCCATTGCAGTAACAAATAAATCGACAATTAGGGCTAAAGAACAAGCCCCTGAATAAACGAGATGGTTTAACGTAACCCACCGCAACTCTCAAATATAAACAATGGCTACCGCCGGTGAACCTTCACCAGCTCATCCAGAATCAGGCATTTCGCATTGAACCAGATGCGTGCAATTTTGACGGACGAATAAAATTATCAAGGTTACAGAAACACTATAGGCGATTTCGCGAAGCCCCACAATGCACCGCGTTTCCGGCTTAGAAGAAATCGTAAACAACGTCTGATATGATGTCGCAAATGGAATTTGAAATGGAGCAAGCTGCTAAAACGCGTCATGGAGGAGAATTTTGTTGCGTTCCGCAGTGTAAATAATAGCCGTTTGAAAACACAGTTTGCGGGAAGACAAGTTTCATTCTATCGCATTCCGGCAAATGCTGCACGACGACAGGAATGGGTTCGGCAAATACGACGTGCTGAATGGCTGCCTCGCAAGTAAAGCGGGATCGAATATGCAGCGATCATTTCGAATCTGGTTCGTATTAGTTCATTAGCTAATAATGCTATTACAACAAAGACATTAGAGTTTTACTTTGATTACAATATGCGATCACTCAATCTAGCGTAACGTGGCTGTCTAGTCGCTACTCTTAGATGCAGCTCAGACTAGTAGGCATACGTAACCTATCGAAAATTCGAAATGGAACTGCAGAATATAGGCTATTCTAAGCATTGTAGCATGGCGATGTTGTGGTCATGAAATATATTTGGAAGCGTTAACAATCTTTGGATCAAGACCAGTTAAATTGTTTGTTCTAAAGTACTATAGCCTATATACAGTGTCAATAAACATGCCAGCGAACCCAGTAACCCCATGTTCATGTCAAAAGTTACATCGTATTATTGGCCCAAAGAGACCCGGCAACTTTTTCAAACCACTCTCAGCCTTGATAGTAATAGCATTTACTAGTACTACATGTACTCACCACATATATTGGTAATAAGTTCATTTGTGAGCATGCCAAGAGAAAGGTACGAAGATAGTTCAGTGGAGAGCCATTAATTATTTGTTACTGAATTTGTTATTGTGCAGGAGAAAAAAGTGATGACCCAGGAAGCAAGTCATATTGCCCATCTCTCTTTCCATGGACAAACGTCGGGAGCCGAAGACGGGCTACACGCACATCAACAGAGGCAGGGAAAATGTCGCCAAGCAAACGACTGGCTGCTGTACGCCTTGCTGTTCAAAAGAAATTCGCAAATCTGCAGATATTTCCCGTTGTCGCATTCACGTAGAGCGTATAATGCAGCGAATTAAAATAAGTTGTGAATCATTATTGTCATGATTATTTGTAATTTTATTTTATTTATTTTTAATTTCAGCATTTTATCATATCAGTTTACTTTAGATTACTGGTTAAATTATTAAATACAAAGAAGTTGAGTGACAATCCACGGTTTATCATTCAGCGGCACTTCATTTAAGATCTTGGTCATATTTTTGTGATTTCTTTCAGTTGTTTCAAGTTCCACTGGTTCATTTCCTGTATTGATTCATAGCGTTAGCTTTGAATTGGCTAACTTTGGTGAACATTGCACACTCTATTGAACGATTAGTGAATTGCTTGAATATTTCCAAGTTTTTGTTCTTACTTGGCTCTTTAGATATACTTTTGACAGTTTGACAAATAAAGTCAGAGCATGACTTTTGTGAGCTTAGACAATAGAGCAACTGCACATAGTTGCATTTGAATTTTTTGTTTGTTTTCCAGTTTCATTGTCTGCTTTACTGACAGAAAAAATGTTCTTTTTTAAATTATTGATCCTAGTTTGAAGAATAGATCTTCTAGATGTCTTGTGATAGGCACTTTTGCAAACTACTGGATATAGTCTTATGTTTGATATTTGTAACAAATGCATTTAAAATTGTTCTTATTATTGCAAATAAATTAACAAGCTTCAGATGAATAGTTACAACTAACAATAGAACTCTGTGACAACTTGATAAATGTTATGACATTCTAGTTGTAGTTTCCAAATGTTCTCAAATATTGTGTATGCAGACTGCAGAGTAATGATTAATTTAGCACATGCGTAACCTGATCAAATGCAATTGCCTGTTAATTAGCTTAATATTACTGATGCGTCGCTGTTATCTTAGCTCAATAAAAAATTAGCTAACAAAGTAGAACTAAAGTTTGGCAGTATTTTAATGATGAGGAAAAGCTACTGACTGACTGCCATTACACAGTGTAGTGGAAGGAAAAGAAATCTGTACTGGATATTTTTTTGTGACTGTCCTGTAAAATGTCCTGTATTTTTATTTCTTATGTCCTGTAAAATGTCATTCATTTTTATTACAACCTGCTACGGCCGCTGGCATGTGGATGTTATGGATATTGCAATGTATGTAAATTACATGCTGAAGTGTGTTCGCCTGAGTAAAAACCTGTTGCACAATTACTTTTCGTTACTGAATTTAATATTTAACCATATCACATACAGTTTCATGCATCACATTTTTTACTACGACAATGAATAAAAGTAATAGGCAGTTAACAGTATTTAATGAAAGAGACTATAATTCACATATAATTTAAATAAGAGATTGACTAAAAATGGTAGAACCACAACATAAGTCATATACCATATTATCTCAAGAGTATCTACATTCCTGGCGTCTACACCAAATAAACCTTGAAACAAATGCTCAATTCAAGAAATGAGGGGGAGCTGTCGGTGTGTGTGCAACCATTTTAAGGGGGAGGAACTGGGTGTCGGCCCACTATTCCGAAGGTCCACTATTCCGAATATCCACTATATTTTGCTTGTTATCCTTGGTGGTTAGCCAGGTTATAGGGTTATGGTGGGTTAGGTTTAGGGTTGGGTTAGGTTGGGTTAGGGTTGGGTGGGCTAGGTTTAGGGATAGGGTTATGGTTAGGGCTGGGTTTAGGTTAGGGTGGGTTAGGGTTGGGTGGGCTAGGTTTAGGGTTATGGTTAGGGTGGGTTAGGGTTATGTATGGGGTTAGGTTTATGGTTATAAGGTTGGGGCGAGTTAGGGTCAGGGTTATAGTTAGGTTTAGGGCTAGGGTTCGGAATAGTGGACCTTCGGAATAGTGGACCCAAACCGAGGAACTGGAGGGGGAATGACTATTGACTTAGGGGTAGACGCCACTGTCGTCATTACCATTCATACTGCTCGACTTGAACCTGCTAAGGGTCTAACTATTAACCTAACAATCTTCGGGTAATGTAACTAAATGAAACCCTTCGAGAGCTGCAACTTAGCACACCGTCGTCCTCGCCGTCATAGCGAGGTTTGCTTACTAACGGGTCGAGTACGCCTGTTGTAGCTAGGCCGTGTCTCTCACACAACAGAACTATGGCGGTCGATTTATTAATTCGCTGTTCGCAAATAACTAAACGTTCACATTCATTAAGTCAGAACAGAAGGCGGCAGCTTTCTTAATTCACCGACGTCTCTTACAATACTGAAGTCCATGCTAGTAAATAATAAATTTGCTACAAAGTAGGCCTACGGCAACAGATGGGTTTCTATGTAAACAAAACTCTTCTAAGCCGGAAACGCGTTGCATTCTGGGACTTGACGAAAAACTGAATGGTCGAATCGCAACTGCAAAACTTTTATATTGACAAAGTAAAGATAATTTGTCTTACTCTGCCAGGTGCAATGTCGACATTTTGATGTTCTGGTAGACACAATGACACGTGCATGATCAGCTCTGGGACACATGCACTTACCGTGAGTAGCTTTAAATGACCAACCGTAAAGACGTAAAATAGGTTAAATAGTTCTATAAATAGAATTCGTACACTAGCGACACATGCTAGCGAGATTATTGTGTCAGTGTCAGCCAATCAAAACGTGTATCGCCGTGGCCTGACATTCACCTCGTTAGCCCAGACTTGACTATTACCAGACGAGTGAGACGACCACGTGAAAAATTAGAGCGCTTGTGCTTGAAAGCAACATTAATAAAACGTTTACGTGAATCTGGGACTAATATCCCAGCGTGAATTGAAAACAATCTGACAGTGAATAATCTGTTCTAATTTTCACAATTGAAAAGTTTTTGCTGTTTTTGTCTCCGATACCCCTGAGAATTATTATTAGGACTCGTGTGCTTGAAAGCATGTTAATAGGCTATAATTATGGCCCTGCCCTATGTATAGGCAACATTATAACGCCAATAAAGCACTACGGAAATTTAGAACAATCCGACGTTTTTAATTTCTACTATTAGCCAGTTTTTGTTTACTTTTGCCACAGAGGGCTGCCAGATGCCGCTGTTTATATTTTCAGGGTTGCCCTGCAACCAGTTCAAAAGAAGAATCCTTGGAAGTAAAACGAGGTTTGTAGGCCTACGCCACGGAAAATTACCAGATTATGACGAAGCTATCCCGAGATCGTCTAGACTCTAGATGCAACCATGGTTACAAAGCAGTAGGCTTATACGTGTTAGCGACTCTTGAATGTTTTCCAATATGAGGTCGTTGATGTTTTCTCCACAAGCAGACCAAGTTCTGCCTCTCAATTATACTCAAGTAGGCCTAGCAGCTTAACTACAGAATCCAGGGATGATTAGCCTACAGAGAATGGCATAGCCTATTAGGCCTATAACATGGTCATATAGGCCTATTATTAGGTGAATAACATTTCCGCTTAAGTTTTCCAATCTGCGAACCTGCCCGTTTAGTTCAATTAAACCTAGTTGCTATAGCCTAATGCGCATTGTTCGTCGTTTGGTCATGGATTGATATATCATATAGGCCTAATGCTCAGGAGGGAAAGAAAATTGATTTTAGGTTTCTTTTCCATTTGTACCGTTAACCTACCAAACTTAAGACTCGGAGCTAGGCCACATTGACTATTATTATTATTATTATTATTATTATTATTATTATTATTATTATTATTATTATTATTATTATTATTATTATAACTGGAATGTTAGGTTTAGAATTCGATTTAGTTTTTACAGAACAATTTTAGTTAGTTTAGGGTGGCCGGTCCATGGCCCCGGGTAGTCCAGACAAGGTGCCGTGGTAGGCAACGGCGTTGTAGCGTTGAATTGTAACAGAAATGCTCTGGAAAAGGAAACCAGTTTCGCGTAAATCTCCAGATAACTTTGAAAGCCGGTGTCCGATTTCGGAAACAAAGGCGAGACCCTCATTGTTGATGGGACCCATTGTTTCGACAGCCAAGGGGACGAAGATGTATGTCCTTTGGAGGTCCGAGTATTTTGAAAGTTTCCTAGTGGCGGCTTTCTCCGCCGCTCTCCCGGCTTCAGACGCGTTCTCGAGGACGTAGGAAGCAGCCACCGTGTCAACAACGGTCGCGTCCCAAATCAGCGCTCTCCCCTGACTCCAGGGGATTAGGGTCTGGCCGTCCGGTCGTTTATTATTATTATTATTTATTATTATTATTATTATTATTATTATTATTATTATTGTTATTGTTATTGTTATTATTATTATTATAGACCTACCATGAACTAAAGTCTGAATAAGAGACGATAATGAAAAGGACCGGCAATCCGCGTCCTTATTATAAGTCGAGACAATAGCCTATTATAGCTGCCTGCAGTGTTTGGGATAGCCTACATTTTAGGGATCGACTCCTTGTTTTTGATGATTATCTTCTTCTTCTTTTGTTCTTCAGGGTTTGAAATATAAAATTTTTATGACCTTCTCTTAGATCATTCATTCATTAATTCGTTCATTCATTCATACATTCATTCACTCACTCATTCATTCACTCATTCATTCATTCGTTCATTCATTCATTCATTCATTCATTCATTCATTCATTCATTCATTCATTCATTCACTAATTAATTAATTAATTCATTCATTCATTCATTCATGTTATGGACTCACAGCGCCCTTCCAGGAACCTACTCAAAAACGCTCCCAGCCCAGCCACGGCAAAAGAAAAAAGACGAGAGATTTATGAAATGACCGATCCTATAATTATTGTCAATCGTCTTTCCTAATCGCGTGGGTGGGGCTCTTTTCTGTACGCTATAGTCACTTTCTCACATTTCTCGCGGCTGTGGACAACTTCTGCCTTTGCAACCGATTTGATGGCAACTCGGCGCCGTGACGTCTCTGTAGGCCTATACACCAATCCCCTACACCAAATTAATGTTGGCATAGCCTTTACTGACCAGCTGGTCCCTACGCGTAGTTTATGCACCTAAGTGATTCTTAGTTATGGTAATGGGCCTACTAATGGGCCTATAGGATTGATCCGATAGATTATCTAAATACCAGTCACAGACAAGAACTCGAGTCAATGCAGTCTATCACCGGGTGTCACGATAACACTGACCTCGTCTCCGAGTTGCTTATCAGGTCCTTTCAAAGTCTACGTAGGCCTAAATACATACATGTAGGCCTTCGCGTATCTAAGTGACGCAGACAACTATAGGGAGTCATCGCAGTGCAACTCTATACCGGGCCATGATTCAAACAATGATTCATTTAATCAGTTTTATTTCCATTTATTTACTAATTTACTGCTCTACTTGTAACGTAGGCCTACTCCTGCAGATAGTCAGTAGACGGTTTGGGGTTATCTTTTGGAGTGACTCACAGCGGTGACTCATTCTGGTTTTTAGATAGGCTTAATGACCAACGTACGGTAACGCAAAAAATTGGCTATAGGCTAATACCTTGCGTTGCTCTTAAATCAACATAATTTTATGTTCGGTTTGTCTAGTTCAAGAATTGTGGCGAAATAAATACACTGGTCAACATAGAAATCGTTACTGACTGGAAAAGGCCCTAATGTGTAGCATCTTGGTGTGCTGAACACGAATATAACCATAAAAAGTTTTTATTGGCTCTCGTTTTGAAAATATTTCATATAGTTCATTTCTTATGTTTCACCATGTAAATTTATGCAGTAGAAATGCGACAATATCCTAAATAAGTCTAGAATGATGTAATATTGAAGTGACATTTGCCAACCAGAAGAAAAGTATCACTTCTCAAGTCAAGAAGGCATGTCATGCTTACTTCGGATGCAAGGTTGGTGACCAAGACAAGCCATGGGCCCTGCATATATGCTGTGCTACATGTACAACACAGCTTTCACAGTGGTTGAATGGCAAAAGACCATCAATGCCGTTTGCAGTTCCCATGGTGTGGAGAGAGCAAAGCAACCACTTAGATGACTGTTACTTCCAGTGGCGTAGGCAAGGGGGGGTTTCGGGGGTTAAAACCCCCCATTGGCTCCGAAAAAAGGTTTTTTAAGGGTTATTTTGCCATTTAAGTAAGAAAAATAGTAAAAAAACAGGGTTTTCGGCCATAACCCCCCCCCCCCACAAAAAATTCCTGGCTACGCCACTGGTTACTTCTGCTTGGTTCCTCCTCTTTCCGGTGGAACAATGAAGCAAAAGAAGTCGACAATAGTCTACCCAAACATTCCGTCTGCATTGAGACCAGTTCTACATGGTGATGGACTTCCTATTCCAGAACCTCCAGCAGAATATATTTTCATTGATTCATCTGATGAGGACAAGGGTGAGCCGACATGTTCTTCTCCTGGTCCGTCAGCGTGCAGTGATCCTGATTTTCACTGTGGTGCATCATCAACCCCACACAGAATAACACAGGAAGAACTAAATGGCCTTGTTCGTGATTTGGACTTATCCGAAAACAAGGCAAGAGTTGCTAGGATCAAGACTCCAACAATGGAATCTTCTAGAAGAAGATGTCACAATCACTTCATATAGAAAGCGCCATCAGCAGTTGGAACCTTTCTTCATGAAGGAAGGTAATCTGGTATTCTGTTCCAATATTGACGACCTCATGAATGCCTTACAGATCACTCATGACCCACGAGAATGGAGACTCTTTGTAGACTCTTCGACACTGAGTCTTAAGGCTGTGCTTTTGCACAATGGAAACCGTCTTCCATCTATTCCATTAGCGCATGCTGTCCACATGAAAGAGACATACGATAACCTAAAACAGCTACTGCATTACATTGACTATAACAGGTACAAATGGCACCTGTGCGGTGATTTGAAGGTATACTTGCCATTTTAATGAAACTGCAGCAAGGATATACAAAATATATGTGTTTCTTGTGTGAGTGAGATAGTCGGGCAAGAGAGTTGCACTACGTGCGGAAGGAATGGACTCCCAGACAAAACATGGCAGTTGGACAGAAAAATATCCAGCACCCAGCTCTGGCCGAGGCTCACAAAATCCTACTACCACCCCTTCACATCAAACTAGGTTTGGTGAAGAACTTCGTGAAAGCCATGGATCGCACTTCGCCAGCTTTCCGATACCTGCATGAAAAATTCCCTCGACTCAGCGAAGCAAAGATTAAAGAGGGAGTTTTCGTGGGTCCTCAGATTAGAGAACTTTTCAAAGATGACCGCTTCAACAACTTGCTGGAGGGTGATGCGAAACAAGCTTTTCGTCTAGTGTCTACAGACTTTCTGGGGAATGTTAGGGCAGAAAACTACAAGGAACTAGTAGAAGACATGCTCAAGCAGTACCAGAAATTTCGCTGCAATATGTCGCTGAAGATGCATTTCCTTCACTCCCATCTGGATTTCTTCCCTGACAACTGTGGTATGGTTAGTGACGAACATGGCGAACGCTTTCATCAAGATATCGCAACAATGGAGCAAAGGTACCAGGGAAAATGGTCCACTACAATGTTGGCTGACTACTGCTGGACACTCCGCAGAGATGCTCCCGAACAGCTGTACAAGAGACAGGCAAAAAAAATCTAAGAACTAGTCTATGACCTGGTTTTTACAAACATTAACCGTAAGTGTATCACTATTGGAATGCATTGTGCGATATAAAATTACTTCATTTGAGATTACAAAAAAACTAGAGCCAATTAAGCAATTTCACTGTCATATTCGTGTTCAGCACATAAAAATTGATAAGAACTGACTAATTTCATTTCAGTAACATGACTTTTGTAAAAATTTGTTGTCCAGTGATATTAGTATATAGGGTTGTTTTATCATCGGTGTGGCCGACGTATTCTTTTTTCACGTCTATAGGATACCAATTAATGTGACCAGAATATTTCTGTTTTAAATGCTCGTGTAGGCCTACCTGGACTCCCTCCCTTAATTGTATTCGACAATTTCAGTGTCTGACTTCATGTAGCTGTTTTATCTGGCCGTGCAGGAGACGGTTCGAAGTAGGACTACCTCTGACAAGTACCGGTACCGTTGTAGAGGCGCTATGTAACCCCAGAATGAATTAATCAATGAGTCCGTTGAAAATCAATTCAAGTCAACATTCCCACTTAGGCTACTGAAAACCAACTTTAAAGGACTTTGTTATTGTTAAAACTAACTGGCCTAATCTATTACTATATGGAGCTACTACTAGGCCTAGTTACTTTTCTTTTGTCTTAAACAACTATACTTTTAAGTAATCAGTTTATTTAGTTACTTTTCCAGTAACCAGTTAGGCTACTGGAAGTAGGCCTAGTTACTGCTAAAAAGTAAACGTCCAGCACTGTTTAGGACTATTCATAGTTCTCAACGAAACAATATATAGGCCTATATATATATATATATGCCTATTTAGGCCATTGACGCATCTATATAGTGTTGGCCTACGCATTACCTGTAGATCTATGCTTCTGTGATATCAGCTGCTCTTAAAAAGAGGAAAGTTTAGACTATGTGGTATGTAGTATGTATTCTACACCCATAAGTCCAAAGGTGTAGGCTGAATAGTCTAACGACTCTAAACTGCAAGTTCTATATACAGGTTTATTACTAATTAAACAGAGATTCGCTAAAATGGGCCAAAATTCAGCAATTACGTATCTGTTCTGGCTATAGATAAGAAACTACTTAGGCCTAAAGATCTGTTCACACCATTAGTCATGTAGGCTGCCTGAGGTCTAAATGTCCTCATTGCTGTAGCCTATAGTATTTTACTACTGCATGTAGACTGATAGTAGCGGTTCAAAGAACAAAAGAATGCAGCTGAATAAAGTCTATAGCCGTGCACAAATCAAAGCCATAATTAATACAAGCAAGGTCAGTGAAAATAAAATAAGCTGGCTGATAGGCTGTATATACACAGAGGAACCTAAAGGGGTCGTTGACCCCGCTATCCAGGGCCCCTATATATGTTAATTGAGCACATATAGCCTATAGGAAGCAAGCAAGACAGCAGCGTACCGGTAACGAATCATTAGTAGCCTAGACAACAAGGACAGTTTAGACAAGCTGCAAGCCTGCATGCAACTATTTATTAAAGGCATGCTGTATAAGCTTACAAAACAACTCGTAACTAACGAATTAACTTTGCGCCTTTATTTCAATTATTTGATGTAAGGACCCGATAGAACAGTGGTTCCCAACCCGTGGCCCGCCAGGTCTAAAAATATGGCCCTCGTCTCTCAAGGAATCTAAAAAATTGTGAAAAATTGACACTTTGGACAGGATAGAACACAAAATTATTTTATATTACTATTTATTTTAGTTTGACGTCCTTAAATAACATCAGGCATTCTATTTTGTTTCAATTATATCATTATAACAATTTTATATGCTTTTAGTTAATTAAATTTTAGCCTTAATTGTGGCCCCTAATGTCCTTCAACTATAGGAAAAAGTGGCCATCGTGTCCTCCAAATAAGAAAATGTGGCCCCAAAGTCGAAAAAGGTTGGGAATCACTGCGATAGAACATCAGAACAAAACCATACCCGAATTATTAAAAGTCAGGAAGTTTTTTCAAAGTAGGCCTAAATAGACCCTAAGGGTGTAGGTTATGTTTAAATAGTCTAATGTAGCGTTTGGTTGGTTTTGATGATAGGCTATACGTAGGACGAGAGTTCCAAAAGTGTGAGTCAGTACATCGTAGGCCCTATAGGCTAGGCCTTGAGATTAGACGAGTGTTGCCAACTTGCCATGTCATGATGTCACCTATGAGCGGAGGATCCTAACCAGCACTGTTAATGTTCTTATTGGATAAGATGACAATTAATATACAGGCTAAAGAAATCATAAAATTCATCTGGTCAAGGCTGTAGACCCCTTCATGAATCATCCTATTTGCACAGTGGCGGCGCTACGCCAGGGCATGGCAGGACAAATGCCCTGGTAAAAAAGCCTTTGCCCTGGCTGTTGCCCTGGTCGTTGCCCTGCCAGAAATTTTACCCTGGGAGAATTTGTTCTGGTATATTGCTACAGTATGCTACTTACTGTTCACGTCCGTCCGCTCTCTGGCAGGGCAAAAGTTCTGGCAGGACAAAAGTTCATGAAGAGAACAAAATCTGGCAGGGCAGTTTTCTGGCAGGGCAAAAGTTCTGGCATGGCAAAAATTCTGGCAGGGTAAAGACCGTAAAATTTTGGCATTCAAACGTTCTGACAGGGAAAAATTCTGGCAGGGCAAAAATTCTGGCGGGGCAAAAGTTGTTGCAGGGAAAAATTCTGTTGATGTTTATCCACATTACCGTATACAACTATAACAGCGTATGCCCAGCTATCGCTTTATTGTTTTTCAAATGAAGCGTACCGGTAAGCATTTGCGTAGACAATAGACCTAGCCTATAATTATACCTGACTCCTTTAGGACCGTTACTTTATTTGCTGAACGCTTTGCTTTCGAAATGCTAGGCCTACTCGAAAGAGGTTTTACAATGCTTCACTAAGTCACAGAGATCGGTCTACAGGTTGGGCCATAAAATGACCCTAAAGTTTTCTGCTCATAATCTTGGCCAGAGGTATAGTAATTTTAAATGAAATTTTACAGGCTTATAAAGACAACTCATATTTACACATGATGGCCAGATTTCATTAAAATATTTTCAGACAGAACAAATTAAGGTTATATCACTTTCAGTGAGACCACTCGATAACTGTTAAATGACGATTCAAAAACAAATTTATTAAGTAACTTCTCAAATAATTGGTGTCAAAAAAACTTGTTATTGACAGAAAATCGTCATTACTAGCCTATTTAGAAAAAAAGCATAGCTGCAAGTCGCTGTGACATCATTTAGCAAGATGACTGTTAGGCTAAGTTGATAAATAAAGAATTTTTCTGATTAGTAATTTTGTTTTTAAAATAACAGAATCGAAATTTCTATCAAATTCAAATTCCAAAGGTGTCGATGGCACGCAAAATTTGTATTCATACACTTCATGAGCTTGGCCTTGGAGATAAAGCTATAGTCGGCGCTTAATCTGTTAAACAGTGTTTGCAGAGAAATGAAGAGCTAAATTGAAATAGAGAGTTAAGAAATGTGCCGCTGATGAAAGGAGGTCGGTTCAACGTACTGGTTTCATTGAGAAGAACCAATGGTTCAAAATATCCGGATTTGAACCCGATGATTATATCAACTGTGGAGAGCTATAGTATTATTGCTCGAGAAATACCGCAATCTGCAGCCAAAAGCAAGAGCGATATGAGACTGAAAATTGATGGTCGCATGGGAGTTGATTGGGAAGATTTCTCTCTAGAACACATCACCAAGTCCATCAAAATTGTGCAAAAGACTCAAAACAAGTGTGGGCATTGGTGGTGGATACATTGAAAACAGATGTGATGTAGGCCTACTGTCACGTTAATTTGATAACAACTATATTATTATTTGAGATGAGACATAAAAAATCGCTTTGTTGCTACTTTTTGGTTGCATTGTGTTTGATTCGTCAAAAAGTCAGTAAAAATGATATAACTGTTCTGGCCACTCTGCGTAAATATGAATTGTCTTTAAGCTGTAAAATTGTATTAATTTTTTACTTCTGGCCAAGATATTGGCAAAACACTTTAGGGGTGTCTTTTTTATGACCAACCCTGTATAAGGTTTGCAAGATGTCCTTTTCAAATGTGTTCGGGTTTTATGGCTTCGCCCATTTGATCCTCTGACCAGCCAACCCTAATAGTGTAGGATGGCATGCACGTACGGTAGCGCAAAATTATAGGCCTATGTATGCCCGTACTACCGAACACGCGACTCGACCCTCTGCCCTGGTTACTTGTGTGACTGCCCTGGCTACAAAAAGTGTCTGGCGCCGCCACTGTATTTGCAAGCGCCTAATTTGATCGATTTTTAATAATTAAAATTCAAGGAAATAGGATTAGGCCTATAAAGGAAAGTAATCGGAAGTACTATTAAAAAATTATGCGCACTCGGTAAGGGATTTTAGCTATAAGCCTATATCGGATTTTACATTAATTTTTGTGAAGGGTGACTACAGTCTCTTGAGATTAAATTTATAGTCCAATTTAAGTTACAGTAAGTTAATTAGGGATAAATAAAAGTAGGCCTATAATTGTAACACAGGCCGGAGAGAGACATATAGAGAGATATAGAGAGACAGACAGACAGACAGAGACAGCGGGCTGATGCAGAGACGGAGAGAGAGACAGACAGACAGACAGACAGACAGACAGACAGACAGACAGACAGACAGACAGACAGAGAGAGAGAGAGAGAGAGAGAGAGAGAGAGAGAGAGAGAGAGAGAGAGAGAGAGAGAGAGAGAGAGAGAGAGGAATAAGTTTAGACGAGCGCTCTTAATTGTGCCATTATGTGACCAAAATAGGCTTCTTTCTATACTGATACGTCTCGTAGGCTATAGTCTATCTTTTGGTGTAAACCTTTAAGGCATAAAACTGTAACCTATGGAATTTAATATGCTGACAATCGTCTTTGTTCGAAAGATGGCTTTTGTATACGCCGCTGCTCTGTGCTACTCTGTGATTTAATAGCATCGTTTCAAGGTCATTTCATGGTTCATTGTCCCTATGTTCAATTAAAGCCCTAGATACGTAGCTTCTAAAAATCATTTGATTCGAAGATGAATCGGAGGTCGGTATTCGAATCGAAAATGATGTCATGTATCTAAAAATTATTAGACATCAAGGCCTTAATTATTAACACATTTAGCTCTGATGAGACTTTTCCACCTCTCGCTTACACCAGAGTGCGAAGTCTCAGGGGTGGTGATGGAGGGGTTTCAACTCCATAGTCTTTCTTAGGGCCCCATAGTAAAGGATTCTTTTAACACACCAACACCACACGGATCTGACCTGACCCTCTCTGCCGACCAAAGTGGACATGGGCCTACACTGAAGTTCAAATAGGCCTATCAAGACGACATTTTCCCTTAAATATTTTATCGTTCAGTTAACATTTTCCTTAACAATGTGCATAGCGATCGGCAGAGTATGCGCCTAGCTATAGCGTGTGAGGCTGTGACCTAATAGGCCTGTATACGGTTCCGTAACGGAAAAGTAATAGCCTAGTAGCGTTCGACTGCTATGCTAAAATGGTCAACTGTCTGTCTGTCGTAGGCCTACTCTATGGGCCCTGTGTCATTGCTGCACATATAGTGCAGTTGCTATTAGTGTAGCCTATACTCTGGACAACGTCGATCAGCACTCACCACTCAGCCAACTCATGGCATAAAGTTTAAGAACATAATTATATAAAAACGGGAAATAGACAATAATTGTAGGCCTAATCGTAAGCGTGATCTCCAGAACTTCAAAAGCGCCACTCAAAAGCCCAGCGCGGGGCACCAGCTTATCCACGAGCTACGCGTTGAGTCAAACGGGTTGTCCGTTCCGTAAGACTAGTCTAAGGGAGGTCTTAGTCCATTTGACAGAGGATCTGAGAGGCGGAGCAACTACTAATTAAGGCGAGTGCATGTCGTCTAGTGCATGGGTCGGGTAGACTTTTTGATATTTATAAAAACCAAAGACCAACTGAACTGACATAAACCAATTTTTTTGGATAAAACTGAAAACCGACAGTTCAGGAAATCGAAAATCGTAAACTATAAATTTCTACAGCGGCATAGGCGTACGGGACATTTCGGCAGTGGGGGGGCCAAAAAAAATTTTAGGCCGAAAAATCTGACGACCTTTTTTTTTTTTTTAGTCATCCGCCCAAAATTCTTACAATTTCCCGTCCGAAAAATCTGACGACCTTTTTTTGTTCTTTTTTTTGTTTTTTAGTCGTTCGCCCAAAATTCTAAAATCTTACGACCTTTTTTACCCCTGCGTGCCCGAAAAATCCCTCCCGTACCTGTTTTGCCCGAAAAATCTCCGAAATTTTTTTGCCCGTCCAAGCCTCTTTTGCCCGAAAAACACATTTGTCCGAAATTTGGGGGGGCACTTGCCCCCCCTGGACCCCCGCCTCGTACGCCTATGTACAGCGGCTACCAAAAGCCAAGTCGCGGGAACCAGATTATTCACATGAGCTAAAGGACATTATTATTCCTATAACATGTAAAGCCGACATCAACGGAATTTCACCGTAGGTCTACCGAGTACCTTCAAAGCTCTGAAAGCAGCATCGAATTAACACTGGGCGAAGCAGTTGCTCTTGCGACATTCGACAGAGGGCCTATCAACAGAGTATTATAGACGAGGACAACTTTGAGTTTAATTAAATGCTTTTCGCGCTCTAATTTTTCACGTAGTCGTCTGGTAATAAGCTTAGTCGAGACTAGGCTAAAGAGGTGAATGTGTTTTTTTCGGGCATAACAGGCATGGACGGACGAATCTACGTTTTCGGGCGAACAGGCATGGGAGGATTTTTTCGGGCACACAGGGGTAAAACATCTATATTTTTTTTGAAGAATTGTACGACTACGAAATCATCGTCGAAATGACTAAAAAAAGTCATCAGTTTTTTCGGTGGAAAATCGAAATGACAGAAAAGTCATCAGAAAATTAAATTTTACATAAACCCAATCTATTCTCGTATACATAGAGCCTAATAATTATAGTGTGTAGTCCTTATATTGCTGTTTCTCTGCTGGTAAAAAGCACATTAGACCCTTTATATGCATAACTATGCATGTAGGCTATGATGTAGGCACCAAAGCTCATTATGTTATATCTTATATTATAATTCTGAAACACTTTCCATAATGTTTGTTTATTTGTTTGTACGCTTTTGACTCTCCCCTGCAAAATAGGCTCGGAAATGAAACAGCGTCGGTTTACAAAAAGTATTGCAATCGATTCTTACCCAAATTATAGGGTCAGCGCAACTATTTTCAGGTTTTAATTCACTTTAAAACAAGAATTATTAGCGTTTTAAGACAGATTTCATCAATAATTGATCACGCCAGCGCTTTAGTGAAGAGTCTGCTCCATGGGCGCCCGCACATAGGGGCAAGGGGGGGCACTTGCCCCCCCTGGAAAACTGAAACCTATTTTTCTAACTACTACTTTTGTGGCTTAAGAAATTTCTTCCCATTAAAATACTAATGTTACGAATGATACACGCAGTGAAAGTCAGAAATTTAAGTAATGAAATCTCTGTAGAAATAAAGAAGCTCTTAATTTTCTGCCTTGCATTTTTTCAAGCTCTTGCTGAAAACGGTAACAATGACTTTTAACCCTCCCGTGGGTGCCCATGCATTATTAGTATTCCTATCGATCATTGCCTACTTGTCTGGAATCTCGCTGTAGGCTAATGCAATTTTTCACAACTACACAAAAATTGATTATCAATAAATTACACTAATGTAAAAATTTGAAATTTATCAACAGCCCATTCAAATTAAGTAAAATACATATTCATATGTACTATGTACATACTACATATTCACCAGCGTTAAGGGTTATATATGGAATCAAGTCTGCTTGAAGTCAGGCTGCATTTTGTCCATTTTGCATGCTGCCAGTACAGAATTTAGGTAGGTCAAGCTGTAGAGAAACTTGGATAATTGACTCTGGTTATCACGCCTCCCCAAACCAATGTCTCGTCTGCTCAAATTGTTACCCCATTCTTCTGATCCTCGGGATCCTCCACCTTCCTAGACGACACCTGGATTAACATCTGACCCTCTGGCTACCGGACTCGGACCTCTTTCTTGACTACCCTTTGAACAGCCTGATGACTCGATGCAGCGCTTCTGAATAAGCTGGTGCCCTACAATTGACTTTGGAGTGGCACTTTAGAAGTTTAGAAATTATGATTAAAATATAGAAGTAACTTGATGGAGCACTTGCCCCTTTTAAAACCGATACCTGGTTTTCGTTCATTTATTCATTCAATCATTATAGCGCCCCTTGAAAAACCTACTTTTTAACATTCTACTTTTGATTTTTAATAAATTTCTTCGCACTAAGAAAACTATTCATATTGAAAATGATAGGCCTACACAAAATGAAACTGAGAAATATGCATTAAGAAACCTCTTTGAAAAAATGCCCATGTTCTCACTTTCCAGCTTTGCAATTTTTAAGCTCTTACTAGGAAATTTAACCGTGACCACCTTAAATTTTTTGTTGCCCCCCTGCAAAAATTTATGCGGGCGCCCATGGTCTGCTCCCGCATGACGTCGTACCCGCCCAGTAATAATTTCCGTAGCGCCCCGCGGGGGTGGGTCAAGTTTGGCTTTTTGGGGAAGCGAGGTGGGGTGGACGGTTGGCGAAAACCCGAAATTTAGCAGTCAACGATGGGTACCAGAGTGGAGTAGTGTTTAAAACCCTAAATTCCCGGGCAACGCCGGGTAACACATCTAGTACAAATATAAATTCTCTTTACGCCGATGATTTATTGCAAGGCAAGAAGATTAATTACAGTCTAGATATATTTTGCGTTCACAAGTAACGGATGAGCGGCAGCAGATCTGCCAAGGATCGGGCTACAGTTGTTTATTTGTGTGTACGGTAGCTGTTTATTTGTGTGTAGCTGTTTATTTGTGTG
>OX457036.1:66555622-66590622 GCA_949752735.1 Lumbricus terrestris
AATTTCAACACCTGTAGGCAGATATCGGGTTGGCTCTGACGCAACCAATCTGCAGGTCGAAATGCAGCCTACGGCTATAGCTATACAGTCTACATGTATACCTCCAGCGCAGGATCAGAATCATCTGACTTGGCTGCACATCCATCTGTGCGCAGGACATTGCAATAATTCTCATCCGCCAACGGTTGCTCAAAACATATTATGCATAGTCAGTGACAGGTAGGCCTATATGGCCAAATAAAGGATTCTCTCTAACGTTGCCTCATGAGCGAATATAAACAACCTCTCTATATGTACACTATATAAACATGTATAATACTCGCAAGACAGCAGAGGCGATTAAAGCGGTTTAAGTCCTATTAGCTGGGATGTTTGCATATTATAGGCTAAATTATTCTAGGTACTATGGTGCAGAATTTCTTAGACCACTCTTAACAGCACTGAAAGATACAACCATTTTGTTAATGTGACAGCGTTTAAAGTGCTACAATATTTCAATGTGGAAATTCAAAAACTTATGATGGGGAGGGGCGCATCCTTCTCCGGGTCCGCCCCAATACATCCTCTTCCCCTCTTGGCTCGTAGCCTATACAGTCACGCCTTGGCGATCGTCCGCCGGACGCTCGTTTGTCTCCAGCCCCAGAAACCTAGATTTACCCCCCCACACACAAACACAAACACACACAGACACACACACCCTCAAGAGGAGGACTAGATAAGCACTGGCCAATGACCTTCATCGGTATAGCAGAACAATTCCTTATAACAGTCTGTGTGTGTTGACGGTGTAAGTCTCACGTACTGAATGCGTGATATATAACGCTGCAGCTGTTCAATGCTGCATGCAATATTCATTGCCAACTGTTGGGTGCATATTATGTTGACGTGTCAATGTTGGGAGCTTATGGCAGAAGCTGCTCTGCATGCGTGATGCATCGAAGATTAGCCGTAAAAGACGCGCATGAGAACTAAAACAAATCTTCTCCTACACTGACCTACAGCATACGAACAGATTACACGCTGCAGAGCATATTTTAAGGTAGCATAGGGCCTAGAACTAAGCTTACTCCGACTGTGTCAGAAGTTAATGCTTACATCCGTATAAGTTATTCATGAGAGTAGAGAAACAGGCAGGCAGACAGACAGACAGACACACACCGAGAGAAGGACCTATATAGTTGGAGATGGAATCTTCAACAGGTGGACGCCTATAGCATTCTATACTATAGAATATAGATGCACACATTGCACATATATGCTGCACAGCTACAATAGATTTATGGTAAATTCATGCATATATGAATATATATATATATATATATATATATATATATAGACTATGTATACACTATAGCAGGGATTCTCAAACTGTGGTACGCGTAGGCTACCCCCAGGGGTACGCCAGGCGCCGGTAAGGGGTACGCGAAAAATTCCAGAAATATAAATTTTCTTTGAGTTTATGGACTTTGTGTCCAATTTTGTTTGATTAGCAATGATTTTAACTTCGCAACATAAAACAGCACCGCATTTCTTTCTTTCACAGTATATAATTAAATCAGACTCACATACAATGCAGTGCATGCAACATATTTATGTTTTGGCCTATTACTATAATTTTGAAACAAATAGGTCTAGTGTATATATGGTTTAAAGTAGGCTACCAAAGCCAGAATATCTCAGACTATATAATATAGAGCTCAAATAGAAGAGAGCTGAATTGGCCAAATGATTAATTTTTGGTCTAGCTTTTAATTTTTGGATTCCTCTCAGAACGTCATATCTGGGTGAAACTGTTAACTATTCTTGCTATCAAAAACAAACATGGAGTAAATTTGCGTTTGGAATTGACAAATATGAAAACAGATATTGTAAATCTGTGCTAGTCTGAACAAGCCTGTGAACAGCACTATAGGTTGGCTCTTTCCTCTTTCTAACGGGTTATAAAACAATTTTTAGTTTCAAACATGTTGATAAGATTATATGATTCAAAACTAGATTTTTGCTCCCTTTATGGGGACTTAGACTCTAATAAACGATGTCACCAATGAATAAATGGACTTCTAGTTGTCACTGCCAGAGGACATCAAAATGGCATTTTGTTTCTGATCTCATTTTGCTGGGGGTACGCCATCATTAGATATTTTTACTTGGGGGTACAATAAAAATAAAGTTTGAGAACCCCTGCACTATAATATGTACACACATACGCCGCGCCTTCTCTTGTATTGGACCTTCATTCTGGAACAGTCTTCCATTGGCAATTCGTGATGCTGCGTTGCGTGTTTCTCATGAAGCATTCTCAAAGTTAATTAAGTCGCACTTGTTCAGAACTGTCCGGTAGCTGCGTTAAGCGCCTTCGTGAGGTTATTGTAAGGCGCTATATAAATGTTCATATACATACATACATACATACATACATACATACATACATACATACATACATACATACATACATACATACATACATACATACATACATACATACATACATACATACATACATACATACATACATACATACATACATACATACATACATACACTGTGTCCCAATAAATCGGGCACCCTTTTTATAATGTGAATAAAACTGGTAAATATTCATCGATTGTGAAAATTACAAAACAGGCTTGATCCTGAGATAATTATCTAGGCTACACATTGGTAATTTATGAAGGGTCCTCACTAAAATATTACGTCATAATGACGTCGTTAATTTACATATCGAAACCAAATGTCAACAAAAATCGTTAGAGAATGGCGTTCAGCCAAGAAGACAAAATTGTAATAAAATTCTCACGAAAAAATAAATATTACGGCGCAAAGAATTAAATATTTCTTAGTTAAAAACATAGAAACAGAGTAACTTTTGCCAATTTTTCAATATTTCTCCTTTCCAATGGCGACATGAAACTAACAATAGCCTACACTGATTTATGAAAAATTCATTTGCTTTTGATAGGTCGGTTTGTTTCAATCGCTAGAGTGCAGGCTGAAATCTATATTCGATCAGGTCATAAAAATGGTTGATTTCAATCATCACTAAATTCTCGTTGCTTTGTTACATTATGCTCGGATATGGAAATCATGAACAGTTAATGATGTATAGTCCTGCCGAAGTTCGCTGGTTATCAAGGGGGAAGTATGTAACAGACTTTCTAGATTTCGGGATGCTTTTGAGAGTGTTTCTTAGAGAAAAGACCTCAGCCTGCAATTCATTTCAATAAGAACTCATAATTATGGCTTTCAAGTTTCAACTCAGGCTTACCTGGCTGGCATTTTTGAGCAACTAAATACACTAGCTGAATTCCTCTACGCAAGTGACGCAGACACATCTAATCACCCTTAGGCCTATAGTTATAAAGTGTCTGCCTTTACAAAACTTGATATCTGGTACGAAACGGATAGTAGTAGGTAACTTTGACACATTTGATCAATTGCATGAATTCACATTGAAATGAGGAAATGCACAGATCAATCAACCAAAATTTGTTAATTTAATTTCCGGACATGTGCAACCATGGCTATGATCAGTTAAACTTTACTTTGGTAATTTGAACGTTCACAGATTTTCGTTGGTTTCCAGTCCATTTCTTGCAAACGTTGATTCGTGGAATTTACCAACATCGGAATTGAACCAAATCATTGAACTGACCATGCAGTGATACTAGGTCTACATTGAAGATATAAGTTGCATCCATGCAAGAGTTAGCTTGATGCATTATTTTGACATCTCGAATATATAAACTGTGGTTGAATATGTGTGCCCAAAGCTTGTATTAAAATAAAATACGGTCTTTTCCAAATGCAATAAAATAAGTTCAAAGAATCTTACTAGTTAAATAAATTTGTACCGTACTACAGCAGTGCATGGGCTTACAGGCTATAACATAGGCCTAATATTGTATTGGATTATAGTCATAGGCCTAGTCACGATAATGCGCCAGAGGCACCAAATTTCTGTGGGGGTCCGTGACCGAGACCCAAAATTAGAAAGGGGTCCGTGAGTCTGAAAAGGTTGAGAACCGCTGGTCTAAATAAGCTTCTAAGAAAATTGATTTGACCGGTTCGTCGGAGAAAAAATTGTGTTCGGTACTTAACATTTGAATTCTCTGATGCAAATGACGTAATTGTGACGTCAATATTCATGCCAGAAAGTTCATATTTGAATTTGTGTAAGATCTCAGGATAAAAACAGTTTTGAAATGTTGAAAATCGATTAAGATTTGCCTGTTTTATTCACATTATAAAAACGGTGCCCAATTTATTGGGACACAGTGTATATAAAAATAATATAGTCTACATAAACATACACAATACACGTAATATTATGTGCGCGCACTGTGATATATGTATGTAAGGTCATTATGGTGATTATTCTGCATGTTGTATACGAATTGCGTTTTCGATATGCGTTGTAGGCTATATATATATACTCAAGTCACGGTGTCGTCATTCACTCAACCGAGAACGGATCTACATTATAGTAGCACATGCAGGTCAACATAATGACAATTATATCGGTGTCTGTCGTTAAACGCCCATATATATTCACGTTACATATATATATATATATCCACGATATATATATATATATTCATTCATTCGAGTATTTACATAGCGCCTCTTCAAAGAAACTACTCAGAGGCGCTCCCGACTCCAGTACGGACAAACAGAACAGTTTTTAAGTGCTTATAGAATGTGTCAGAGAGTGATCTAGGGAACAGGCGCAGCTCAAGTGGGAGGGCATTCCATACCACTGGGCCAACCACAGAAAAAGCACGACTCTGCATGATGGAGGTACGAGCAAATGGGACAAAGAGTACTTCCCTAACAGCCGAGCGTAGGGACCGACCAGTTATATCCACGTTATATACACCGTGTCTCAATAAAAAAGGTGCAGAATTGTTTTTGTCAGAACTTCGTCAAATTTCCACCAATCTTAATCACTTTTGGCAGGTAGATGGAAAAATGGCTGAAATTTCATGCTATATATAAATTTTCCACCTCACCTGATTCATATCACCGCACTACCTTGTTAAACACAGATGTACCAATTTTTATTATAACGGCGTCTCGAAGCTTGGCTGCATTGAAATCCATTGCATCGAACCGGATGTCAAAGTGAATGGGGCATATGCCTACTATCGCTGCAACCTTCTTGCCCAGAGGATACCGTCAGACATACGCCGGATATCCCAGGGCGAGTTTATTGCCTTTCAACAGGATGTCGCCCCGACGCATCAAGCACGCGACACTGTCTCTTTCCTGGAGCGAGAGACGCCCGACTTCATCCCTCCAACACTGTGGCCGCCGAATTCACCAGATCTTAACCCAGTCGACTATACCATATGGAGTGTGCTGCAGGAGAAGGTTTACCGGTCAAGAATAGCCAGTGTCGACGAACTCAAAACGCTCCTGCTTGACGAGTGGGCGCGCTTTGACCAGTCGATTGTTGATGGTGCTATCGACCAGTGGCGTCGCCGTTAGCGCTTGTGTCCGCGCATGCGGTGCACATTTCGAGCACCAATTCTAACACTTTTAAGCAGTTCTGTCATAACAATTAAGAAACTCTGCTATTAACTTCATTGCGTGCTAATTCAGTCGTCAGATAGTTTGTTGGAAGTGCTAACATCTAAGCGTTATATGAAAAATTGGTACATCTGTGTTTAACAAGGTAATGCGGTGATATGAATCAGGTGAAGTGGAACATTTATATATAGCATGAAATTTCAGCCATTTTCCCATCTACCTGCCAAAAGTGATTAAGATTGGTGGAAATTTGACGAAGTTCTGACAAAAACAATTCTGCACCTTTTTTATTGAGACACGGTGTATATATCATTACGACAAAGACAACATGTTGTGTTGAAATCTGTATAATATATAGGTCTTATCAGCAACGTAAATATATAGGCTACTTGAAGATCAGAGATTGTTAGGCATTCAAAGCAAAAGACAATGCATCATTTCTTCAACACGATGATAATGAAACGGTGTTATATACAGGGTTGGCCAAAAAAGTAATCCGCTACGGCTTTTTGTCGATATCTTGGCTAAAAAGAGGAATTTTTAAAATCCAGTTTCACGGGCTTGAAGGCAATTCATATCTACGTACAATAGACAAATTTCATCGCCATATGTGAAACAGAACAAAAGTTATATCACTTTTAGTGAGGCCACCCACCATTTTTTGACGATTCAAAAACGCGACGCAACAAAAAGTAACAGAAAACCAATTTAATTATTCTGGCCAATATCTTGGCCGGAAGTAAGAATTTCGAAATGAAATTTTACATGCTTAAAGACAATTCATATCTACACACGATGGCCAGATTTTAGCAAAATATTTCAAACAGAATAAAAGTTATGGCACTTTTAAGGAGGCCACCCACCGTTTTTTGACGATTCAAAGGCGTTACACAGCAAAAAGTAGCAAAACACGATTTTATTAGGCCTAATCTTAAATAATTGTTATCAAATAGGCTTTGATAATGCCAGATGATCGTTCTTATTACTATTTAAAAAAAGAACAGGGTACCAGCGTAGCTGCACGTCACTGAGAAGTCACTTAGCAAGATGACAATCAAATTGGTAAATAAGAAATCTGTCAGATTAATCAACAGGTCCATCAAGAACTTTGCAAAGAGACTTCAAAAGAAGTTTGGCACTGGTGGTGGGCACATTGAACACAAGTTGTGAATCACTACCAAGTTCATTTTATAACAGTTATTTGAGATGAGACTTAATAAAATCGCGTTCTTGTTACTTTTTGTTGCGTTTCGTCTTTGAATCGTCAAAAAACGGTGGGTGGCCTCACTAAAAGTGGTATAACTTTTCTTGGGTTTGAAATATTTTGATGAAATCTGACCATCATGTGTAAATATGAATTGTCTTTTAGCCATGAAAATTTTCATTTCGAAATTCTTACTTCTGGCCATGATATTGGCAAAAAATCGTAGGGGATTATTTGTTTGGCCCACCCTGTATATAGACCGATAATTACATATAATACAGCGCGCGATGCTCTTTCCGAAAGAAAGGCTTTTCAGAAGAGTGTTTAGTCGACGTCTCTCTTATCGACGGTATACGGTTCACAGTTCTGCTTCTGGGCGAGGAGGAGGAGGACAAGGAGGACAAGGAGAAGAAAGAGGAGGACGAGGAGGAAGAGGAGAAGAAGGAGGAGGAGGAGGACGAGGAGGAGGAGGAGGAGAAGAAGAAGAAGAAGGATGAGAAGGATGATCATCTGAGCAAAATGGTTGAAGACGTTTCACGATTGTTTACAGCATAACATGCACTGCAGCAGGTTCTCACTCGTTTCTTTGACCTCTAGACGACCTCCTGCAACTTGCAAGTGAACGCAAACTGGTACTGCCTTCCTCTCCATTTTTACTTGGTTTCTTGAACATTTCTAGTCAAACACATTTTTATAGCGTCTATAATTATTGCGTCATACGTTACACTATTTAGCCCAAAATGACGAGTTGGAGTCTATCAATGTATCATAGGTCTACAGCTTTTCTGCTTTTGAGAGTTCTCTAGCCTATACATGTGTCGCATAAACGTTCCAACATAGACAGGGTGGGCCAAAAAAGACCCCCCCCTAGGTTTTTTGCCAATATCTTGGCCAGAAGTAGGAATTTCGAGATGAAATTTTACAGGCTTAAAGACAATTCATATTTACACATGGTGGCCAGATTTCATAACAATATTTCAAACACAACAAAAGTTATACCACTTTTAGTGAGGCCACCCACCGTTTTTTGACGATTCGAAAACGAAACGCAACAAAAAGTAATAAAAACACGATTTTTATTAAGTCTCATCTCAAATAACTGTATTCAAATGAACTTGGTAGTGCTTCACAACTTGTGATCAATGTGCCCACCACCAGTGCCAAAACTTCTTTTGAGTCTCTTTGCAAAATTCTTGATGGACCTGTTGATTAATCTGACAGATTCCTTATTTACCGATTTTATTGTCATCTTGCTAAGTGACTTCTCAGTGACGCACAGCTACGCTGGTACCCTGTTTCTCTTTTAAAGAGTAATAATAATGTTCATCTGGCAATATCAATGCTATTTGATGCCAATTATTCGAGATGAGAAAAAAATTGTGTTTTTGCTACTTATTTAGTTGCGTTTCGTTTTTGAATCGTCAAAAAACGGTGGGTAACCTCCCTAAAAATGGTATAACTTTTGTTCTCTTTGAAATATTTTAATGGAATCTGGCCACCATGTGCAGATATGAATTGTTTTTAAGTCTGTAAAATTTCATTTCGATATTCTTACTTTTGGCCAAGATATTGGCCAGAATAATTAGATTGGTTTTTTGTTACTTTTTGTTGCGTCGCGTTTTTGAATCGTCAAAAAACGGTGGGTGGCTTCACTAAAAGTGGTATAAAATTTTGTTCTATTTGAGATATGTTATTGAAATCTCGCCATCATGTGTAAATATGAATTGTCTCTAAGCCTGTAAAATTTCATTTCGAAATTCTTACGACTGGCCAATATTTTGGCAAAAAACCTGGGGGTCTTTTTTGGGCCCACCCTGTAGAAAAATATAGGTTTACATAATATATGACTTCTCTTTTACAGGTCTTGTAAAGGCGTTATGTAAATAACCGCATTCTCCTGCTTTCAATACTTTCGAATTGACGGGTGGTCTGCATTTAGCATGCACATCAATTATGAATCCAAGCGCTATATAAATTTATTATATAAATATATTATGTTGACAAAGGCAGGAACAGAATACATGCTGCTAAAACACTAATCTTTTATAGGCTATCGCCCATAATTCATATAAGGCCGGATATATGCCCACGACGGTTAAAGAGCTCCACGTGTGGTTTCAATAATTTACAAATCTATGGGTCTTTTATGCCTGGGAACATACAACACGCTGCTTCAACGGCGGATGTTGTACTTTTGTATTTATATAAAGCAATGCAACACATGCACGCTCACATGATGTGATCGCTGTGAGAGCTGAATGGTGCATGAACGCTGTTGACAACGAATTAAGCTCCGATTCTATTAAATGCAGACTGTAGTAGAAGTATAGTGTATATAGATTAGGGTGTCCCATTTTGAGGTTATATTTGAAAATGCTAAGTTTCTCCAGCCAAAAAGTATCATTGGTGGAAGATAACTTTGGGGAAATAATTTCAAATTTTTTCAAGGGCATTTAGGGGTCCCCCAAAGGGCTATAAGATATCATAAAAATGCATTGTGGTCTGCCGCTATCTTTATCAATTTCACTCATGCGTATTTTCATGAACCTTGGATTTTCTGCAGCCCAACGCCATTTTCGTTCTGAATAAGTACACCACGCATATATATATAATATATATGCCCTATATATACATACATATATAATATTATATATAATATATATAATTTCATGCAGAGCTGCTGTTTCATCGTGGGTTTGCATGTATGTAGCAGCCATTTCGTAAAGTGTGCAAAACGAAATTTCAGACTGTTTGATATATTCTTTTCACTACAGTCTGTTACATAATGCAAATATGGTTTAATGGCTACATATTTTATATATTACAATATTGGTTAATTTTATTGTCATGGCAAGTCACAGTAAAACTAAAGCACTGTCAAAGTTGAGGAATTGACCATCTATATGAGAACTTGTGCTTTCTTTGAGGTGATGCTTTCCAGCGACTTTTATGCATGTCTTTGACCATCTAAAAGGCTGCAGATATGCTGTGTTTTCAAGATGTTTGATGAAACTGGTTCAAATAAAACAAACGTCAGTTTCTGCGGCAACAAACCCCAAAAGATAATTATTGTTAACTGAGGGCTTTAAAACTTGCTTTTTGGATCAGGCTCACAGAGCATCATCCTGTGGAGGATTTCCATGAATTCTTTATATTTGCTGAGTTGATGATGGGATGGATGTACCAAACATAACTGGTATTTGCAAGTTTGATGCTCTTCAGATAGAGTATGTTGTATTACCGTTATATTACTCAATGAAAATGTAGTTGCCGTTCTATGGAAATGAGACTGTCATCTGTTTCACAGATAATGATTCACAATTAAAACACTTTAACCACTTTTGTTGTATCAGTGTAAGCCTACATTCTATCCTGGCGCACAGTCCGATCTCATCTGATACTCCATTTAATTGCATCATGTTAGTTAGAAGATTACAGGCATATGATTATCCTGGTCTCAGTATTACTGCACTTAAAGCAATGCAATGCCATTCTTGATACTTCAATCCAGAGCATGCAACTCTTGAATTGTTTTCCGATCTCTTAACACCACACAAGGAAACAACTCTCGTACTACACAAGACCCCGAAATTGGATCTTACTTGGTCAAGTTTCTTCCACAACTTTACCAGAGCTATATATCTCTCAAAACCTTTTCCAAACTACCGGCATTGACGATAGCTCTCTAGAGAGTTCTGCTGTTTGACCATCTGAAAAACCGTACAATTAAGCCATTGTAATCGTGAGGAATTTGACATGTGGTACTGGCTGTGCCTGATACAGACATTTAATGCCATAACAAATGAAAGTCATAAACAGTTCTAATTGCAAGCTGTTGAAAAACATAAAGAGTACTTCCCAAATTGCAACCATGACTCTCTTGAGTCACTTCTTCCGATGTAGTGAACTACTGATTGGACCAAACATGTGACTATCTCACATTTGGTACTGTGTACCAATATGCCATTTCAAAGTAAACTCTGTTTTGAATAAATGGTCGAATTATTATAGTAGTCAATAATGGTTAAATAATATTCCAAATGCTAATAATACATGAAAGTCTGTGCATATATCAATTTTGTCATATTTCAGTCAATTAACTGCAAAACCAGTCTGAGAAAAATATAGCATAACATTTTTTGAGCAATTACATTGTATGACATATCATATTTTGTGCGAAAATATTTAAAATATGTGGTGTGAATGACGCTGCTTCATTGTATTGAAATATTTGCACACGAATATCATAGTACGCTATATATAAAATTTGGGGCTCCTTGGGGGCGCCCTAAAAAATTTCTTAAAAATTCGAAAAAATTACACAAATATTATCATCTCCATAGGAAACTTTTTGACTGGAGAGACCAAAGAATTTCAAGAAAAAGTTTTTTTGGGACACCCTAATATAGATCTATATATATATATATATATATATATGCATATAATGTATATACAATTTATATATATATATATATAATTTATATATAGTCTAATTTATATGTATAAACATTTTATAACATACAAATGGCGGTTCTACCGACGTTCGCTGACGGAACTCATTAAAATCAAGTGAAATCGTGCGATAAACAAGTTAGGCAAGGACCATGCAGAAATCAGATGGATCAGCTGCTTAATTAATTAATATGCATGCATTGACCTATTTGCATTGATCAGACGTATAATAGGCCTACGAATCACAGGCTACATGTATAGTCAACGTGGCGTGCAGTCAGACTCAGTTGAGTTGTTGATCAGAAGCCATGCTAGCTTCTCTAATGATCAACGGCTTCAATCTGTTTTCCTATTATCGTTAAGTTCGGTCTTTCTCAGATGGCTTTTACAGGACTCAAATTTAAAATCAAATGAACGATAACCTAGATCAATTGCATGTATGCACAGAAACACTATGACACTAAGGGCTACTCACACTAAAAGCTGAACATTAATGGCTGCTCACAGAACTACGGCATTATGTATGCAGTTAGGCTCTACATGTAGGCCTAGGCCTACACTCATACACATGCGTATACGTAGCCTATATACCTACAAACGCTATTGCAAATCACTTATATATGCCAGTATAGGTAAATTAATAGACAGACAGACAGACAGACAGACAGACAATAATAGAAACACTCTCAAACAGCGAGACAGAGACTGCAGACACACATACACACATTCTGGCGTGTGCGCAAAAGGGAAAGCAAAAAGGGTCAAAAGTCCCCCTGCAGCCTGGATTACCTCTCATATTTACAGGCAACATTTCAATACTACCGGTACATAACCTATACACCTTCACGATGGTTTCAAAGTCACTTCCGATTGATACAGTAGACCTATGCATATGAGATAATATTATGCAAATAATATGCACAACATACAATTTCATGATTCTTTTATGCACACGTAGGCCTACATGCAACTTACATGTATAGGCCTATATTGCATATAGACCTACTATAGATTGTGTATATACAATGTTTGTGTGTGGATAAGAACATAATGTAGGTTTGCAACCGTTATCTACTCTTTCCCATACTTCCGATTGAAAGACAACCGCCTGTGTTTAGTTATGCGTATTTGCATCTATGTATACATACATTATATATAATATTATATATAGGCCTATATATAAATGTTCTGGCATGCATAGGCCTGTACACATTAGTTAGGCTGAGACTATCGGCCTATAGATAGGCGGCCTATGAGTCGCAGCAGCGTTCTAATCTATGCGTGTGTGTTCGCTGGGGCTGTTTTCTCGGGGCCACCTCCGCCGCCGCCGTTGCTGTTCGCTTTCTTATGTACTACATTTAGGTCTATTATACGTCAGTCGACAAAAGTCTTCGCTCGCTCGCTCGGTATGCAGCGACTTCTCTCGATGTTCTGTTTACACCGTTTAGGCTTTTTGTACAAGAACAGAGAGACAGGCAGAGATAGATAGACGCAGACAGAGACACTAAGAAAGACCGGGCGTTGCATATTGTCTATTGCCTATATGCTCTGTAGGTATACTTCTACGCTGAAGGGCACTCGATCCGACTCCAACTTCACTTTCCAAGTCTCCGCCCTTCTTCCCCCTCACTCCATCCCTCGCTTCCTTCCTCCATCCATCCATCCGTCCATTCGTCTATCCCCACTCTCAGCTGGCACTGTGTTTACCACGTCGGTTGTCCTCCTCCCGCTCTCGCCAGATAGCAGCAGCAGCGCTCGAAGTTTCTCGGAGCCATTAACGTCTCCGTAATCGCGGATAAAAGACACCCGTGCACCGTCGGTGGTGGCCCCCTCTGCTCCCTGGATACGACGACTTCGACGACGACAGCCTTCCCAGGGCTCCCTCCGCCATTCCTCATTCTGCTCCCTGGATGGACAGATAGACGAAAGAAAGGTCGGTCGGTCGTAGTATCACAGTGCAGGGATCTGGATTGTGTGGTGGTGTGGTGCACAGACTTATATACAGTGGCTGTTGTTTTGATCAAGTGAACGAACGTAGACAAGGTAGGTCAATTAGTAATCATAGACTGTCGTCTCTTGTGCTCCTCTTTCATGCTATGCAACGCATACTTCGCTGCGAGCAAAGTATAATGATTGCTCTCAGCCAACCTGTATGCGCTTCAAAGCCATGCACAGCGTCTTGCTTATTGTAGGCCTTCTTCACACTGCAGGCACGCATTAGATAATTATGTATATATATATATATATATATATATATATATATATATATATATATATATATATATATATAGCAAATCCACCAACACTGAGAGTGATAGATATCTATTGAAATAACTGCGGTGATTGTCACGTTGTTGGGATTTTATTATAGCCTATATTAAAAATGTGCTTCTCAGCCGACTGAGGCAGCTGGATCCCGCTTTGGCCTATAGGCTACTCGTGCGTTTATATATATTATTATAGTGTGCAAGGCTGGACAGTTATTTTAGTGTAGCCCTATTGGTGTAGGCCTACGTTGGTGAATGATCTCGTAAATAGACGATTAACGTGCCTGTACTTTTCTGCCTGACATTCAGATTGTAATGAAACGTAATGTTATGATGACAAGTTGCAAGGCATATCTTATACCGTACTGCTTCGAACCTGCTTTATACACGTGACAGTCGCGACATGCATGCCAAAATAGTGAGAGAAATAGATGTTGGATTGCATGCACCTATTGTAAAATTATATTGCCACTCTAAACTACATAGAAACAATATACCAACCTCACCTATATGCATGGTTTTACCATTTGATGAATAGCATACACTGTTGATTCATAGACATCATACGAAACAGACTGTTTATTTTATCTTTAGCAGAATGTTTTTTCGATTCATTGCATGTGATAAATTAAACTATCGTTCGCTCAAATGTGACGTTCGCTCAATTGTGTCGACGCTGTTTTGCCGGCGTTCTTTTGATGAATATAATATAATATTTGTATGTTTTATGATGCAAATATGCATATGACCCACGTATTCATATGCACGTAGCCTAGACTAGGGTGTTGCTTTCCTCAGGAACAGGACAATATTACGTCCTCTGGAAACTGATTTCTTCTCATTACTGTTCATCAATCCAATTTTCTTTGTCCGATAACTGAACATTCTCATCCTGTTCATATAAAAAATTATGCGGTCTACATCCGATCCGTTGCAAAGAGACAGTGCTTAACCTATGGCATCTGTAGTGGGGGTGGAGGTGGGGGTGGGGGAAATCTCCCATGTAGGAATGAGGTGGGGGAAATCTCCCATGTAGGAATGACATTATCCCTCTGAAAAATTTCACCTGCTTTCTTTGCATCTATATTGCGTAGCATGAATGGTTTTACTATAATACGATGATTTACATATATATATATTGCATACTATAGCTTGAATGGTTTTACTATAATACGATGACAGTGTTTTGTATCCACACGAGTTTTACACTAAAACGTAACAAGATTTCAAAGATCAGAATTTGCCACCGGGATTTGTATATTTATTTGAATTTTTAACTCAAAGACTAAAAAAGGTCATCAGAAAAGAATTCGCAGATCAAAGGGTCAAAGGGCGTCGCCGCTGTCCGCTCAGTCTGCCCGTGCGGCCGTTCGTCCCTCCCTCCCTCCCACCCAAGGCCGTAGCCAGGACTTGACTTCGGGGGGTGTTTCTGTCCCGGCCGAAAAATTGATGACCTTTTTTGACAACAGGCCAAAATATTCAGAAAATGTCACTAATTTCCCTTCCTAAAAAAATGATGACTTTTAAAGTCATCCGGCCGAGAAATCGAAATGTCGCCAATTAATTCAATTTTTTTACGTTTTTCCATTTCGGGGGGTGTTTTCATGGTTTTATTTCATGGTTTTTACATCATGTGCTTGTAAATGCATGCAATTATTGTTTACATTTTTCCATTTCGGGGGGTGTTCAAACACCCAAAACACCCCCCTAGCTACGGCCTTGCTCCCACCCACTCACCCCAGAAAAATGAATGTTTCCCCTCCAACTTCCCAAATCAGTTCATGGACCATAGATTAAACATTGCATAGAGACGTCTATAATACTCTATATGTATGGGATGCATAGTGAATAGGCGTTTGTATGTATCTCGTATATCGTATATATGTATGATGATAATACATATGCTTGAATAATGTATTACGTGTACGTAGATCTGTACTTATATTATGTTGGTATATATATACAAGTATATATATATACATATATATACATGTATGCGTCCTGTGGCTCCCAGCTCCCATTCGAGGTATAGAGTTGTAGTTTATCGCACGGTCCATCGAAGCAACTTGCATGTCTGCTTTGCTTCACATCAACAGTGGCTGCAGTGGCTGGCGGTGTGTGAGAGACGGAGGACGGGGAGGAGGACGAGGAGGAGGAGGAGGAGGAGGATGAGGAGATCGACCTGTGTGTGGGATTGGTGGGCTGCCATGAAGGAAGGGTGGAGGCCCCATGCGCAAATTGACGTAGATTTATCAGCGACCACACTGTCTCTCTCTCTCTCTGAGATTTACTACACGCGTCGTCGTGTGTATTATTTCGTGGGATGCATGTACGCTTGATAATTTCCGTGCACCATATAGTTCGTCGTTATAAGTGGTTTGTGAAGCGGTTTCGTGATAAACAGACTGACTTATAAGATAAAATGTAGGGTCTATATTTTGGTTCGGAAGAATATCACAGGGTGTAACCCGGTTTACGTTGCGGAGTAGGCCTACAGCTATAGCATCATGCAGCTCGAATTGACGTTCAAGTAGACCTACAGGAAATGGTTATTTTAATGGTGACTAATTCGCAGAGATCTCCACTCTGTAGAAATGTTTGGTTTTCGATGGCAGCTGTATATATATATAAATAATCCCAATATGTATGCACCCCGTGTCTTATATAATATGCCTGTGTCTTATGTATGCCTATGGCTTTTCACCTAGAAACATTCCAACCGATCTACACGATACCTTAATTCAGTCCGTATAAAAATAACACTAGAGCGAGTCACAGTGAATGACGGTAATGTAATGTAATGTAAATCTTCGAGAATTTCTCAGCGCCCACAAAAGCCACGTCAGGGAGACCAGCTTATTCACCGGCGCTATATCAAATCAAGTCCGCAATAGCCAGAGCTGCCTTTTTCGTTCCGGTGCCAGGTCAAAATCCGGGGAGGTCAAGCCGAGGAGACAGCGTGGTGCTACGGTGGTTGTCGGTGATGGTTGGGTGATGGAACTTGATTGGAATCTGGATAGGATAGGTTGAAAAGTTCGGTTTTCAGTCGTGAATGGAATGCAGCAGAGGAGAGTGCAAGCGGAGGAGAGGTTGAATTTGGAGGTGAGACTGCAGGAGAGATAGGAGGGTGAGCGAACAGGCGGAGGTATGTTGGGAGTCCGTTCCAAAGAGCTGGTGCAGCATAGACTAAGGAGCGGTCGCAGAATTTCAGAGAGGATGATACTGGAGGCCGAGAGAGAGAAAGATATGATGATGAGCGCGTAGACCTGTGCGGTTGAATGGTGATTAGTTGACGAATGTAGGAGGGCTGAGAGGTTTGAAGAGCGTTGTAGGTTAGAGAAACAATTTTGTAATGGATGCGCTGAGAAACTTTTAGCCAATGAAGAGACTTGAGAACAGGGGTTATGTGGTGATGTTTGGGAGTCTTAGTGACTGCGCGGGCAAGAGCATTCTGGATATTTTGCAGGCGTTTAATTTGAAGAGAATCTATTTCATGGAAGAGCGAATTGCAGTAGTCGAGTTTGGAATGAACTATTGAGGTGGCTATTGTGCAGGCAATCTTGTAATTTAGAATTGGACGCAATCGACGGAGGTCGCGGATGTGCATATAGCAGGTGCGGGATAACTGGGTGATATGGTCAGAAAAAGTAAGGTTTTTGTCAAAAATGACCCCGAGATTGCGGACAGGAGAAGAGTATGGCGTAGGAAGAGTTGGGTCTGTTTGAGAAAAGTCAGAAGGATAGTCTAGTTTGTTTAATTGCTCGCGTAGGCCAATGATGAGAAATTCTGTTTTTGAGGGGTTGAGGCAGAGCAGATTAGCGGTCATCCAGGCTGAAATCTGAGTTATTGTGTTATGTAGCTGATTTAGAGCGTCTGAGAAGGAGCGAGGGGAGAAAGATATGAATAGTTGAGTGTCGTCGGCATAGAGGTGATGATCAGCAGAGGATGACGAAATGAGTTTGCTGAGTGTGGAGGTATAGAGAATGAACAGGAGAGGACCAAGGACTGAACCTTGAGGGACACCACAGGTGAGGATTTGTTGATTAGATGAGTGACCAGAAGCGCTAACGATGAAAGAGCGTGAGGAAAGGTATGATTTGATCCATGAGAGGGCAGTGCCAGAGATTCCAAAGACAGAGGAGAGGCGATTGAGAAGAATAGCATGGTCTATTGTGTCAAAGGCTGCAGAGATGTCTAAGAGGCACAGACAAGAGACTTGTTGACGGCCTATCGCTATCACAAGTTTGTTGTAGAGCGAGGCCAGGAGTGTTTCGGTAGAGTGATGCTTAGTGTAGGCAGACTGGTTTGGGTTTAGAAGATTGTTGGAGATGAGGTAACTGTTGAGACGAGAGAGGACAATCCGTTCGGAGAGTTTGGATAAGAATGACAGATTTGAGATTGGACGGTAGTTGGATAGGAGTTCTTTGTCCAGAGATGGTTTTTTGAGAAGTGGTTTAACAACTGAGTCTTTGAAAAGCGTAGGGAAGGTACCGGTTGAGAGTGACAGATTTATGAGCTTGGTTATCGTGGGAGCAAGAAGGACTACACAGTCTTTAAGCAAAGAGGTTGGGATTGGGTCAAGGTCGCATTGCTTGTTTTGAGAGGCCTGAATGAGGGTGATAATTTCTGCTTCAGTAGCAGGCTCGAAGAGGTTGAAAGATATTGTAGGTGGCAAAGTTGCGTCTGAATAGGAAGAGTCGGTTTGCGTGCTGGTAGATTTCGATAAGAGAGTCTGTAGTGAGAGACGAAGGGTGGAAACTTTGTCAGTGAAAAAGGATGCGAAAGAGTCAGCAATGGACGCAGATGGGATTGAGTTCGGAAGGGGGTGAGAGGAGCCGCGGTGAAGAAGATTGTTTACAGTTTTCCAGAGATTTCGAGGGTTGGATGAATTTGAATGAACAAGAGATGACAGGTAGCGTTTTTTGCAATGCTGAAAGAAGTTGACTGTGGTATCTATTTGTCAAGGTTTTGAGTTGTTTCAGGATAGAGTCGTCGCGTGTACGCCTGTAAACTCGTTCCAGGCGACGGCGCGACGATTTGAGGGCTTGAAGAAAAGAATTGAACCATGGATTTTTTGCGTGAGTTTCTGGTTTGGTGACGATGGGAGCGCGCTTGTTGAGGAGTTCGGACATGGTGCAGTTGTAAGAAGACAGGAGATCATTTGGGTCTGTTGGAGGGTTGAGGAGAAGGGAGGAAGATTCAAGGTCGAGTTTGAATGCATCAAGGTCGATGGAGCTGATGCGGCGGAATGAGCATTGTTTGGGTGGAGGGCGAGGAGATGGTTCGGTACGGTACGGTAGGCTAGCTCGAGTCAGAATGAATTCAGAGACTCGAGATATTCAAATGTCAGGGTTAATTATCCAAAACGGTGGATTCTGACGCCAAATGCAAATACATGGGGGCTGATGTCTACAGTGATCACGTGGCCAGGAACCGAGATCAATCGCCTCTGAAGCAATCACATAACGCATTGCACAAGATAAGATTCATTAGCATAATATTGTTAAGGTAGATATGGAATCTCTCATGTATTTTTCGCTGGCAAGAGTAGGCCTATAGACCCACATCAATTTCGGAGAAAGTTTGCTCTGCTGATTTATATCATGTTTTATTATAATATGACCTGACAAATAAATATACAGCAGGCTTGCTTAATCTAGAAGTCTCTGTGGGGGAGAAAGTTCCCACCTCAGGAACATAGGTGCAATCACGTCCTAAAAGTTGGGGGACCATAATGAATCACGTCCTAAAAGTTGGGGGACCAAAATAATAAAGTTAGGGGACCACTCAAAAGTTGGGGGACGCGTCCCGTGGGTCCCATAGGGTGGTTGCGCCTATGCTCAGGAATAACATTTCCCCAGAAAAATGATACATGTACAGTCCTGTTCTCGCGAATAAACACTCCATAGAGCGTGGTTCGACCATGGACCAAGCCCAAATCTGCCTCTAATCCTTCAAGAATGAAGCTTGGTTAGATCATGGTTGATGATAATTAAGGCGATAATTAGCGGTGAAGACTCCGCCTACAGATCATTAGTTCAATCGTTAACGACGCTGTCGGCTATGGGGGGTCCACAGCTCTCTCAGATAATTTTAATTAATGGAACGTGGTATGAACCAGATGACCTCTGCTGCTGTAGCCTGCTTCTGTATATACATAGTTTGCTCCTACAACAGACTGTCTTCACACGTATAATGTATCTTAGTATTTTCAAAGCGACTCCTCTGGGAAGCGCTCCCTGCCCGAAATACTCCACAAAGAAACTGTTGAGAGAAAGAAGGATGGAAAGAGACAGTCCAACGGAAGAGGGAATTCAAAATATATGCCACACGTACATCATACATAATACACCAAATAGCACATATACATACATACATACATACATACATACATACATACATACATACATACATACATATATACTAGGGTGATTCACGTCACAATGGGGGGAAAATATTTTTTGATTTTTGGCTGACATAGTTGATAATTTTGTTCCTTTGATCTTATTCAACACTGCAACCAAATTTTACTGTAATCTGTTAACGTTTACTGAGTGCTCAATGCCCCTGAAAGATTACATGGGACATACATGAAGAAAGCAACACACCTGCCATTGACGAGACCTGGAATACAGCAATTCTTATTAGATAAAGCTACAATCTTGAAAGTAAGAATTATGTACATAGTCAAAAGTCATACATAAACAATCAAGTCTAACTTTGTTGTTTATTATAAAGAAACCTGCTGAATTTTTATATATATTCTGAGCTGTGACAGCATTGTTATAAAGCAGGAATAGGTTTCCATATTTCTACGAAAAGTGCACCTGCATATTTTTAGCTGTCTGTGTTTTTTATGGCAGTGAGAGAAAAGATAACTAAATGCATTTTATTCACTATTCTTAAATTGAAGTTTTTAAAATTGTCAGTCCATGAGTGTTTTTTGTGAAAATGCCATTTTTCTGAATTAAGTGGCAGAATCTTTTTTCACTACTGCAACAATGTGAGAAACAGAACTTTAGTTAATTGGGAAACCAGAAGTTACCCTTCCTATATTAATGTATTGCCTACAAGAGGCCATACACACTACTGTACAGACCTTTCTACTTTTTCCTCGTTGCAATTTTTGAAGAAGGCCGTGCAAAAGAGCTTGAAAATCAAGTCAATCTGAATTTTGGAATAAGGCAAGAATCCCTAAAGCAGTTCAGTCGAATAAAATGTCAAAGGAAATGGTTTAGAGATAAAGATAACAGAAGCAATGACTCTGAGTCACAAAAAAGTGAGAAGTATTTGTAGAAGATATATCTCGTTTTTGATATTGCATTTAGCAAAGCTGAGCCTATTATCAAAATTGTTAAGTATAAGCAGTTTTTGCAGATCAGCAAGAATCATGAAAAATGTGCATGACTGTTGTCAATGAGGAGAGAGCTGTATCTCTAGCAAAAGATGTGACAATAAAAGTCAGGTAAAAATGATAAGAGAATCAGCTAAAGGATCTTGTTTGAGTAACCAGGCAGCTAGATATTACAAGAGTATATAGTGACTTGAATGATGGCGAAGAGGATGACAATGGAGAACACATTATTATACATTATTATGTATTGTGTGAAATAAATGAACTTGAACTGGAACACTGATAAAATTATATTAGAACTATGATGTCAAGATCTCAATGTTCTACAAAATCAGTTGAATAACCTACTCTTCCTGAAGGTTAAGAGGAAGATACAGCAACGAAAAACCATTCATTCTTCAAAGCAGGATCTGCATTGGATCACATAAACTTGTCACACAGAAAGTTCTCTATCTTGGCAGTTACCATGGCAATTTAAGCAAATTGTTCAAATGCAGACGAAAGCTCTTATCAGTTTTAACTGATCATCGCATGCCACCAGCTGTCAGCAAGAGAAGAATGCGACGGAATTGTGCCTACTGATTCAAGAAGAGACTGCTGGTGATGGAATGTGTCATTTCAGGGGGAAATGGTGTATAAGGTTGCATGAAGGAAAAAAGTCACCTATTGTTTCAAGACTTATAGTTTCCAAGGTCAATTTCAAATGACAAACTCTGAGAGAAGAATTTTCACTGAATTTCATGTATTTTCAAGTCCTATATGTATAAATGTGAGAGTACGGATAGCTGGTCCGGTGGCATCTGAGTCAATCTGAAATAAATAACCTACTCTTCCTGAAGGTTAAGAGGAAGATACAGCAACGAAAAACCATTCATTCTTCAAAGCAGGATCTGCATTGGATCACATAAACTTGTCACACAGAAAGTTCTCTATCTTGGCAGTTACCATGGCAATAATCTGAGTCAGTTGTACAAGGCCATACAGTCACCAAAGAATTCCTGTTGAATTGTGGGCTTTTCTAAGTTAATTTGTAATAGTGAATGAATATCTGAGTTCTTATATCCACTTTGAGCTACTAAAACTCATTGATTTGTATTATTCAGCTTTACTTAGTGTGTGCTATATCACATGGTCATTATCTCAATTTGTAACTTTGAATATAGCGATATGTAAACTTTGTGCTCTTTGAGCATAGCCTAAAATGCTTTTGATTTTGAAATTTCTTGTATCTAACTTAATCTGTACCCAAAAGGAACAAAATTAGCAACTATGCTCATTAAATTTCAAAAATAATTTTTTGTGAATCACCCTAATATATACATACATACATACATACATACATACATACATACATACATACATACATACATACATACATACATACATACATGTATACTTGCATACATGCATACATGCATACATGCATATATGCATACATACATACATACATACACACATACACACATACATACATACATGTACATACATACATACATATATACATACATACATACATACATACATACATACAGGCAAACGTGCATGTATACATATATGCAAACATACAAACATTCATACATGCAAACAAACATACATACATACACACAGATAGACATGACCACAAGCATCGATGCATAAATGCAAACATTAAAATATGCATGTATCTACGCATGCATGGACGCAAGGATGTATGTATGTATGTATGTTTGTTTTTATATATGTATAGGTATATACTTCGTAAAAATGTTTTTGTTATATTGGTGCAATAAAATTGATGGTTATGGTTATGGTTATATGCGTGTAAGTACGTATGTATGCATGTATGTATGTATGTATGTATGTATGTATGTATGTATGTATGTATGTATGTATGTATGTATGTATGTATGTATGTATGTATGTATGTATGTATGTATGTAGATATGCATGCCTGTAATCACGTTTGTATTCATGCATCTATGTATGTATATATGTATGTGTATATATGTAGGTATATATGTATTTCTGTATGTATATATTCATTTCAGTTTGCATGTCTGTATGTCCTTGGGCTCATAGGCCTATTATTGTCAATGTGCGTTCATTCGTATGTGTGTAGACATTTATATATGTTTGTATGCAAGATTATATAATTATTGTGTGTCTATTTATGTATGTATTTGTGCATGTGTGCGTGTAGCATATAATTATATGCACACATGCACATACGATACATGCATGCATACATGTTATTGCGACCTGGTTTGTGCATCGACATACGAATCTAAATAACTTACAGAAGAAAGCTGTTCGTATAATAGCGGGTTTTCGAAAATGCATGACCCTTTCTTTAGTGAGTTTCATCTCCTAAAAAGAGACCAGATAAAGGATCTCCAAATTTGCGAGTTCTTCGTTCGACTCAAACACGGTTTCATTCCTCCGGTATTCCAAGGGTACCTCCCTCTTGCCCCTGACATCCATGCGCATTTCACTAGAAATTCATCTGCATATCGCCCTGTGACTCTAGTCAGAGCTCAATCTAACACTAGGCGTTTTACTGTTAAATCTTATGGCGCTCAAGTGTGGAATACAATACCAATTGATATTCGTCAATCCAGTAGTCTGCAAGTTTTTAAAAAGAAACTTCGTGTTTTTCTTTCCTCCACTAAATCTACTTAGAAGTGCACATGACCACATGTAGTTAAGGTTTTATTTAAGTACTAGCTGGGGTATACCCGGCGTTGTCCGGAAAATTTTGGATTCGACTCGATCTCGGCCACAATCTCACCACACCCCAACCCCCACCACACAATACCCCACCACACTCCGACCTCCGCGGGTACGCCACCCGTGAAAATTATGGTTTTCGGGAAAATTCCTTCTCACCCCCACCCCATCACCCCACCCCACCCTCACCCCCCACTCCACCATCCCCCACCCCACAACACCCCACCGCACTCCGGCCTCCACCGGTACGCCACCCGTGAAATATGGATTTTGGAACAAATAACCCCATCCTCCACCCCTCCCCAACCCTCCCCCACTCCACCACACTCCGACCTCCACCAGTACGCCACCCGTGAAATTAGGGTTTTCGGGAAAATTTCCACCTCACCCCACCCAACCCTCCCCACCCCCACCCTCTAGCCCCACCCCACCCACCTGACCCCACCACACCGACCTGCAACAGTACGCCAACCGTGAAATTACGATTTTCGTGAAAATCCCTCCTCACACCCTTCCCGTCTACCCCCACCCATGCCTCACCCGGCCTCTGTGGCCAAGGTGTGTGCTGGGTGGAGGCGAGGTGGACCGTGTAAAAATCTGTCCAACTGCGAAACTATGGCGGCAAGCGAATGAACATTTATAGCGAAAATTAGTGTTTTCGTTCCCCACCCTGGCCCCCATGGTGGTAGAGATCTGCCAACCATTAAACCGGGTGGTTCTGATGGCCCTCTATCTAGTTAAAATTTTCAGATGAATAGCTGCGTTTTATTGGGAATTTGGAAGGGGGGTTCGCCACCACCCTGGCCCCCCCCCCCCCCCATGGTGGTAGAGAATCGCAAACCCCTCGACTTTGCGTCTCATGCCAAGACCTACACATTAGTGAAGGTTTGGAGTGAAAAGCTCAACAACTGTGAAAATGCATCCCAAACAGACAGACAGACAGACACACAGAATCTTCTCTTTATTTATATAGATATAGTTAGGTTTGTTTCTCTACATGCTATTTACAATTTAAACTTTTTGCAATCTAGCATCACCCAATTTGAATTTTTTTCTTCCATTTTTTGCTATCTTGTATAACATTTCTTGGAATTTGTTCTTGACTCTCCCCAGCGGGATGTCCATCCCTTTAGGGCCCCCTTTGTAGCTAATGCATGCATATTTTCTGCTTTTGATGTCATCCTGTTTTTGGTTGGAATAAAGCGAATTGATTGATTCAATTTGATTGATCTATGTATGACATTGTATGTATGTATGTATGTATGTATGTATGTATGTATGTATGTATGTATGTATGTATGTATGTATGTATGTATGTATGTATGTATGTATGTATGTATGTATGTATGTGTGTATGTGTGTATGTATGTATGTATGTATCTATGTATGTATGTATGTATGTATGTATGTATGTATGTATGTATGTATGTATGTATGTATGTATGTATGTATGCATGTATGTATACATGTATGTATGTATGTATGTATGTATGTATGTATGTATGCATGCATGTATGTATGCATGTATGTATGTATGTATGTATGTATGTATGTATGTATGTATGTATGTATGTATGCATTATGTATGTATGTATGTATGTATGTATGTATGTATGTATGTATGTATGTATGTATGTATGTGTGTATGTATGTATGTATGTATGTATATATGCGTGTGTGTGTGCGTGCGTGCGTACGTACGTACGTACGTATGTATGTATGTATGTATGCATGCATGTCTTTCCACTAATAGCCCTCCCTTCCCTCAGACACATCAGAGACACTGCAGATCAAGATTGGCCTAATGATCGGCCAAATGATCCGATTGTACGGGCATCTACATGCGTTCCTTACTTAGTGCGTCAGGCGCGCCTGCATGTATAAAGAGCAGTTAAAGTTTGGCGAAGAGGCATTCTTGTAGAGACCCAGGGTGTAGATGTAGTTCTAATGAACGGCCATTCCAGATCGCTGGGTCAACCACAGAGCAGGTTATCCTACTCTCGTGTAGGCTATGTACCCGTCTTCCATCCACTCCGGTTATGTATTTTGCACCTGCCTCCCTCATGGTCCTGCCTTTGTGTATTCATTTGTATGTCTGTGTCTTTCTCCTAATGCCTCGGCTGCCCCCTTGCTTCTGCTTCCTTCAAATCAGTCATCATCGTTACCCATGTGTATTCAACTATTCATTCATTGGGGTCATGATGGTAATCTCTCAGTGGCTTGCCCGGCGCCTTGATCACCCGTCGTGATGGGGTAATTAGTGTTGTAGTACGGTTTCCGCGTATTGGTCCAAACTCTGCGGGTTTCACTCATTTGCATTTCCTCCCTCATTCCTTTCCCTTTCTCATACCCTCGTACCCGCGCCTATGTTCGTAACCATACCCGTCAATCATCATGTCAAAGTTCATGTCTCTTTCCCCTCACTGCCTCATTCTTCTTCCATTTCGTATAGGCACAGAAATGGACAGAGACCGAAGCATAGAGAGAAACAGAGGCATAGATAGGGACAAAAACAGAGGCATGGGTAGGGACAGAGACAAAGGCATGGATTGGGACAGAAGATAAAGGCATAGAACGGGGCAGAGACAGTGACATGGATAGGGACAGAGACAGATACATGGATAGGGGTAGAGACAAAGGCATATAAATGGACAGAGACAAAGGCATATAAATGGACAGAGACAAAGGCACATAAATGGACAGAGACAGAGGCATAGAAATGGACAGATAAAAAGACATAGAGAGGATCAGAGACAAAGTCATGAATGGGGACAGAGACAAAACATGGAAAGGGGCAGAGACACAGGCATAGAAAGAGACGGCAACGGCATGGATGGGGACAGAGACAGAGGCAGAGGTATAGAGATGGACAGAAACAGAGGCATAGAAAAGGTCAGAAACAGAGGCATAGAGTGGGACAGAGACAGTGGTCTGGATGGGGACAGAGACAAAACATGGAGTGGCAGAGACAGTGGCATTGAACAGGGACAAAGGCATAGAAATGGATAGAAACAAAGGCATAGAAATGGACAGATACAGAGGCATAGAGAGGGACAGAGACAAAGGTATGGATAGGGAAAGAGACAGAGACAGAGGCACAGAAAGGGTCAGAGGCAGGCAGAGACAGAGAGAGCTCTGCATCGCTGATATATATATATATATATATATATATATATATATATATATATATATATATATATATATAGTGTGGTATCATTAACTGATGGGTTATTTCGGATATATGCTATAAGACTTACTGCACATTGCATTGCATAGCTACATGTATAGTCTACAGTGTGAGAATTGTTTAAAAAAGAACGGGGGTTACACTATGAACCACTTGGAATTGGGGTGTGAAAAACAGCGCTGAAGTCTATCTTCCGGGTCCAGCTGTGTTAAGGCCCATTAACCGACCAAATCTGCACCCATGGGACATAGCTATCACCTTACCGCCCTGCGGGTCGCAGAACCCTACAAACAGAGGCGCTAGTGTACACGAAATCATCAGCCATGTTAGCCCATCATAAGACGCATTAGAAGTCATTAGTCGAAAGACAAAAAGATACGACATGGCAGCGGGCTACCAGCACGTCTGAATCAATGCAAACGAACATACATATACCTTCATATACATATATATATACAGGGTGGCCCATAAAAAGTGGGACCGCCTAGTATAAATCCAAATAATAAATCGTGTTAAAACTTTTTCCTCCATACAAAACAAGTAAATTGTTGCCAGATGTTAATTCATACACAATCAGAAATCAAATTCAATGTGTCCTCCTCGGTTCTCAACAATTTTCTCTAAACGTCTGCGCCACTGGTCAATGCTTCTGTTTATAAACCGCTGAGAGAGTTTTTGCCACTCTTCAACAATGGCCTGTTTCAGCTGATCCATTGTTGCAAATTTACGACGAAGGTAGACTTTTTGTTGGAGGGCACCTAAAAATAGCATAATCTACCAGGTTTAGGTCCGGACTATTTGGGGGCCACATGTCTGGTTCGATAAATGTGACATTCTCCCAAAGAAGAAAGTTGATCGTGTTTTTTGCTGTGTGCGACATCGCTCCGTCTTGTTGCAGCGTCCAGCTTTGACGATTACATCTCGCTCGAATATCCGGAAGTAATCCTTGTCTTAAGACTTGCTTTACTCTAGAATTTTGTTGGAAACTCAGTTATCATACGCCTGGCTCCCCATTGTTTTTCGATTCTCAAATTTTTAATGAGAATTCGATCTTCTGCTGTTATTTTTGTCATTTTATAAACACTGCGCGCACAAAATGACATAAACTATAAATATGGCGACCGGAAATTCACGAAATGGTGACGTCACACGTTGAGTTAGTGAGTAAGGATAATTCTACATTTTAAAAATCACCAAAAAACATAAATTTAATATATAATACAGAAGATTTAACGAGGTGTCACGACCCTAGCCCGATCTATTGGTTCAGACTTTGGCCGTGACGTTACACAGTGCAGAGGACGTCCGTTTTAGATGATTTATTATTAAACAAAACAATAGTAGAGGTTAATCAGAATTATATACACTTGGAGGCTCCTCCGGCAATGTTAAAAGATAGTTCAGACGCCCTAAAATATCTACGTTGAACTTCAGTTGCTTCTTGCTGTTCGATATTAAGTCCAATGCGTCTGCCGGGCCTCTCCCCGTTAATGGCCTACATCGTCTTATATATGACGCCGGCTGCCTTTGATGGCCCGAGGCAGCCGGCGCTAACGGTTCATTGCCCAGTCGGGTGGCCGCCTCAAAGCGTCCGTGTCCAATTCGACCACATCTGGTCGTCGGCTCTTCACCGCCACTTCAAAAGGCGTCCCGTGGGGGTCGTGTGTGTCCCTCACGGAGGTGTTGATGGGCTCTCGCCCGTTGTCGGCGAACCCAGCGACCTCCTCGCCTCCCGGTGCTGTGCCTGCCGACGGTGGGCTCCGCGACCCCCTCGCATCCAGATGCTGTGACCGTGACATTACTCCCTCCTCAAAGACGGAGTCATGGGTCGTCGATCCCTTGACGACGTCATCTCCAGCACCACTCGTCCGGTCGACAGCATCGCAGAACATGAAACACAATATCAAACAAACAGAATATAAACAATATGTACATTTAGACCGAGTAGGCTCCCCGCCGCGGCTGGTCTCCTTCTATCCCCTCCGTCAAATCCGGGACAAGAAGTCGGCTGCAACGTTTTTATATCCAGGACGATAGCGGAAGTCCACGTCAAATTCCTGTAAAGCCAGTGACCAGCGGGATAATTTCGCACTTTTAGGTGCGGTCTCCGTCAGAAATGTCAGAGGGTTATGGTCGGAAAAGACGACGACCTTAGAAAGGAGAACCCAAGATCTAAATCTCTTTAATGCCCAGATGACAGCGAAGGCCTCACGTTCAATCGTAGACCAACGCGTCTGCGTGTTGGACAGCTTCATGCTGGCGAAAGAGATAGGCCTTTCGCTGCCGTCGTCGGCCCACTGAATAAGACAGCACCCGATAGCTAAGGCGCTGGCGTCGACAAGCAGGCCAAAGATCTTAGAAAAGTCTACTGTGTATAACTGAGTGGCTTTACTTAGATCATTTCTTAATTTATCCAAAGCCGTCTGGTGGGTTGGGCCCCATGGTACCTTGTTGGGTATATTCTTTTGTGTTAGATCTGTGATAGGACGAGCTGTTTCAGCCAGGGCCGGTATAAAATTCCGGAAATAGCTGAAAAAGCCCATGACCCGTCGGACATCTTTTTTTGTCTGCGGGATTTGAATGTCCCCCAACGTTGCGATCTTGATCGGATCAGGTTCAATGACTCCTGAACCTACCACGTGACCGACAAAGGACGTCTTGCCATTCGCAAAGCTGGATTTCTTCAAGTTTAATGTTAAGCCTGACTCCCTGATAGTCTGGAAGAACTTCTCTAAATGACATAGATGTTCGGCCCAGGTCATGGAATACACGGACATGTCGTCTACAAACGGTTCTGTGAACTGTTTTACTGGCTCCAAGATCCGGGAAATGCATCGCATGAAACTATTTGAGGCGGATTTGAGCCCGAAAGGCATGCGTTGGAATTCGTAAAGACCCGAATCACAGACAAAAGCAGTAACCCATCGAGATTCTTCCTTGACCGGAAGCTGCCAATATCCGCTTTTGGCGTCGAAACAGCTGATGAAATTTGCCCGACCCACCTTCTGTAAGACGTCTCCGATATCCGGAGTTGGAAAACAGTCCCCGAGAGAGTAACGGTTTACATGGCGGTAGTCTATTGCTAGTCTGACCCCGTTTTTACCCTGGGGCCCCTTCAAAACACAGACCACAGGACTGGCCATCTCGCTATTCGAAGGCACAATAATTTTTTGCTCCAACATCTCTTTTATCTGCCTATCCAGTTCCGGTTTGAGTAGTTCCGGGACCTTGTAGGCTCTCAGCCGCCTGGGCTTGAAATCGGGTGTGAGTCGGATCTCGTGTTCAACGAGAGGGCAATATCCGGGTTTGTCTGAGAATACCTCGGGGAATTTATCTAGCACATTGAATAATTGCCGCTTCTCCTCGTCCGTCAGGTGCTGCACGGTATCTGGGTTGATTTGTAAACTGGGTTGCACTTCAATTGCACTACACTTTTCTACGACATGTATTGATCCGAAGTCTTCGTCTCCTTCATAAACAACCGCGCAGTTGTTCACCAGCGCGCGCTCGATGCGTTCATGAAAGCGCCTCACCTTATTCGCATGTATGTGTCGCTTCTTTCCGTCTAATTCGACCACATACGAATAAGGTGATTTCACCTTGACGATAGTCGCCGGCCCTTGCCAACGACTATATAGCTTACTCCTGTGCGCGTCTGGAGCCAACACGATCACCTTGTCGCCCTCTTCATATTTACGATCTGTGCTTCGCAAATTGTATTTGTCTACATACCGTTTCTGTTCGATCTCGGTATGGTAATCAGCGTACATCTTCGCAAACTCTAAATTTTCCTTGAGAGTTCGGAGGTATTCTTCTGGTGTTTTGCCGATGTTCAAAGGCAGTTCTCGTTCCCCGGCCCAAGATTCCTTCAGAACGTTGAGAGGTCCTCTAGGAAGCGTTCCGTACACAAGAGTAAATGGACTAACATGCGTTGTTGCTGATGGTCTCTCCCGCAAACTCCACAGTACAAACGGAAGAAGACGATGCCAGCCTCGAGGCTCGGATTGTGCGAGTTTGTAGATCATTGTCTTCAGACTCTGATTACATCTCTCCACGAGTCCCGAGGCCTCCGGATGGCCTGGAGTTGCGAAACGAGGGGAGCAACCAAGACGCTTCAAAAACTCTTGCGTCAATTTGCTGGTGAAGTTGCTACCACAATCGGAGCTGATGACCTTGGGAATAGAGAACGTCATGAATACTTGCAACAGGGCGTCGCAAACGCCCTTTGCACTCAAAGTTCGTAAGGGGTATGCCATGGGCCACCGAGAAAACTTGTCTACAATGACCAATGCGTAATTGAATTCAGGTTTTGTCACTGCTGGGTCTTCTAGTGGTAGAATCGGCCCTATACAGTCCATAATTAGATGCGTGAACGGGAGATCATCGCCCCTGGGGATGGGTGAGATGGGGACCCGATCAGCCGTCCTGACCGGTGCCCTTAGTTGACATATCTCACAGGAGGAGCAATAGGCCTTGATTCGTTCGTTCATCTTCGGAAACCAAAAGCCTAACTTGATCCGACACCTAGTGGTCTTGAACGCCATGTGACCCCCGAAGGGCGCATCATGAGCGACTTCAAGCACGGTGCCGATACGTGTCTCAGGCAAGCATAGCTGGGATACCTTGTGACCTACGACGGTATCGCGATGATACAATAAGTTGTTTTCTATGTAAAAGTTGTTCTTATTTTCTCGAGCTAACTTCCAACAGGGCTTCAGCGCACTACATCGACGCTGTTCTTGGACTAGAGTATCTACACCTGCCACGCGATCATTACATAACGGGTCTGGACGCTCCGTGTTCATAAACGTCGGTTTGGAGTTGTCGTCGTCATCATCATAATCATCATCATCATCATCATCACGCCGCTCCACCGCCTTCGTTTCTTCCGCCTTTTCATTAACCCTCGTAATGATGTCGTCGTCAGCAGCAGGGGTCGCTTGTACACGACTGAGGCCGTTATCTTGTCCCGCCTCTCCATTATCCATAGTATGGTACATTGGAGTGGGAGATGTGCTAATCGCCTGCCCCTCCCCGACCTCTGCTTCTGGTTCGTTAGAACTAAGTGCTAGCACATTATAATGCGAAACGTCCCTTATTACAGCTGTGACGCTTGGCGTTAATATAACAGCTTCATTTAGATCCTTCACCACTGCAAACCACACGCGTATTCTTGGAGCGATATTTACGACCGAATGTGTTGTATTACAGACGGGCCTTACATATAGTCGGACGACATTGACCAACTCTGCTTGCCCTCTCATGCCAGCTAGGTAAACTTGTTTGTCGTTGGGCAGCTGCAGGTGGCTAATTAGTGATTCTCGTATGCAGCAAACTTGAGCACCCCCATCAACTAAGGCGTTCTGGGCAGGCATGTGTTCAATTTCAACCTGTACGTAAGATCTTACATGAAACTCTTCTGTATCAATGAAAGCCACGTGATTATCCGACGTTTCTCCCTTGCTGCTTGAATCTGCTCGTGTCTTATATGCGTCGACATCTGGCGATAAGCCTTCGTCGATCGTCGCATCCCTTGATGCTGCCACCCCCTCGCAGCCCTCTGGTTGAGATGTGTTGCTCTGCTTGGGGGGTTGGAGTGCGCATGCATTGACCAGTGCCCGTTTAGTCCCCTCCTCTTGGGGTTTATTACCCAAACAGGCTCTCGCCAAATGCCCCCCTCCCCCGCATTTGAAACAAAGGCCCCTCTGTCGGGCGTCTTCCTTCGCCCGCTGGCTTGCGTCCCTTCCATCGTTCCTGCCTTCTGAGTTTATTGCCCTTGGGCGGGTGTTAAAATCTGACTGGTTCCCTGGTCGACTGGCGCCTGACGCCGTCGGTCCAGACGACCGCAGTGGATCCCCGCTGATCGTGTGCGACGCTGTGTACAGATCGACAGAGCTGGCAAGATCATTGTGTCTTAGCCACCCGTCTGTCTCCTGCGTGAGAATGAAATCTAGGCAGCCCTTGGGAATCTGCTCCTTTAATCTGTCTGCGCAAAGCAAGCTCACAAGTTCGTCAAATTCGTTATTTATTTCTCGACTCCGTAAATAATACATCAAAGTGTTATGTAACCTTGCCATATAAATGGTGTATGTTTCGTCTTGAGACTTACGCAATGTGAGAAACTTGTCCCTTAGGTGTATAGGGCTGATCTTAAATTCCCTGAGCAGGAATTTTTTCAACCCCTCGTAGTCATTTAACTGTGTGTGTTCTAAGCGCGTTGCAACTGCCTTTGCTCGTTCACTTAAGTTAGCCAAGAGAAGTTTCGCCTTCACATCGTCATCAACTTCGTAGATCTTAAATAAATTGTCCATGTGATCAAAGAATGCCGGGATTTCTGCTGGATCCTGTGGAAATCTCCACAAGACACTCTTCATTAGCTCCCCGAAATGTTTCGTTCGGCTAGCTAGCGAATGTTTAAATCTCCGATCTTCTTCTCTGAGCAACTGCTCTCTTTCCTCTCTCGCTCTCCTTTCTGTCCGATCTGTCTCTCGCATGGCTGCCTCTCTTTCTCTAATGCGTCTTTCTTCCTCTCTTGCTTTTCTCTCTTCCTCCCTTGCCCTTCTCTCCTCCTCATCTCGTCTTCTCTGGCGTTCCCGCTCTTCCTCCCTTGCCTTTCTCTCTTCCTCATACTTTCGAACTTCAAATTCAAACTTGAGTCGTTCGATGTCCTGACCTCCTCTCCATTGCAGGGACTCTAGTTCTGGTGAAGTTACCCCACCCTCCTCGTAATCCTTACATTGCTTCTCGGCCACCTTGGCCGCCCATTCTTCCATTAATTGATGGCGGTCCATCGCAAAGACGATCTCGTCTTCCATATCGTCCTTGAGTAGGTACGCTCTTAACCTCTCATCAGACATCTTCTTAATCTGCGCTTGCCTATCGGGTGTGAGATTATCCATGATAGAAGAGGATAAAGATAAAAAGCAAGTAGGCACGTCAGTAAGTAGATGCAATGCACAAAAGCCACAAAAGTCAGTCACTGAACGGTGCACTGCACAAAAGTCAAAAAATCAATCGCTCAAAGATGCAATGCACAAAGGTCAAAAAATCAATCGCTCAAAGATGCAATGCACAAAAGTCAAAAAATCAATCGCTGAATGGTGCAATGCACAAAAGTCAAAAAATCAATCGCTCAAAGATGCAATGCACAAAAGTCAAAAAATCAATCGCTCAAAGATGCAATGCACAAAGGTAAAAAAATCAATCGCTCAAAGATGCAATGCACAAAAGTCAAAAAATCAATCGCTCAAAGATGCAATGCACAAAGGTCAAAAAATCAATCCACCGTATCAAAGCAATGCATCAATTCAAATCAATATGCAGATGATATTAAAAGAAGTGGTTTTCGCTGCAGCCAACTCTCGGCCCGTGATTGCCACTCCTCTCTTGCGCAGATAAGACCAGCCAACAGCGTAAGAGTCCTACCCTTTTGTTGGTCGTCGGCTTGACTTTCGTCTCATGGATTCCAGTTGATCCTCTCGATCCTCGGTTGCCCGTCCGCTGTCCGTCCGTCCTCGTTGGCTGACTGCAACTAGGCCGTCCGCTCCTCAGCGTCCTCGCTGGCTGTCCGCAGCTTGTCCTCCCGATCCGATCCTCGGTTGACCGTCCGCTGTCCGTCCGTCCTCGTTGGCTGACTGCAACTAGGCCGTCCGCTCCTCAGCGTCCTCGCTGGCTGTCTGCAGCTTGTCCTCCCGATCCGATCCTCGGTTGACCGTCCGCTGTCCGTCCGTCCTCGTTGGCTGACTGCAACTAGGCCGTCCGCTCCTCAGCGTCCTCGCTGGCTGTCTGCAGCTTGTCCTCCAATCCTCTGCGTTGGCTCCTCCGTCCTCGCACTGTCCACGTAAGGCTGCTGGTCGCTGACTGTACCGGCAACTCTTAGTTCAATCTCGCTTCTGACACCAGTGATGTCACGACCCTAGCCCGATCTATTGGTTCAGACTTTGGCCGTGACGTTACACAGTGCAGAGGACGTCCGTTTTAGATGATTTATTATTAAACAAAACAATAGTAGAGGTTAATCAGAATTATATACACTTGGAGGCTCCTCCGGCAATGTTAAAAGATAGTTCAGACGCCCTAAAATATCTACGTTGAACTTCAGTTGCTTCTTGCTGTTCGATATTAAGTCCAATGCGTCTGCCGGGCCTCTCCCCGTTAATGGCCTACATCGTCTTATATATGACGCCGGCTGCCTTTGATGGCCCGAGGCAGCCGGCGCTAACGGTTCATTGCCCAGTCGGGTGGCCGCCTCAAAGCGTCCGTGTCCAATTCGACCACATCTGGTCGTCGGCTCTTCACCGC
>OX457036.1:66593122-66633122 GCA_949752735.1 Lumbricus terrestris
CCAGTGACTATCATTATAGTACCTATGTAACGACCATCTTCGCTCTGAGGGAGATTACATTTCGCGTTTATTATCATGATGAGTTGAACGAGTTTACGCTTCACGACTGCATGGTGAGAGCCCGTGACTCTGAAGCATCATCACTTGACCGAGAAAGGGCTCGATGAGTGTTTAATTGCATCAGTATATAATGGCCAGTGTTCAAAAGGAATGCTATAGAAACCTTATAATGTAGTATGCGATAGTATGCTAAATACTAAATAGGCTGCAGTAGACCTATATGCTTAATTCTCTCGGTGGATATGCCATACATAAACTATTCTGCGTGCAGACTTTGCGATCGAATATTCATTACTTGTGTGGTTGGATACAATACTCTGCTACATGTTTCGTAATCAACAGAGCATATAATTATTGTGATCTGTCAAGCTGACTCAAGTTCGTCAGTTCCAGCTGTTAAGGCACAGAGACCTATACTGTAAAAACATGAGAAGAAATGTAATGCCTGACAGGATTTATGTCCTCACAGGTATAACCCTGCAGTGTGCCTATTTATATAGACTATACACAGAGATAAAATGTGGGAGAGAGTAGGGCTGAGAGAGGAATGGAAGTGGAAAATGAATACAGGCAGGCGGAGAAAGCGAGATCTCTCTCTCTCTCAGATGGACAGAGAGAAAGAGAGAGAGACGGACAGACAAATAGACACAGACAGACAGAGACATACAGAGACAGAGAGGAATTGAGAACAGCGAGAGAAATAAAAACAGGAGATAGAGAGAGAAAGTAAGGAAGAAAGAGTAAGCTTACACGATGGAAAGTTGATAATCTTCTTCCTTATTATTTGTAAACATTGCTTGGTGTTTTCTGTCAGAAACATAACCTATAAGGCAGATCGTCTATTGGTCCATTGGTTAGGTGTATGAGAACGATATATCCTATAAGAAATTGTCGGCTAAGTGTCAGAAGTTATAACAGCTGCAACACTGGGCAATCACTTTCATTGCGGGCATCACGCATATACATGTATCGACAGTGAAAGATATTATTACATGTATATTGTATAATAACCTCAGGGCTTAAAGTGTGGCTGGACGGTCATGGACGGCGTCCATGCACTTATTTTAAAATCTGAACACCGTCCAGCCACTTATTGGCCAGCAATGACTAGAAAGGTAAGGGGCGTCCATACACTTCTTTTGGAAAGATAATGGGCGTCCAGGCACTTCTTTTTCCACACTTTTAGCACTGAATAACCTCAATCAGATCCTGTTACAGATCTTGCACGCAACAGCATCATCATCATCTTATGCATCTGCAAATTATTATCAATTATTATTGCACACCATTTTGATCGTGGCAATAGGTAACAGCGCTATTGTCAGTAGCCTAGAATGTCTGCCTTCATTTCCTACGTGAGCAAAAGCAGGATGCAATTGTCCTTCTGGACTCTAATCGGACCAGGACACATGGCCCATGGTTCTTCCTTCTTCTCCTTCACTTTCTCCTACTCCTTCTCTTTTTTCATCACTTCCTATACTGCGTGCTCCTGCTCCTTCTCTATCTCCACCTCATTTTCCTCCCTTTCCTCCTCCTCTATTATACTATTTCCTCTTTCTCCTCCTTCCCGTTATAAATTATTGTGGACTTTAACGTGCGTATATTGCAGATAAGCAAATAGTGGGACATTCCTAGCTGCTGAGAGTACAATGTATACGATATGCATAAAGAGATAGGCAGCGATCGACAGGAAGGAAGCCTGATGTGCAGTTGAGTTGATACCACGTAATAAAACCTCTATAATATAATATAGTGTAGTATTGTGAACATCAACACAGAAGAGGGTCAGCCTATAATAGGCGTATACAGCAGGAACTTCCGTGACGTTTGCGTTGCGTATATATAGCGATGCATCTCAGTTAAACTGTCAATGACTCGGTAACCGAATGATATCATGAGGCAACAACATCGTATAACTATAAGCATTGAAAGTCGTGTGAAAAGCTTTGACCGACATCTGACGATATAACATAAAATTAATAAGTCGTCCACAGCAGCTACGGTTGACGATGGGATAAACATCCTCATGTAAATATAATTATATTGTGTGTATATATATATATATATATATATTGTGTATTTATATATAGGCCTATATCATCAGAGTAACATCTGTTAACTGTTATAATCTGTTGATGCGTGTAGCGTTGCTCTTCCTGTTTTTCGCCGGTGGCAGAGGACGAATCCGACGTAGAGATAATTATTAGACGAATGACTGACAACGAAGATGATCGAAAGGTATGAAGAGAAGAACGATTAAGAAGACATTGAGATAAAAGTGAGAGCGCACAGTTGAAATAGGCTTATATATAATATATATACATGTACATCTGTTGAGGCATGCATGGCTGAAAATAAACCGCTTTGAACTTACTCGATGCATTTTCGATCACAATTATTATGAAATGTCGTTCTTTTGGTATTGACACATATTTTAGGCTAGGTGTTGATGGGTACTACTCTGTCTCCTGTACTGTCTCCGAAATCATTAAATTTTCTGTTTCTGAACCCTGTGATGCTCGCTTATGCACAGCAGAGGCATAGCCAGGAAATCTTTAATGGATTCCATTTCCTGGTTTGCCAAAGGACATGATACCGTATAAAGATGCTCAGAATTATTTTGTTTGATGAAAAATTGATATTATCTATTTCGAGGCTTAAACCCGCTAACCCCCTCCTTATGCGCCCATGATAGCCAGTGACCTGAAATGGTTGTAGCAGTGTCTGAGTGTTCAATAATAGGCCCACATTCTTGATTACCTATATCCACTAAGCAGAACTTGTTTATCGTACGTTGTCTATACCATATTAAATATTTGCTGATAGAATTATTACTACAGACCCATTCTCTTGTTACTTCACTGCTATCTTCAATAACCGTCAGCAACATAGGCGCACGACGAAGCATGCATGTCCAAAATGGCATCTGACTGTGCATCAGCCTTTGAAGCGTCCTTTCAGGGCTTTTTTTAACGTGCAGTTGTACACTAAATGCGCAGTTCCAAATGGATCTGTGCAGTTGTAGAAGCAATCATGTGCAGTAAAAACTAGTGGAAAACGTGATTGTCCTACGAGTGGAAGTATTCTACTATGGAGGATGGGAAGGCAAAGGGTTTGTGCAGTTCTAAAAAATTCCTTAAAAACAGCCCTGCAGAATCATTACCTTCGCTTTGTTCTTCTGGTGTAATTATAGTCATCTTGGCGCACCTTGGACAGAGCGTTATAATTTCAATTTAACGGTGGTGATGGTCATCATGGTGATAGTCATCATGGTGATGGTCATCATGGTGATGGTCATCATGGTGATGGTCATCATGGTGATGGTCATCATGGTGGTGATGGTCATCACATGGTGATGGTCATCTTGGACAAATCATGCAGGAAGAGGAGAACACAGTGAGAGCGTTGCAAAGCCATGTCTCATTGAGTTCACTACAAAAGGCGCCAGTTAAGATGAACTCTGATGCATAGGCGCAACCACCCTATGGGACCCACGGGACGCGTCCCCCCAACTTTTGAGTGGTCCCCTAACTTTATTATTATGGTCCCCCAACTTTTAGGACGTGATTCATTATGGTCCCCCCAACTTTTAGGACGTGATTCCACCTATGCTCTGATGGTGTTAGATAATTATGCATGATGCATGGATGGGTGGATGGTTGGATGAGTCGTTGAGTGGATTTATCGGTGGATGATTTGACGAATGGTTGAATGAGTGAATGAGTGGAAAGGTGGATGACTGTAGATGCGAGGATGGAAGGGAAGCCGCTAAGGATGGGCAAAGAATAAGGGATGAAGGAATCGATGATGGGAGAAAGGAGAGGGGCAGTTAGAGAGGAGCGAGGAAAGAAGAAAGAGAGAGAGAGAGAGAGAGGGAGAGAGAGGGAGAGAGGGAGGGAGAGAGAGAGAGAGAGTGAGAGAGAGAGAGAGGTAGAGAGAGGTAGAGAGAGAGAGAGAGAGAGAGAGAGAGAGAGAGAGAGAGAGAGAGAGAGAGAGAGAGAGAGAGAGAGAGAGAGAGAGAGAGAGAGAGAGAGAGAGAGAGAGAGAGAGAGAGAGAGAGAGAGAGAGAGAGAGAGAGAGAGAGAGAAGAGGCGAAAATAATGGGGGAAAACGACGACAAAACAAAACAAGCGCTAAATGAAGGTTGAGGTGAAGACTGCAGTTGAAGAAATTCGCAGGCGATTGTTACGCGTGCAAAGGCATAATTATGCAGAAGAATGTTCGCTAATTAGGCAAAGTGACTAATTAAGGCGTTGTCAAAGTTCCTGTGTATATAAAATGGCGTTCTGGCTAATTGAACCAAAATGGCCACCTGGCATTCATCCCTCTGAGCTGAACCGCTGTGTAGGCCTATGTGCAATGTGCATGCATAGCATGTGGCGTTGGTTCCCTAATTAACTCAAAGCAAACAATTTAATAAGTGGATAGAGTTGGGCGTGTGCCAGTTGGTTGAAACGAAATGCTGAGAGTCTATAATTTTAGGTATCAGTGTAAACTGATGGGCGTATGCATTGGTAAATTCAGTGGTATAGAACTGGACCAGGTGAAGACTTTACTACAAAGCACCTGCAGGTTGCAGCGTCAAAGACAATTAGGTTCTATCCCCGTTTTCTATATTGTCTCTCAAGTCCACTTGTACTTGCGCTGTTTCTCATTCCTTCAGCATCCAACAGAACGCAGCTCCTGCTTAATTACATTCTACTAGAGTCCGTCGTTCTTGCATCCTTCAACAAAAATAAAAACACGAGTCTCTACTCTTTACTGAACGAATTGTCAGTGAACATTTTATAAAAACCTAGAATTGTCTTGGTGCATCATCTCAAAGTTTTGTAATCGAGGATTTCAACAACTTTCGGAACCATTTCGTTTTGTTGAAACTTTTTGATTAAACTATTTTGACATATTTTGTTTCATTTTCAAACATTCTGATCTATTTGATAAACTGGGTTATGTATGTATGTGTGTATGTATGTGCACTTGTCGTAGCGCCCCCTTCAAAATTTCTACTCAGAAGCGCTTCGACTACAGCGCGAACACTGAATGGAAGTTTCACGCCGAAGCGCTGAGCAATTGCGAGTGAAGGATTTGCCCAAGGTCCCTACGAGGCGACTTGAGGTGGATTCGAACCTGCAACCCTAAGGCGACGAACATACCCATTATACCACCGCGCCCCACAAAGTTATAACATCACTTCATAGTCACGTCTTTGTTTGCTGATCACTTCTACAAATATATTATCGAAGATCTCCTTTTCCGTCTAATATCGCCCAAAATTTCCTTTATCCATCTATGGCTATTATTGGCTTAGCCTGTACTCCTACGAGATCTAATAATTCAACTGCAGGCTGTGCCGCTGTTCTCTGGGCTCTTTTAGGGCGTTGCTATTTATTTGACGTTTCTTGATGTCTTTTTGTTCGATAAGCCCCGCTTCAGCTTTCTTTTTGCTAATCAGTAAGCGGACACTTTCTGCTGATTGTGAACACATGTGCGGCATTTCTTGCAGTTCTGCTCCATTTCTAGATAGGAAGACAATGTCGTCACAAACCAATTTATATATGCACGAGTGTAGGCTAAGCATACATGTAGACCTATTGGTAAGTGTAGGTCTACATGCTCCTGTTCAGACCTGTGGCTGTGCCTTCCCTTCCCAAGCGGAGTGGTCTTCCGGAAACTGATTTCTTTCCTCTATAGGTTACCAAACATCATTCCAATTTCCCTATAGTCCCATAACCGAACGTTCTCAACCTGCAGAAGAGATTGCTGACCACATCTCTGTTTCGTTTGATTTCTGCTGCTAATAGACTGCATTAATGCCATCGCACTGATCGCAGATTAGGCCCTATACTCTAATATACAGTGGTATTATAATTTATAGGATCCTAAAATTAATGCCAGGATAATTACAGAATGTTTTAAATGTGTAATTATTAATCTTAGGCGTTAGAACAAACATATTACTCAGAAGAAGTATACAAATGAAGCTAGCGATGAGTCATACGTAGGGCGTCTGGGTAATCTGGTGTGGCCCGGAGGTAACAATAAAGATTCTGCAGCCGCTCTTGAACGTATGTTAGTGGACGATAGGAAAGGCATCTGATTCTGGGCATCAAGCAATCGTCCATGATATATGCACTATACAGGTCTGCTCCCAGTCAGCGTAATTGCACACTTGTCGATTCCACTACAAAGTAGTATACAAGAGAAAATGCGGTCCAGCCTGCATTGATATAGATCTGTATGCGAGTATTCGTATACGTAGCTGATTGGATATATATATATTATATGATATATGATATACGATATACATGTGTGATTGTGTGTATACTGGTACAATGATCGCTCCTCTGTATGGTTGGTACAGCAAACACTTTACTGATAGCAGGTACAATGGCTCCTAACCCATGGGTGCCAATACGTCTGACTTTTCTCTGTTTTTTTACTCTCTCGACCTTCTATTCAGTTCTTTCTTCACTGCTTTCTTCCCAATTCTCCCAATTTTATCCTAAACCAGGCAGATACACAAACCAGTTATATCGGTCTATTGTTATACGCTAATGTGTTAAAGCTGAATAGCTGATTATTCTTACAAAGCGTCTTCTGTTTTTCCCATCTCCAGCTGCTGTATGCGCAGCCATGTAAACCATCTAAAACTATACACGCATTCGGCATCACAATAATTATAGTCTATTGTCATCATGTGCACAATAATTATAGTCTATTGTCATCACAATAATTATAGTCTATTGTCATCACAATAATTATAGTCTATTGTCATCACAATAATTAAAGTCTATTGTCGCGACATGCAGCTATAGTAGGCCTAAGGAAGGAAGGAAGCACTGTCCGTTTATTGACGTGAGTTGTAATTTCTGCTCTTTAGTAGAAACTTAGAAAGACTCATGAAACGATTTTACCTCTGAATCCAGGGACTATATATGCTACTGTGGACAGAGCATGGACTTGATTCATAGGCCTGCTTCAGTTGATTGTGTTGAATAAAACTTGCCTTAACTTACGTGATCTGCGTAATTGACATTTGCATTAGGATCAATTTACATTGCTTATCCATGACCAATGACTGAGTCACTTTGAATCAGGTTAGACGAAATAGATTCGGTTAGGGTAAAATCAACAAGGGATATACTTGATATACTTGAGCACCAGAATTTTTCAGAGCTATTTATAACAGGCAGAGGAACAGAATGCCTTCGAAAGATTCGTTTAAGTGAGCATTAGTCGTGTGTGATCCTTACACAGACGAATGCGATGGCAGCCATCTGATGCACGCGATACAACGAAGACATTCCGTTCAAGGCATTCACTTACATCACTTGCATCACTTACATCACTTACATCACTTACATGTGTAAGTGCTGATAAAGTTGGTTTTCGTTTGGAGTCTAGGTTTTGGTTGAGCTCGCACAGGCCCGCCGAGAGGGGGGGCAGAGGGGGGGCAAATGCCCAGGGGCCCGGCGACTTTTAGGGGCCCGGAGGGGGCCCGGGCTACAGTGATTATAATATGTTTCATATGCTGATTACGGGCGGCGGGACCAACCTATAATCACTTATATTACTTAGCCTATTATTTGTGATTTTATGTTGTTTTGAATATAACCGAATAGGCTACTTTTACATAACTACAACTGTTTAAGTTTCAAACAACTGTCCATTACCTCAGTTATCAGTGTTTTGCCAAACAACACGCTCACGTTCGTCTCAGAACGCTCTTTTGCTAAATTATGCGTTGTCCGATATCAATCACAAGTGAACAAATCTAAATGATAAATTTCTCTCGCAACGATGGAATAACATATAAACACAAATCTGGAGCACAAAAAACAACAGAAAAAGCTAATAAGTTTGAAAAGGCAAAAATTGGCGATCTTAGGGTACAGACCGTGGAGCGGCACACTATTTCAATTCAGAATCTCAAAATAAGGTAATCAGAGCCAGTAATTAGGCCTAGGCTACTCCTCGTTTGATTCTAATTAATTAAGCGTGCCTGCATGATGATCGTATAACTGAATGGATGAAAATGAAGTTGGTGGTGTTAGTATCTTAATTCCAAATGAAAACATCATAAATAAGAATTATGAAAATGCTGAAATTATGGAAACTGTAAAGAGGCATTTTTTATGTTGACACTCTGCCGACAGGGCCCGCGTTTAGGTCTATACACAAACGATTGAGGCGATAATAATTATTATAGCACAGTATACTGTGATTATAGGCTGCTATTAAGCTTATAAGAAACGGTCCTCCAAGACATTCGGACAATTTTCCAGGCGATGAAGTAAGAACATTTCCGACGTGTATTTTTTAGGTTCGCAGACAGAGAACTACCAGGATATTATAAGAGATATTGTTGCAGTTAAATCTAGAAAGGTTGCTTGTTGATTACCATATTATTTGAAAATTAAATTCTATAGCTATAAACATTAAGAATTGATTAAAATCATAAATGTAAGCATTACCGTACATTCATACCCACACTATTGTTATTTTTATTTGTTTTTGTGTAAATTTGCTCAATAGGGACCTAAGTCTAAAGATAGTTTGGGGCCCGTGATTGCTCAGCCCAGGGGCCCGGAATTTCTGTCGGCGGGCCTGAGCTCGCACGGGTTGATGATTTGACCAGAGGTCAAAATGAATCCGCCGGATTAAGCAAGCGCCTTAATTTGTCCTCTTCGTCCTCCTCCTCCTCCTCCACTTCCTCCTGAACATTTTATCATTGCATGCCGTAGCAATGCCAAGATGGCCGTGAGAGACATGGCTTGTGCCATATTAACCCCACATGACAGTGGCAGTCTGTAATCTAATGAATCCCAGAAGGTCGCTTACCTTCATCCCACACGTCCATCCATCTCCTCCCATCGTCCCATCCCCTCTCATCAACCCCCTTCACTCTCTCTCACTCTGTCGACACTCTCTGCCCCGTGCTTCCGTTTCAATTACGCTGCGTATCAATGCGTTTGAAGAGCTGAGGTCAAACGGATGGATGGATGGGTGATACAGAGATAGGCAGATGGCTACCTGAACATCGTTGAAACTTCAAATGAACAAATAACATAGGCCTATTGAGTGCATGTAGTAGGCCGCTTACGCTGAAGCGGTTTGAAGTTGACAGTCGGCATCATAAGGCTCGCCAATAATTATATTTAATGTCACGTCATTAATATGATATGTAGGCTATTTCACACTGGAAAGGAACTATGCTCAAAGATTGGGTTTGATTTTTAGACCTAATTATTATAGGCTGATGGTCATAGGCGTCTGACTGAATCGAGTATAGGCCTATTATCCTTAACCTATAGTGTGCTAACCAATGATTCTAATTGGTTCGTTGATTCAAACTGTCTCGTGAATAATCTGGGGCCCTCCGCTTGGTTTTCAAGTGTTGCTTTAAAAGTTTTTCACTTCTATTACGGATACATTTAGTCTGCGATCGTCTTTTGTCACTGACTCTTGCTGCCTTCAATTGTGTTGTGATCAAACAGATTTATAGTGATCTCTGCTAATAGCGTTTCAACTTCAACGGTTCCTATCTTCTTCGCATAGTTTTTTTCCACATTTCGAGTTCCCGCAGAAACTTTTGCAGGTAGGCAAAATGCAAAAATGCAGTGGTCACGGTGAAATGTTTTAGCAAGAGCTGACAAAAATACGAAACATAACATGTAGGCTACGGTACTGGCAATTCGGAACACGGGTATTTTTCATAGAGGTTTCTACACGTAAATTTTTCAGTTTAACGCTGTGTATCATTATAGTGTCTTTAGTGTTTTAGTGCGAATTAATTAGTTAAAAACAACAAAGTAGTAGTTAAAAATACGTGTCTTTTCAGGAGGGGGTCAGTGATCCCTCATGCCCTGTGTACATGTACGGGTGCCCATGTTTCAAACGTAAGGCGTCCTCTGGATTTTCTTCGAGAGCGTTCACATGCGCTGACTATTTCACTTGCCTGTGTAGGCTACACCAGAGCTGACTGTAGCCAACAGCACCTGTGCCATGGCGATCAGCCTGTATAGGCTAAGCAACGGCCTATGTCGTAACTTTCGCACCCTGTTACCAATGTAGGGCAGGTGGTGGATGAGGCCACTCCGGCGTTCGTAACAAAATAATGATTGAATGGGCAAACAGAATTATCCAAACATTGATGATTTTGATGCGTGAAGCTGCTTTACTTTTTTTTTGCATTCATGATTATCGTTATCTCGAGATATCGACAACGCCACAAAATCGAAATAATGAGAACCAGTTTATTTGAGGCGCTTAGTCAAAACAAAATGGAAAGGCGGGTTGGATGAAGATTCGACTTCAGGTCAGGATCGGTGTGGAAGACTGTCAGACAGATGAGGTGGATGGTGTCTGGAATTGAAACGGCGAGGGGGTCAAGGTGAAGAGGAGGAAGAATCTGGAGATGGGGTAGGCCTATAGTTGGTGAATGCATTACTGCACGAGCTAATAAATAGGTCGTATTTGTTGGACTGTGAGCGCCGGGCTCTAGGTGTGAATGCTCTTCTATATTACATGTATCTCGTTTGGTTAATGACTTTATGTCGTGCAAAAACAATTTGGAAGTTAGAAATATAATGACTCCTTTCTTAATACGATCAACAGTTTGATACTAAAACAGATTCCTCGCCTCCTCCTCCTCCTCTCTTCTCCTCCCTCGATCTGTCTGACTGACTGTCTGTCTCTCTGTCTATATCCCTGTCTGTTTGTCTCTCTTAGCTCCTCTGTATCCTCTCTCTACCCTCTCTAGCGATCGGACCTCTTCGAAATGACGATCGGGTTCTGAACTAAACTGTATAACAGCACCTTAAACTTTTTGAGTTGGCGAAACTCGTCTATGAACTTTACAATAGGCCTATAGCCTATACGTGTTTACAATCACGACATAGACCACAATCAGGATGTGCACAGTTAGTTTTTCACGCTATAGCTCCGTTTTTTTGTCATTTCTCCATTGCTGTCAGTAAATTGCCTTTGGCACACGACAGGTAGATATTGGTTACACACAGCTGCACTTATATAAAGGCGGTCCGCAGTCAATGACATTGGAGCAGAGACTGTTTGGGGTCGAAAATCTCTTGAGAAAAATCTCACTGCCTTTCTGCAGTTTTGGCCCTTCAGGCTGCAGCTTCAGCCAAAAGAATGAAGAGGTCTATTATGATAACTGGAGACCGTATGACTAAAAAAACCGTTGACCGTTGTGTTAATGAAATTCTCTTGCAGCAAGAAGGGGGAGAAACATCTGCATTGCAGTTGACCATTTCAAAGTTTACTACTGTGTAAACGGTGGAAATGCAATTTCTGGATTGAGGCTGATCCCGTAAAATTCTCCTCTTAAATAAGGAACGTCCCGCATTGTCCCTTTTTCTATAAACTTGTGCGTCCACCAATGACTCCATGCCCAGAAAACGGTGACAAAACCTCTTTTGCCCCACTTTCAAACTGTACTCACGCTCTTGATAGCAATTGAAGTATAATAAAATAAATCAATTGAATTAAATTGCCTGGCAACCTGCGATGTGGACCTATGCGACTCTGGGAGTGAATCTGATTGATCTCTCTGAAGTAGCGCCATAGAAATTCTGCGGGTGAAATTTTCCATTTTCATTCGCCTAAATTTTCGACGACTTTGTTTTAGTCATTTGGTTGAAATCTCAGGAAAATATTTAATTTTCCCTGTCCCAAAAACCTGATGACTTTTTAGGATGGGCCTTAGTCGAAAATATTTAATTTTCACTGTCCCAAAAAAAACGTGATGACCCCTTGGGGGGGGGGGCTTAGCCCCCTAGTCCCCTGGCGCCGCCACTGACACCAACAGGTATCCTACCTGCTGCTGCTACTGCTGATCAGAACCGTTTTCGTGGTATGGCCAGATTAAAGGAATCAGAGACAGAGAGAGCCATGTAGTGGCTTCGTAATTGACCGGATGGGTTGTACACTAGGGTGATTCACGTCACAATGGGGGGAAAATATTTTTTGATTTTTGGCTGACATAGTTGATAATTTTGTTCCTTTGATCTTATTCAACACTGCAACCAAATTTTACTGTAATCTGTTAACGTTTACTGAGTGCTCAATGCCCCTGAAAGATTACATGGGACATACATGAAGAAAGCAACACACCTGCCATTGACGAGACCTGGAATACAGCAATTCTTATTAGATAAAGCTACAATCTTGAAAGTAAGAATTATGTACATAGTCAAAAGTCATACATAAACAATCAAGTCTAACTTTGTTGTTTATTATAAAGAAACCTGCTGAATTTTTATATATATTCTGAGCTGTGACAGCATTGTTATAAAGCAGGAATAGGTTTCCATATTTCTACGAAAAGTGCACCTGCATATTTTTAGCTGTCTGTGTTTTTTATGGCAGTGAGAGAAAAGATAACTAAATGCATTTTATTCACTATTCTTAAATTGAAGTTTTTAAAATTGTCAGTCCATGAGTGTTTTTTGTGAAAATGCCATTTTTCTGAATTAAGTGGCAGAATCTTTTTTCACTACTGCAACAATGTGAGAAACAGAACTTTAGTTAATTGGGAAACCAGAAGTTACCCTTCCTATATTAATGTATTGCCTACAAGAGGCCATACACACTACTGTACAGACCTTTCTACTTTTTCCTCGTTGCAATTTTTGAAGAAGGCCGTGCAAAAGAGCTTGAAAATCAAGTCAATCTGAATTTTGGAATAAGGCAAGAATCCCTAAAGCAGTTCAGTCGAATAAAATGTCAAAGGAAATGGTTTAGAGATAAAGATAACAGAAGCAATGACTCTGAGTCACAAAAAAGTGAGAAGTATTTGTAGAAGATATATCTCGTTTTTGATATTGCATTTAGCAAAGCTGAGCCTATTATCAAAATTGTTAAGTATAAGCAGTTTTTGCAGATCAGCAAGAATCATGAAAAATGTGCATGACTGTTGTCAATGAGGAGAGAGCTGTATCTCTAGCAAAAGATGTGACAATAAAAGTCAGGTAAAAATGATAAGAGAATCAGCTAAAGGATCTTGTTTGAGTAACCAGGCAGCTAGATATTACAAGAGTATATAGTGACTTGAATGATGGCGAAGAGGATGACAATGGAGAACACATTATTATACATTATTATGTATTGTGTGAAATAAATGAACTTGAACTGGAACACTGATAAATAATATTAGAACTATGATGTCAAGATCTCAATGTTCTACAAAATCAGTTGAATAACCTACTCTTCCTGAAGGTTAAGAGGAAGATACAGCAACGAAAAACCATTCATTCTTCAAAGCAGGATCTGCATTGGATCACATAAACTTGTCACACAGAAAGTTCTCTATCTTGGCAGTTACCATGGCAATTTAAGCAAATTGTTCAAATGCAGACGAAAGCTCTTATCAGTTTTAACTGATCATCGCATGCCACCAGCTGTCAGCAAGAGAAGAATGCGACGGAATTGTGCCTACTGATTCAAGAAGAGACTGCTGGTGATGGAATGTGTCATTTCAGGGGGAAATGGTGTATAAGGTTGCATGAAGGAAAAAAGTCACCTATTGTTTCAAGACTTATAGTTTCCAAGGTCAATTTCAAATGACAAACTCTGAGAGAAGAATTTTCACTGAATTTCATGTATTTTCAAGTCCTATATGTATAAATGTGAGAGTACGGATAGCTGGTCCGGTGGCATCTGAGTCAATCTGAAATAAATAACCTACTCTTCCTGAAGGTTAAGAGGAAGATACAGCAACGAAAAACCATTCATTCTTCAAAGCAGGATCTGCATTGGATCACATAAACTTGTCACACAGAAAGTTCTCTATCTTGGCAGTTACCATGGCAATAATCTGAGTCAGTTGTACAAGGCCATACAGTCACCAAAGAATTCCTGTTGAATTGTGGGCTTTTCTAAGTTAATTTGTAATAGTGAATGAATATCTGAGTTCTTATATCCACTTTGAGCTACTAAAACTCATTGATTTGTATTATTCAGCTTTACTTAGTGTGTGCTATATCACATGGTCATTATCTCAATTTGTAACTTTGAATATAGCGATATGTAAACTTTGTGCTCTTTGAGCATAGCCTAAAATGCTTTTGATTTTGAAATTTCTTGTATCTAACTTAATCTGTACCCAAAAGGAACAAAATTAGCAACTATGCTCATTAAATTTCAAAAATAATTTTTTGTGAATCACCCTATTGTACACTCATCGGCATGCCCTGACATATGGACGCAAGGTCCTATAAACAGTGACACCGACTGCGAAATTAATCAGTCACAGACTTTGTCAGTGATGTACTGGTAATGCACAATGCGTGTCTACTAGGGGTCTGCGGGTATACCCGTACCCGCGGGTTTACCCATACCCGCGGGTCGGGTACGGGTCGGGTACGGGTCGGGTACAGATTTCACGGGTCGGGTCGGGTACGGGTAGGGTTGTCACGGGTACGGGTATACCCGGTTTTACCCGCGCCAACGTGAAATATTTTGGTTACATTTTATAGTGAGTCTTGCACTGTCAGAATATTCACTCTTGCTAACTGGCAAATATAATTATTCACATAGGCTGCTCCTAGACACGCACTCAATGAACATTTATTACACATGGACACAACATTATCATCTTCATCGTCATCATCATCCGTTTTATACACAGCCATATGATGGGCTATGGGTGCGAACACATGTTCTCCATTGTCATGTCACTGTTGATACTGTTGCAACTACTAACTAGTCTGCTAGTACTACTGCTGCTGCTGAAACTACTGCTGAAACTACTGCTACAACAGCAGCTGCTACTGCTATCATCATCATCATCATCATCATCATCATCATCATCATCATCATCATCATCATCATCATCATCATCATCATCATCATCATCATCAGTAGCAACAGCAGCACCGTCATTATCACCATCGTCCTCTTCAGCAACGTATTTATTATTAGAACTACCGGCTGAGTTGCAAGTCTATCTGCGTGGTAGAGAACTGAATTGCATGTGCATGAAGTCCGGATAATGACATGACGGGTATTGTACGGGTACGGGTATACCCGCGGGTACGGGTCGGGTCGGGTAGTAATTTTAAGTGCGGGTCGGGTACGGGTACGGGTAGCGGTCCTGTGTACGGGTACGGGTCGGGTAGCAAAAATGCTGTACCCGCAGACCCCTAGTGTCTACCGAACGTCCTATCCGATGAATGTGGTTCGCATTCATTCATTATTCATTCATTATTAGAATTTGTATAGCACTCCTTCAATGAACTACTCAGAGGCGCTCCCAGCCCAGCCACGGCAAAAGAAAAAAGATTTAAGGGATTTAAGAAATAAAGATTGACTGGTCAGGTGGAGGAGATGGAGGTTAGGAGGGAGGTCATACAGATGCCTAGCAATCTTTAAGTAGCCTACATAGACTGCAAACGTTGGCGAATCCATCCGATCATTATACTTCGTCCAGTATAATATTATATAGGCCTACGTTTCTTTTTGACCTATTAAAAAGTCTACTAGTGGTGACCTGATGGCCATGATTTTTATATAAAAACTAGATCTCTTCCTGTTTGTAACCTTTTGCGTTATGTCAACATGATAAGATTGAGTAAATAATTCACAGGACGCATACTATTAATAGTAGCGTTATCTGAACTTATATGTGAACTTAATGTGAAATGTAGAACAACACGTTCTCATGTAGCGACCGTTTGACCTTGGCCCTCTGCTTATTTTTAGAATGAATTGATTGGGTGCATGAGATCCATCTCCACCGATGTCAGTTTGAATGGGTGCCACGCCATTTAGGTCCCCGTGAACGGTCCAGAGATTTAGATCTCTTAAATAAGTCACGATCCGAAGGAGAGCTGAGCGTAGGCAGCAGCCCATATGCTCACTTATAACATAGACTTATAACATAGACTTATAACATAGACTTATATAGACTTATAATATAGACTTATAACATAGACTTATAACATAGACAATTAGACATGCATGGTGATTGGCGACGTGTAGGCGCTCTAACCGATGTAGCTATAGCTGCATGGGTGAGTAACTTAGAGTTAGACCGTCTTATATAACGCGCTATATAATTATGAGACATTTATCGTACATCGATCTCGTTTTACACAACTTTTTAAAAGTATTTTTCGTCTGTGAAAACCAGTGTTTCTGGCGCTCCTTATACATGTATGTTGGCACAGGGAACTTTAAAACTTAGCATTGAAGAAGGAAGCATCGTGAGGTGAAGCATTTTTTTAAACTCTATTTTGTTACCATGTCCTTCTTTATTGGTCCTTTCCAGCAGCTTATGCTTATTTTTGCTTCACCAGATCACTGCTGTAGTAAAATAATTGGACCAACGTTTTCGTGCAGTGTGGCACGGTATAATGGTTTCATATGTAATCTGAAAATTTGAATTCAAATTCTGTTAAAAGTGGAATTTTGGAATTTTGCAGAATGACATCCTGTGAGCTACAGTTTCCGTCAGTATAGGATGTACTTATATGCATGGATGTATGTTTTTGAAAAGAATAAATGGTGGCACTCACATTGTCTGTAGGCCTATACTATGTGGTCCAAGCACAGGATGTAGTCTATTGTGTTATTGGATATTCCGTTGTTTTCTCAACATCGGCATGTGTGGATCGGAAAGATTAATATAAGCGCTGAAAAGGCTGCGGACTTGATACATGCTTACCGGTGTAAACATATCCGCTTTGTTTTATGTTGTTTGGGAACGATAACAGCCGTTTCAATAATAATCTGTGTGTTGACAGAGTCGACTGAATGACTGATAGGCCTAGGCCTATATATTAAAATCTATGTCATAGGCCCGAACTTTCTTAAATGTTTCAGATGACTCGTATTTTGCAACAGGACGCCGATTACATCAGGGTTAACTCCATCTTCTGCCCTTCTATAGAATGCAAGATTACCTTTTGCCAATTATAGCATCTCGCACTTAATAGGCCTATTACTTTCACATTATCTTTATATAAACTGCAATCTTAAATTAAAAACAGGTTAAGTTGTCTAATTACGACGCGTCAACTAAACGTCTGCAAGAATAGCGCGTATCCCGGTATTTAATGCATAAAGAACATTAGATCTATAGCCTATTCAATTAAGCCTACTTTGGTTAAATAAAATATCTATTAGACTATAACATATTCTTATCATGATCCACTTGATCTATATTCTAGACCCCCAATTTCCGCATGCATGCATGCGTAACGAAGATGCACTGTTTTTTCGACTGTAGACTATAATACGATGGCTCAAGTGTTGCTGCCAATCAGATGGACGATCATTTCTCTCGCTCTGCTTCTCCGGTTTCTTCTCATATCCGTGGCTGCGGATGAACCGATTGACTCCATGTGTCGAAGTTCCAGCGAATACCTGGCTGCTATGTACGAATGCCGAGCAAGTGAGAGAGTCTTTGATGATGTCGTGCGTGTATAATATTCATTTCAATCATTAATTTCAATTATTTATTTAGCGCCCCACCAGGGCCACCACCCAGGAAGCCCACTTAGAGGCGCCACGGTGAATAACGGTGATAGGCCTACTATCAACACTGATATTATTATTAGCAAGTCAGTTGATAAATAGCCTAGTTCACCGAAACATTTTCTCAGACTTAAGCAAACAAGATCTAAGCACCAATATTTATTCTTAGCAAACTCATAAAATTAAAAATCACATGTGCTTATATACAGCTAGCCTGCATATCCTGAAATCAAAACAAATATCCTCAAATCAACATTTCATCTTTAACTAATTAAACTATATTATGATAATGGTGCTATAATTGGCAGTATTTCCAATTTTTCAATTACGTTACTGTAATAATAATGATTTTCGCTTATTCAACAATCCTGTTAATAGCATCTGTTGGTTGAAATTTTGTAATAATATTATGCCTACAAGGAATTGTGGTTTTAGGTAAGCACATCATAGAAAAATAGCATGGATTCAAATGGCTCAAACTGTTAAATGTTTCAAGGTTTCACTCCAAAATATCGATGGCCCCAAAGTTATTCTCGCGAGTTTGGCGCAACTTAATTGTTTGGGTGCATTCATTTAGCCAGACAAAAATTACATTTCGACCACTGCCAGCAGATTTCAACTTCTCTTCACTCTACGCTTCTCTCTAAGGTTATTTTTAAACTTCTAGCTTTCTATTCTTCTAATCCTTTTTCACCTCTTTTCTTCTACATTTTTGGGTTCATTCTTCTCCTGTGTTTTTCTGTTTGATTGATTTGTTTTATTTTTGCTGACTGTTCGCATCTTCTTCTGTTTTTCATCCAGGCTCTTCTTTCCTTTACCTCTTGTCCCTCATGAAGCTTCTCCGTCATCTTCCAATCCCCTGATAGCTTCTGGTTTCACGATGGCTCCATTCTTTGATTCTTGCCTCCGCTTTCATTTGTATTTTGCTATCGTCTTTCTTCTCCTTCTCCTTCGTCTTCTCCTTCTTCTTCTCCTTCTCCTCCTTAACCTCCTCCTTCGTCTTTCTCCTCCTTCTCACTTCCTTTTTCTTCTTCTTCTTCTTCTTCTTCTTCTCCTTCTCCTTCTCCTTCTCCTTCTTCTTCTTTTGTCTTCTTCTTCTTCCTCTTTTTTCTTCTTCTTCTTCTTCTTCTTCTTCTTCTTCCTCTTCTTTCTCCTCATCCTCCCTTCCTCCTCCTCCTCTTCTTTTTTCTTCGTCTCGCTTCTGTTTCTTCATCACTTTTCGCACCTCCTCCCATTTCGTCAGTTCTTTTTATTTCTTGTCTTAGCTATTTTTTGCGAGCTTTATCATTTTCCCAAACTCTCTTCAAGACTCTTTGTCCAAATCATGCAGTCCTACCTTGCCTTATCATTATCTCTATCCTCATATCCTTCCCATTTCTTTCGCACGTCATCACCTCCCCTTCCTCCCCTCCTCTTTCTCTTCCCTCCCTTCCTATCTTCCTCCCCTCCTCTTCCTCCTCTTCGTTTCCTAATCATCATCCTTGTCCTCCGTTCGGCTTCATCCTTCTCACCCGTCTCCCACCCATCCTCCCCCATTCCCTCCTCCTCCGCCTATCCTCTTCCCCTTAATCCGACCGACGCAACAGGTGAATGGACTGTTATTCTCATCATCTCCTCCTCCCTCCTCCTCATCCTCCCTATCACTCACCGCTTATTTTTTGCCTCACCTGTACCAGTACAACCCGTCAATTGTTCTACCTGATGCCGAGCTGCTGTGAGCTGTAGACACATTTCTCTTCTATGTTTAAACTCATCGGTGCTTCATCGCAAAAAGGTTTCATAAAGAACAGGTGTTGTACTTATCATCAGTGTAAAAAAAAACAAGCGGTCTCCATCTTGATGCGATATTTCATCATCGGGTCAGTCGTCGATTAGACCATACTGCTGCTACTGCTGCTGCTGCTGCTTCCTTGCTGTTGCTGCTGCTGCTGCTGCTGCTGCTGCTTCCTTGCTGCTTGTGCACTCAGTATGGCAGTCAGAAGTTGCTCTATTAGTAATCATTCTCTCACGTATCTTTAGCAGCTAACAAAGATCTCTATTTTGTTCTAATAGTTAAATTTACTGTGTTGAACAGTAGACTATAACTGGTTATGTACAGTAGGAGCATGCAAGGCCTCAATAATATACATAAGACCATGTTATACCAATATACCCATTCGAGATGAATTCGCCAATCAACGCGTCTATTTATGCTAATGCAACGGTTGTACGGTTCGGTAATAATATTTGACTTTACTTTTTACCGTTCCAAACTTTGAGACTATCTACGCCTCCCAAACTAAACGCACGCATAATAATCGACTTATTACTTCTGACAGTAGTCTATCAGACTCCATGGCCACTTGGCCAGGGCAGGTTTGAAGTTCCCATATTTTGAAAAGTTAATTAAAGGCTCTATTCCTTTGACAAACCGTTTCTCTTCAACAAAAAGCTCGACAGAGTTCTGTTGATAATTAATTAAGCCAATTATCAACCTGAACAGCTGAATAACCTATATACCTATAATTATATAATGACAGCACCGTATACCATGCAGGGCCAATGTCCATAAATTGCTGTTATAGCTCGCTAAGTTTTTCAGTAGCGTTTTAAAATACGGGATTACGCTGACGAATAATTATTAGATAGATTTAGTGCGACCTTCATAGCTGCATTGACAATGTGCAAAATAAATCGAATCAGTAATATGACACGTTAAGACTTAGAAGAAAAGACATTCAAACAATTCGCCTTTGTATAGAATTATAGTGAATCCTCTTAAACGTGTTATACCGAACTCTCCAAAGACTCGGTTAAATCTTCCAGGTTCATCTGTGTTAGACTCATCATTTGCAGGTTCTGAAATATATCTAGGCTCTTTATGAGTTCCATTAGTAGGCTAGCCTACGTATTGGATCCACGATCATGAAGTTTATTATAATAATTATTGAGAGCTTGCATATCTATTCAGCTGATTTTTATTTGGCAAGTTATCTATCTTAAAAGTGGCAAAACATCGAATAATGCTAATCAATAGTTAAATTAACTACATTACAAAAAGCTGTCTGGGATGCTGTTTGATTTTATGTTCTATAGCTCTTTGGATTGTCTCCATTGACTCAAACAAAACTGCCCAGGAAACAGCGAAGCATATCACAAAGCTGCAAATATTATTAGTTTGAAAACGAGTTGGTATTGCGGAGACTAGATCGCAATTTCCGCACAAGCATATTTGAGAGCAGTAGGCTAACTGAATTGTTTCCGTGTAATTGTTTCCAGGTGATTTTCACGCGATGTCCTACTGCGCTGCCTCGCCGCCGTACGAGTTGACGTGCAACAAAACGAAGCGCATCGCTGTACTCACAGCCTCGCTCGGTCCAAGTCTAAACAACCAATGCAACCAACCGCAAACAATTCCATTTGTCGGCTCAACTGGCTACACGGGTAATTAATTAATTAATCAATCGTCAGCACACCTTCCTCTCAGTTCCGTTTTCAGTTAATTTGTGTAGCGTCTTTTTAAACGTATAAAATGCGTATAAATTAGCCTATAGCTTAGGCTATATACATGTAAATCTTGCTGCTGAGATGCGATGTCTTCATTGTATCCTATAGAAAGGGTATGTCGTGTGTTGTTAATTCACTGGAATGCAACGCATAACGAATCCACGGACATTGGATGTATTTGGTTTAGGTCGATATTAGTCTCGCGTATTATATCTGCTATATATGTTGCTATGCAACAGGTGCTGAATACGGAGGGATTAAAATATGATCAGTAGGCCTATCATCAGACCGAAGCATCTAGACTATTCACTGGTATCCAGTATCCAAATATACATAGGAACTACACAGTTCTTCTGCCTGAATCAGGATAGATACATTATGCATATACAACAGCGCTGGCCAACAAAATTTAATCACACTGCGCCTCCAATAGTTTATAAAGCGACTCCTGAGTTATTAAAAGTTAAAATGCGTAAGTCATTGCAACACGCGTAGACAATCTTCGACTATAGGAATTTGAAAACTAATGCATTCACAACTAGACTGAGAATTAAAGCAGCTTGCTACATCTATAAAATTAGTCAAGTTTCTGAAAATGTCAGAAAATACCTATAACATATATTTATGTTTCACTGATCTGAGGTCGTTAATTATCGTCAATGGCCAGAATCCGCGTCTTATCTTTTCAAGATAAACAACGCTGCTCAGGTTGATAACGGCAGAAAATCTGGGTCATGTAAGTCTGTGGAGGTTACAAATTGTATATAGGCTACCGTTAACCAAATTCTATAAACTGGTAAACCCTCAAGCTTCCTGATCGTTAGCTAAACTCGAACAGGTCCAATTTGCTCAGCTTCCTTTGTGATTCTCTTGTAGCCATACATACGAAAACGATGCCTGACTGTTTTTTCTTGTTTTGCTCATCGACTCGACTATGTGTTCACAATTTCACATGTGTTGGTTTCTGTATTCACATGTGTTGGTTATGGTGAAGATCGTAATAAAATATTCTGATATATACAGAGGGTTGATGGTTAGGACGATGATGATGATGATGATGATGATGATGATGATGACAAAGGCAACGACGGCGGGGATAACGATGATGATGTTGTTGTTGTTAGGCTTATCGGTCATCGTATAGTGACGACGACTGCAACGACTATAAAAATGAAGACTGCTATTTATATACTGCTCTTCAGTGCCATTTTTCGAAATTGAAGCATTTATCTAAAACACAGATGAAGGATTCATCATACGATTCATACATGTACATTGTACAATAAGCAACAACAGAAGAGAGACCACATTGCCCCACACACCCCTACCCACGATGTGCTTTACTGGATCCGTCGTTAAGTGACTGGTTGTCGTGGTTGTCTTGGTTGTCAGGTAGAAGTGAAGGCGGCGAGTGTTGTCTTCTGCCGGCGGTTGAGACGAAGTGCAAAGGGAAAGGGAAGTGCAGCCTCGGCAGTGACGTGTATCAGCAGACGGTCGACCCCAGACTTTGCTCCACTCCTCCGTCGTCGTCATCATCATCGTCATCGTCATCATCGTCGTCGTCGTCCAGGAGACAGCAAAGAGCGACGCTCCTCATCACTGTCGTCTTCATCTGCGGTCCGTATCTCTGTCGCTGCAGCCTGTGTCTTCCTTACTGACTTTGCTTCTGTCTCATTCACTGTCTCTCCCTTTTTATCTGTGTTCTGATATCTGTCTATGGCTTTAAAAAAATTCTGGCTGTCTGCCTATTCGTTCCGATCGTATTAACAATGTCAGTGTAATATGTCGATCTGCATTTCAATTCAAGACCGTATAACTCACTCACTTATTCACACACACTTTGTGTGTCTGTCTCTGTCTCTGTGTGTCTGTTTTTTCCTCTGTCTCTTTGTGTCTGTCTTTGTCTCTGTCTATTTTGTGTCTGTCTTTGTCTCTGTGTGTCTGTCTTTGTCTCTGTCTCTTTGTGTCTGTCTTTGTCTTTGTCTCTGTGTGTCTGCCTATAAAAAAAATTGATTATAATTCTGAGCCCATGTTCTCTTCTTTTCCTTCTTATCTTCTTTCTCCTTAATTCCATACATGCCCATCTATTTTATTATATGTCTGCCGATGTTTACAAGCAAACTAATGACCAGACGAACAAACAGTCACACTTGATTCAGATTTAACGCCCTTAAGAGTTGCTCTAAACAACTTCAGATACATAGACATGTATACATGCTCAATTACACGTGTGCATACATGTATAATAGTGGCATGGACAAATACACAGCACATACAGAAACAAAGGCAGTGTGCACGGCTGCACGCGTACACTAAAAAAGACATATCCTTTGACACTCACTGGAGAGATATGTCGCCTAGTAAATGCGTCTAGTCTTAGTTTGAACCCTAGACCATATTGCAGAATGTTGAATCGGTGCTCTATAATTATTTCATTTTATTCCAGTGTCATTTCAATCCAGTGTCATTTCAATCCAGTGTCATTTCAATCCATTGCCATTTCATTCCAGTGTCATTTCAATCCAGTGTCATTTCATTCCAGTGTCATTTCAATCCATTGCCATTTCATTCCAGTGTCATTTCAATCCAGTGTCATTTCAATCCAGTGTCATTTCATTCCAGTGTCATTTCATTTCAATCCAGTGTCATTTTAATCCAGTGTCATTTCATTCCAGTGTCACCAAAGACACTGAAGGACATCAACCGTGACAAATCCAGTCCAGATGCATTTTGCGATGGCCAGACGGAGCCACCGGTCGTCGACGACATCGTCCCCCTACCGGCCACTGACAACCAACTCCTGCACGAACCGGTCGACATCTTCAAACTCAATGGACATTTGACGACCACTGGCGCCATCCAGCGATTGGAGTCGACAAACTCAGCCGATCTGACGTCATCCGGTGGTAAGCGCTGGCGCCCTCTGTCTAATGTCGATCTCTGGCTGCTGACATTTATTGGATTGCTAAGAACGTGGCTCACTGACTTCGCTTTCTGAGCGATTTTGGATCTTAAGAGTTCAACGAAATCAGATTAATCTGTATGAAAATCTTGTGACTGATCAGCATCGATTTCAACTCCATTTCGTCCGTTTGAGGAGTTGCCTTGGTTACCTGCTGATCATGCATTTGTCTCTAAAAGCTGCTTCCACGTTTCAAATCCCGATTCAAGTAAATCGAATGATGCTTTGTCATCCACCACTGTAGTGAGAAGGGATTCGGCGATGATGTTTATAACTATGTACTGTTTTATGACTCTAAAGTTGGCCTAATCATCATAATCATAGGCGTAGATCATTTCTGTGAACACTTAGCCTAATAGTCATTACCAATATATAGAGAGGAGAGAGTGGGAGAAAGAGATAGAGAGAGACAGAGAGACGCAGAGAGAGAGAGACAGAGAGAGATAGAGAGAGACAGAGAGAGACAGAGAGATGCAATGGGCGGGCAATTGGTGCCACGCAGGGTCTGAAGGGATGATTGGCAGGTGGAAGAAATGGGGTTAAGAAGGGACGCGACAGGAGAGGAGGGATCATTCGCCGGAGATACGCGGAGGGATCACTCACGGACGACAGGCCAGCAGGCGCCCGGAGAGCTCGTTATAGCATCTCTTAAACGGGTGACTTGGGAAGATATATGGGCCTGGAGCGAGTGAGGCGATGGAAGAATAGTTTTATGACAAGTGTAATCGCTAGTTTGCGTGTATAATTATATGATGTAAATACGTGAAATCGATGATAACTGCCACCAAGAAAGATTGAAAACTGTTTCTGATTCTCTGTGCGATGAACGATACCCACGTGCCTGTGAAGAGCATAAGACCTCCGAAGACTTAGCCGCTCTTATAATTAGCACCGCTCGCCACCAAAACTGAAAGAGTACGAACAACAATCGTCTCTTCCAGTACAACCACGAATGGTTGTCCAGTTATTCACTGCTATTGTCTTCCCTAAGTTTTTTTGTTCTTCAGCCGAGAGATTCTCTTACCAGAGAGATCTGACGAATGAAGCGGAAAATTGGCGAGAGATGAATGAGCTGCTACCTTACGTTAACTTACTTTGTCTTTTACTTTACTATACGGTCTGTACCCTTTGCTTTCGTCCATTCTATGTGATTGCATTACAGTTCATCCCATTCCAACTGTATTTTACAATCTCTTCAGTTGAGTATGATTGAATTTATAGCATTAGTTTAGATTTTTTACTCTGTTCTACCGAATATTTTGAAACTTTTGTTTTCTCTTATGCGCACCGTCTTACAATTGCATTATACTAACTTTCTTTACTTGAAATAATCTTTTCTTTGGCTAACTGTATTTATATTGACTCATCTAAATGGCTCTTGTCTGCTCTGCAGGCTTGCAAGTTGATTAAAAGAGTCAGTATCCCTTTGAAACGAAGTTGTGTATTTTCAGTCGGTGAATCGAGTTCAAGTGACGTCGTTTCTCCCGTCATGCATCGCCGCATTGGAACGGTTGACTGGATCTGGTCACTCATCTACATCAAAGGTACGCGGTGACGTCTAGCGAGGAAAGGGTCAGAAAAGACTAATAGGACATGAAGGGAAGGGATAATGATGGGAAAGAATGGGAAGGGAAAGAATATGATTGGGAAAGGTTAGATGCATAGGCGTACGAGGCAGGGGTCCAGAGTGGGAAAATACTCCCCAAATTTCGGGCAAAACTGTTTTTCGGGCAAGCAGACCGGAAAATGACTAAAAAAAGTCGTCAACTTTTCGGGCAAGTCTGTTTTCGGGCAAGCAGACCGGGAAATGACTAAAAAAAACGGTCGTCAACTTTTCGGGCAAGTCTGTTTTCGGGCAAACAGACCAGGAAATGACTAAAAAAAGGTCGTCAACTTTTCGGGCAAGTCTGTTTTTTGGGCAAGCAGACCGGGAAATGACTAAAAAAAGTCGCCAACTTTTTTCAGGGAAAAAGTAATATTTTCCACGAGATTTCAGGATTTATTTTTCGGGCAGAAGTTAAATCTTTGGCCCCACTGCTGAAATCTCCCGTACGCCTATGCATGGGCGCCCGCACATAGGGGCAAGGGGGGGCACTTGCCCCCCCTGGAAAATTGAAACATATTTTTCTAACTGCTACTTTTGAGGCTTAAGAAATTTCTTCCCATTGAAATACTAATGTTATGAATGATACACTTCAGTGAAAGTCAGAAATTTAAGTAATGAAATCTCTTTAGAAATAAAGAAGCTCTTAATTTTCTGCCTTGCATTTTTTCAAGCTCTTGCTGAAAACGGTAACAATGACTTTTAACCCTCCCGTGGGTACCCATACAAATAGTAGGCTATTCCTATCGATTATGGCCTACTTGTCTGGAATCTCGCTGTAGGCTAATGCAATTTTTCACAACTGGGCAAAAATTAATTATCAATAAATTACACTAATGTAAAAATTTGAAATTTATCAACAGCCCATTGAAATTAAGTAATGGAGATCTACATATTCACCAGCGTTAGGGCCTATATATGGAATCAAGTTTGCTTTAAGTCAGGCTGCATTTTGTAAATTTTGCATGCTGCCAGCTAGTAGGCCTACAGAATTTAGGTGGGTCAAGCTGTAGATAAACTTGGATAATTGGCTCTGGTTATCACGCCTCGAGATTTTGTTCGAAAACCAACTTTTTAACATTCTACTTGTTCAAAAGAATTGATACCCCATTCTTCTGATCCTCGGGATCCTCCACATTCCTGAACGACACCTCAATAACATCTGACCCTCTGGATACAGGCAGGGCCGGATTAAGGCATGTTCGACATGTTCGGCCGAACAGGGGCCCACACTTTAGGGGGCCCCCACACATGCAATATAAATATTTTTCATCACTGTTAATCATAATAGTAAAAATTAGTAAAATATCTCGGAACAAATTGTCAAATTATATGAAAACTACCGATTTTAGCATACTATAGACTTACAACTTTTGAGCATGTGTGGGGTGCCCTTATTGGAGTTTCCAATTCCATGCAGACTTATCTTAAAATCGGCTAGAAATTCTAGCAAGGGCTATCAGTTTTAACTACTTAGATCTGTTTGATTTTTGACACTTAACACCTCTTACGATCGGAATTCAAGGGGCATGCAATGCATTTTATGAAATGGCATCATTATACACTCTTTGCTTCTACGAATTAGATCTAGACCTACTACTTGCGTAACGCGAAAATATAGACCTATTTTAGTGTGTGACCAGTGGCGGCGCTACAGAAAGGCAAATCAGGGCAAATGCCCTGGTACAAATCCTTTGCCTTGGTCGTCGTCCTGCCACAAGACTGCCAGAATATTTTCCTTGCCAAGAATTTATTTTAGGCATAAATCACTTCTGCACAGTTTACTTGTATGCAGTGGCATAGACAATGGCGGTTTCGGGGGTTAAAACCCCCCATTGGCCTAGGAAAAAGTTTTTAAAAAGGTTATTTGTCTACTTAAATAAGAAAAAACATTTGCTTGTAGTAACAATTGTTTTTCTTACTTTATTCCCTTTGTTGCTTTATTCCCTTTTTAATTACTGTAGGCCTAATACTCTTGGGTTGGTTTCAGAAAGGGTATCCGGCCAGGCAAACCCCTCCCCCCGATGAAAAATTCCTGGCTACGCCACTGCTAGTATGAGTGCCCTGACTATGCCCTGGTTAAAAGTTTGATTCTAATATTCTTAAGCGGTAATAGATCAATACTTTTACACTTGACTGCAATATAGAAAGACATGCATGTTCATATTGTAGAAAATAAGGATCGAATTACTAATAGACGAGTGTTGATTTGTTGAATATAACACGTTTTGTGTCAATTGTGTGTCCTTTTTCAGTGAGTCTGTAAAGTTGGGGCCCCCACAGTTTTTACCGAACAGGGTCCCCACTAGGGGTCTGCGGGTACAGCATTTTTGCTACCCGACCCGTACCCGTACACAGGACCGCTACCCGTACCCGTACCCGACCCGCACTTAAAATTACTACCCGACCCGACCCGTACCCGCGGGTATACCCGTACCCGTACAATACCCGTCATGTCATTATCCGGACTTCATGCACATGCAATTCAGTTCTCTACCACGCAGATAGACTTGCAACTCAGCCGGTAGTTCTAATAATAAATACGTTGCTGAAGAGGACGATGGTGATAATGACGGTGCTGCTGTTGCTACTGATGATGATGATGATGATGATGATGATGATGATGATGATGATGATGATGATGATGATGATGATGATGATGATGATGATGATGATAGCAGTAGCAGCTGCTGTTGTAGCAGTAGTTTCAGCAGTAGTTTCAGCAGCAGCAGTAGTACTAGCAGACTAGTTAGTAGTTGCAACAGTATCAACAGTGACATGACAATGGAGAACATGTGTTCGCACCCATAGCCCATCATATGGCTGTGTATAAAACGGATGATGATGACGATGAAGATGATAATGTTGTGTCCATGTGTAATAAATGTTCATTGAGTGCGTGTCTAGGAGCAGCCTATGTGAATAATTATATTTGCCAGTTAGCAAGAGTGAATATTCTGACAGTGCAAGACTCACTATAAAATGTAACCAAAATATTTCACGTTGGCGCGGGTAAAACCGGGTATACCCGTACCCGTGACAACCCTACCCGTACCCGACCCGACCCGTGAAATCTGTACCCGACCCGTACCCGACCCGTACCCGACCCGCGGGTATGGGTAAACCCGCGGGTACGGGTATACCCGCAGACCCCTAGTCCCCACATTTGTTAATCCGGCCCTGGATACAGGACTCGGACCTCTTTCTTGACTGCCCTTTGAACAGCCTGATGACTCGATGCAGCGCTTCTGAATAAACTGGTGCCCTACAATCGACTTTGGAGTGGCAATTTAGAAGTTTAGAAATTATGATTAAAATATAGTCTATAGAAGTATAACTTGATGGAGCACTTGCCCCTTTAAAACTGATACCTGTTTTCGTTCATTTTCATTTATTCATTCATTCATTATATAGCGCACCTTCAAATACTTACTTTTTAACATTCTGCTTTTGGTTTTTAATAAATTTCTTCGCTCTAAGAAAACTATTCATATTGAAAATGATAGGTCTACACCAAATGAAACTGAGAAATATGCACTAAGAAACCTCTTTGAAAAATAACCATATTCTCACTTTCCAGCTTTGCAATTTTTAAGCTCTTGCGACTAGGAAATTTAACCGTAATCAACTTAAAAATTTTGCCCCCCCTGCAAAAATTTCTGCGGGCGCCCATGCGCCTATGGTTAGATGGGAGTGGATATGAGGGAAATAATACGATGAGAAAGGATATGATGAGAGAGGATATGATGGAAAGGATATGATGAGAAAGAATATGATGAGAAAGAATATGATGAGAAAGGATGTTGTGGGACAATATATGAAATGATGCGGTTGGGTCTAACCCGCACACTTGGAATGGGAGAATAAACACCCGCACTCTGTCCCATTTGTGAGACACCCAGAAGTGAATTGGAACTCTAAATCGATAAACGTTAACCACCTACCAACTTCAGGCAGCCGTGGAGATCGTTTTCACCCAGAGCCTTCATTTATTCATTGGGAAAGAGAGCATTGAAGTGGAAGTGATGGGAACGTATATGAAAGGATATGAAAAGAGTCGTCTCGATAGCCTCCAGTATAAAGCATGGGAAGTACAGGCTCTGGACAAGACTAAAAGATAGATGGGGGAAAGATCGTGCAATATGCGCTGTTTTGTGTGACTCTTCATATTCTCGTCGACTTTAATGTCCGGAAGAAGTTAACGTCTGCCGTGCGCACGCGTCTATTTATATCGTCCATTTTTAAGATGGCGGCCGCTGTATATCTCCGTCAGTTCGATTGGCTGTAACGCTGCTATAAAACGACAAATAAAAGCGACGAAATGGCTGAGATCGCTGAGATTTATGCGAGAATATAAAATGCGAATAAACGGAGAGATGTAATTAATTGAAAGTCGTTCATCATTTGCTCCTCAACCGCTGCTTCGCTGGAACATATATCGCCACATTATCTGCACACTTGACACGCAGCAAGATATAAACTTTAGGATGATCGAAAAGATGATGCTAATGTCCATGAAAACATTGAAATCGATGAAATAATATGGCAGTTAAACGTAATTAATGGTTATACAAGGACAGCTGTAGATTTTGGTGAATTAAAAACACCGACTAGGCCTATTTAGTTTTTTTCTTTTGAGATCTCAGTTGCAGAGAATTAATGAAAGTTCTTTGTCATTACTGTGGTTGATGATTCAGTAAATCATGTAAATGGATAATTGGACGATGATGAAGACAATGACGACGACGTCTTTTGTTGACATTATCGTCATCATCATTATCGTCCCATATTGAACTTTTGAAGCTATTGATGTGTGGTGTAACTGGTGTAACTGGTGTTGCTGTCTACAGACAACATGGACCGATTCCTCATCTACCTGTTTCTGAGTGTGGCCATCGGCGTCATCTGTGTCCTCCTCGTCGTCATCCTTGGTCTCTGCTTCGGTGACCGCTTCAGGCACCGGAAACGCTCCGCCACCTCTCCCTCCTCCTCTGACGTCATCCACCGGAAGCAGTCATCCACGCAGACGACAAATGACGTCACTTCCGCTCTCATAGCTTCCAATCGCAGTCCTGGGATCGAGATGGTTCGATACGTTCCCACAAACTCCACTCTCCGGTCTCAGCCAGTGATGATGAGGACCCCACTGCCATCGTTAGGGACCCAGGCGACACCTGCAGCAGCAGCAGCAGCAGCAGCAGCAGCTCCACCTGGAGGGAACATGGTCCACTTCGCGACAGCGGATGGGTCTTCCACGGATGATCTCGACGGTGGATCGACGGACTCATACACCGGAAACGGTGGATTATCCAGAGGAGGAGGAGGAGGAGTAGGATCGAGAGGAGTTCACGGTGGTTTGAATCTGCCGCAGTATCAGTTGAACAACACGTCAGTGGATTCTGTGGACGATGGGGTCGGTGCTGGAGAGGGAGGATCAATGGAGAGAGGGAGAGCAGGTGATGGGAGCGACGATTATAGGTCAAGCACCCTCGGACGATTCTACTCGAACCCCTACAGACACGACTCATATCGGTCGGACGGATATAGAACGTTGCAACACAAATGATGAACAGTCAACAACTACAACAACAACAACAACAACAACAACAACAACAATAGCAGCTAAATTTTCTGCTGCGCTTAATCACTGACTCTAGGCTAGCGACAAAAATGCTGTCTTGCATAACAACAGGGAATGAAAAGTCGTCTGAAACAAGTGCACCAACAGAAGGAGAAGAAGGACGAAAAGGAAGAGGACGAAAAGGACGAGGAAGAGGACTAGGATAAGGAGGATGGGACGGTGAACAGTGACTAATTATGTCAGCAATTAAGAGTGCCTTCCATACATCAAAAGCAATACAACTCTGAAAACTAATGGGTTTGCGTTCAGCCCCATTTATGGCGTTTTTTGTTTCATTGAAACCGATCGTTATCGTAAAAATATTTATGGTGCTAAAGAATTGATGCTTTTGAAGGTGACAATGATAATCGGTCTCCAAAAGTTTCTGATTATTTTGTTTTCAGTCCAATATTTTTTCTATTAAAATCCGAAAGCTTCAAATCTATTCGATCCGAAGCTTATTAGGTTTCTGTGCTAAAGATGAACATGTAAACATTGGTTTCCAGAGACCACTTGCCAATGCTTTGCTTTATGGCCAAACTATGTAGACGTTAAATAGGCCTATGAAATGGAAAACTTCAATTACCTGTCAGTCTGATGCAATGACGATTTCTTTGGTCGATTCTGTTGCTGTAGGGGGGGCCTGCTGTAGGGGCCTCTGGGAAAACTTCATTATTTCCGCTGATTACAATGTTGTGCAGAGCATTAAAAGTCGGACCTCCGATCTCTCCAGGTTTTTTTAAGGACTGTAATCACTCGTCTCTCTGCTTTATTTAATCGGGACGATGTTTCGTCGTTTTGTTAATTGTGACGGGATCATGAAAATAGAGCGATCAGTTTATCCCATGATTGATGAGCACGTGACTCGTTGACATAATGGTAATAGAGGGGCGGTGTTGGAGTTTGGTTCGGTGAGGGAAAGATTCTCACCCACTGAGAAAGCAGTGACAGGAAATGGTGACAATGAGCTCGCTTTCGAAACTTTGTAAACCGGATCATATCTACTTGTAGATGGGATCCGTCTCTGCGCGAAGTAGAGAATGTTTGTTTTTGATAGAAAACTAAGGGAACTAAAGTTTCCGTTGTAGGTCTATATACCATGCGTCCGAATATAGCATGGCGCTAATTCAGCATTTGAAGAGGAAATAATTTCTATATTGATTTTTGTGAATAGGAATTAACAAATGTTATTTCTGATTGAAAGAAGTTTTTGGAATTCGGTTAGTGATCACTCTATAGAGAGTCTAGAATCTGAAATGAGTCTCATGTAGTCTATGTACATCATACAGTACATGTAGTTGTCATTATATAAAAGAAGAACGACATACGTCTGCATGGAAGAAAATCTGCGGCGGGGTTTCGAATCAATGTCGCCCTATACACGTGCAACCTTGAATTCTTATTTTATATCCTATTGCTGTTAGATTTGTGGATATTGTTTAGATAGTTGCTACTTTTATGAGCGCGGATATAGACCGGCTCTTCCTTCGACTGCAACTCTTCATGTTATCTTCATCCAAATTCGATCACTTTCGTTACTAGTGATCAAATCAAATCAAGAGGATTTTCTTTGTGGACACCACTTGACCATAAAACATTTGCTGAACAAAACAGCTGAAGTGACCCTCTTCGGTGAACCTGCGTCCATGCAATTGACAGGTGAACTAAGACGCAACGTTCCTCAATTCGATGAATGTCTGAGATGTTTAAACGAACCATGGCAACACCGAGAACTCTTTCTATGGAGAGGTCGGAATGTAAATCTTTGAAATCATATTAAGTACATTTGCTCTGTCTGCAGACACAATGGTATTCGGTATTCGTTTACAGTGCTGGCATTTATGATTGAGGCTTCCTGTCTGCAAGGCAGTTGCCATGGGCGACGACCTTAAAGTCATCTGCATGCGCACAATTCGCCGTTTTCAGGCAGATGAATTTTATTTTTTATAGTAAACCTGGAAGTTGTCTGGAATTTGGTCGGTTACTAAGACTTTGAGAATCGTCTTTTGGGATGATTGGCTGTTAAACGGAAACACGTTTTCTAATATTATTAGCATGGAACGGTTTTAACAGCGTATACATTAAGAGTCTTGAGTGAAATCTTTTTGTTCACCAACGCATTCGAATACCAGGAACAGGATCCCACCAGTGGCGTTGAAGAACATTATTTTGCAGTGTTTCGCTCGCAGACATTAAATCGTATTTGAATTTGATATAATTATTTCTTCGATGTGCGTAGATGGTTGGCTCGGAGAGATTTAATTCGTATCAGCAGTTAATTAAGAAAAATAAAATTCATTTAACTGGTTGCAACTTTTTAAAATGCAAATGATGTCATCCTCACAGTGGCGGCGCCAGGATTTCAGTTTTGGGGGCTGAATCCTCGCGGAGGAAGTTTTCCATTTTCATCCGCCAAAATTTCTGACCACCTTTCTTTGGTCATTTGGTCGAAATCTCATGAATGTAGTCTATTATGTACCAAAACCCAGATGGCCCGATGGCTCTTTTTAGGGGGAGCTAGCCCCCTGGCGCCGCCACTGCATCCTCATACAAAAGTTGGACCATTGCCTCGTAGACTCAGAGTCGTATGGCTACAGGCGAATAAATTCTGCCAATATTATAAGAATAATAAATCGTGAAATATGCTCTACAGTAGGCTAGTATTAAGCCTGTGCTTCTTGCTATGTACTAATGTAACGACTTGGCATTCGCTCACGCATTGCCTTAGGCCTAATTGTTAGCGTGAGGCGCACGAAGATGATTTTGCGAAAATCGTGGCTGTTTCGAGTCGCTATGAAATTAGTTTTCAGTACAAGTACAATTTTAACACGGAACTCGGCAGTCAATTTTTTTGAGAAAATCGGTTGTTCTGTAAGCCACATAGACCAAGGTTGTCAGTAAGACTGCTGTCTTGAATGCGAGAATGTCATACAATGAACTAGCCTGTGACTGAATATAATGACTATAGGGGACAGCAACGGTTAACTTCTATTCATTGGTCCACGTATAGGCAACAGGTTCTATGATTTGTGATCATGATTCACGAACACTTCCGGTTTTGATTTTAAATCTTATTTACTTTTTCTAATGTTTATTTTTAATATCCAACTGTGCGACGCGCAATAAATTATGGCTATATGAATATATATATATATATATATATATATATATATATATATATATATATATATATATATTCGCTAAGATCTAGTGCAGCGTATTTTCAGTATCTCATCTCAGACTTGCGTTGGTCCCTGAAATGTTTAGTAGAGCCAAGGAAGAGCGCCTACTTTGCCAATAATGGATAAACGACCCTGCTCCATAGAACGACTTCCTCGAAGTTAAGACCTCTGTCACCGCTAAGTCAACGAAGTAGTCCGGGCTTTGTCAATCGCTTTCTCTCGTCGCGTGGAACCGTCGCCTAATCTCGGAACTGTGGCGGATCACACGGGGGTTCCCATGGCCCACCTCTCTTCACCCATCTATCACTTGAAATGGCGCATCAGTCTATTGTGTTGATGTCCTCTGTGCACAGAATCTGCAGCGCGATTAGGGTCACGCAACGACTAGATGTATTAGTCCGCCTACACCGCGGTCGCCTCCGCCGCCTCCTTCTCCTCCTCCTGCTCCTCCTCCTACTCCTTCTCCTCCTACTCCTCCTCCTCGTCCTCCTCCTCCTCGTCCTCCTCCTCCTCGTCCTCCTCGTCCTCCTTCTCCTCCTACTACTCCTCCTCCTCCTCGTCCTCCTTCTCCGCCCCCTCCTCGTCCTTCTCCTCTGCTGACTGGCGGCGAAATTACTGGAAAAGACTGCGTCTAATTAACGGATGGATGTCTCTGTACCGGTAGACTACGACTACTACGTCCTTTCGTATCTTTTGTCAGCATCTAATGCCACGTCAAGGTGTTAGGCGCATCGCCCGAGGTTCATGCCATGCTGCTGCTGCTGCTGCTGCTGCAGATGCTTCTGCTGCTGGTTTGGAAAATAATTAAGATGGTCATCGGTTGTGGTCTACGACAGCCTGCGACGATACTCAGCCACCGTCGTCGTCGTCGGTACATCAGCGTTAAACGACGACAGTGAAAAAGTAAACGAACAAACGAACGCAGCAGCCAATAAAGAGGATTCGACAGAAGGAAGGGAGAAAGAGAGAAAGGGAGGAGTACAGACAGACAGACACGCAGATACACAGACATACATGTACATACTGACATACATACTGTCAGACAGACGGACAGACAGACAGACAGACAAACACACATACAGATTGACAGACAGGGTGTCCCGTCAAAAGCGCGCAGGACAAAAGCGCGCCGTCAAAAGTACGCAGGCAAAAGCGCGCACGGGTCAAATGCGCGCCGACATAAGCGCGCGGCGTGGACCAAAGGCTGTACTTTCACTTCGCCTAACATAAATTAAAGCAATATCCACCTATGCTTCTCATCTACATGTGGCCAATATTCAAGGCCTTTCATCAAGGCAATGATTCAACCCCCTATTTTGATGAAAGCTATTTGTCCACAAAATTAATAAGAAATTAAATTAACCACTGCTTTGTTATTTTAATTGCCGATTGACGAGATTTCAAAGGAAACCAAAAGATTCAAGTAGGTTCACTACCTACTGGTTGCATATTTGCCAGACAATTACACATGAGTTTGTTCGTGAGTTTTTAAAAAAAAATTTGGCTTGTGTATGTTAGCCTATATCTTGTTGACTGCGCGCTTATGTCGGCCCGCATTTGTCCCGCGCGCTTTTGACGGGTCGCGCTTATGACGGCGCGCTTATGTCAGCGCGCTTTTGTCGGCGCGATTTTGTCCTGCGCGCTTTTGACGGGGTACCGACAGACAGACATACAAAGAGACAGATTGAGAAAGGAATTGGGAGAGGTAGGAACAGACCTCATGATGATCACGACAGCGTGAGTGTGACAGTGGGGTTGACAGTGAAAGTGAGTGAGCAAGCTATTAAGCCAACGTAAGCCAGCGTATGCGTGAGTGAGAACGAGTGATAGAAGACACACAGACAGAGTGAGCGTGTGTGACAAAGAACGTAAAAATGTCCAACGCAAAGAAAGAAGGTTAATTGTTGTTTAAAAATACACAGACAGATAAACAGATGCAAAATCGGAATAGCAGCGATGAGTTTAATTTATTATTAGGCAGATTATTATTTTAAGCACCACGAGGCAAACACGATCCCTCGAGTACTTCAATATTACTAGCTGTTGATAAAATTTATATTTATTTATTTATTAATATTATTATTATTATTATTATTATTATTATTATACACATTTATTTGTTTAAAAACTAGCAAAATCATATACAGACGAGTAAAATGATCGTTTTCAACATTAGGTCCTAGGCCTCTCTGTAACTTGACTGTTCAACTGTAGTTCTGTAGTGCCCAACAAGGACAACGAATTTCCTATTTGGAGCGCGACTGAAATGTGCTGGAGTTTATTATTATTATTATTATTATTATTATTATTATTATTATTATTATTATTATCATAATCATCATCATCATCATCACCATCATCATCATCATCATCATCATCATCATCATCATCATTATTTTTTGTCCGAGGTAATTAGGATTCCTCGGGAACTTCGCTCCTAACTACTGCTATAAACCAGTCCGGAATGACCCTATTCGTTATCCGAAAGGCAGATATCGATAGCCGCCAATATTATTACTATTATTATTTTATTATTACTATTATTATTATTATTATTACTATTGTTATTTTATTATTACTATTATTATTATTATTATTATTATTTTATTATTATTATTATTATTATTATTATTATTTGGATACCTCGGGATTTCAAAAAATATGCTTTGAGCCGCTGTTCAATGTTTAGAAAACCAGGCCTCGTCCCCCGCAACAGAATTAGACAATTAGGCCCGGAAACCATTTTATAGATTAGGCTATATGTAATCTTTAACATTTTGCTGTGCTAACGGACCATAACTTATCATCCCAACTGGGGGCACAAAGGCGGTTTCGGCTAATAACTATTTAGGCAGTCACTCTAGCTGTCTAGCAAAATACCTCTGGCTATAGACGTCTGTGGACAATAGCCAGGCAAAAACCAATTGCCCCCCCAAACCCATAATACCTAAATATATAACGTAGGCCTACGGATAAAATTAATCATAAAACACAAGCTTATAGTCAAGAATGTTCTACTATAGCCTACGGTCGGCTACGGATAGTTAAAAATGAAAGCGCACAATGAAAGCGAAAACTGTATAGGCCTACACTCTATAGTCTATAGTGTTCTTTCAATATTTCCAAATAGATTAATTCTAGGCCTCACACTGGTTTACGAGACTGCATTGATAGGGATGAGAAATTTTTTCCAATTTTGAAGTGTTTTGCTATGCACCAGCATGTTAATTTCTTGCGCGTCGCATGCACAGTCACATAGCTGCAGCATTCATTGAGTCTTATACAGAGTTAGAGCCAGAGCCGGATTAACAAATGTGGGGGCCCTGTTCAGTAAAATTGTGGGGGCCCAACCTTATAGAAGAACGACAAAAACGACCCACAAAACCTAGCTGTTGTAGACCTATTCAACGAATCAACATTCGCCTATTATTCGTTACTTCTATTTTCGCGATCTCAACATGTCTTGTAGTATTCCAGTCTACCGAGTCTATAATTATAGTATTAAAGTATACATATTTTACAGCTCAATAATAATTACTAAAGTGATTGATGGTCAGACATTTTTTCTAACAATGGCATAGCCAGTGCACTGCATGGTGCAAGCAAACAGTGCAGAAGCGATTTTATGCCACAAATAAATTCTTAGCAGAGGAAATTTATGGCAATCTTGTGGCAAAACAACGACCTTGGCAGGGCAAAGTTTTTTTTACCAGGGTATGATAGCACTGTAACTTATTACAAACTAACATATAGGCTATTTCCGCGCTTTCTCCAGTGGTAGGCCCTGGCTCAAGTTTCATCCCACTATCCCACTAATGTGAGCTTTTCACCTCACTTCTGTCTCTCTGCAAGGACCGCCTTTCACTGCGCTCAGCTACTCGTGAAGACTTCCTTGCCCCTTTTCGCAAACTGTCACCATGCAGTGAAGAGCATTCCACATACCTTCAACAAGCCAGAGTGATTTCCATTACACTGACCCCTCCCCAATAACCTCCTTCGCCTTTTCTGCTTCTCTTTCTTCTTCTTCTCTTTCCAATCCTCTTCTATTCCTCCGTATATCCTGCTCTTCCCCGTCGTCTTGTTCTCCTCCTTCTTCTCCTCATTCTCCTTATCTTTATTCTCATTCTCATTCTGCTCCTCCTCTTCCTCCTCCTCAACATCGCGACAGTAATTCAGAGATGGAGTGACCAATATCTGGAACCGGCATATATTGAAATGATGAATTGACTTAGAGCGAAGGCGAACCAGTGAACAAGGTCGGACCCTGTGTTCTCGGATATTTTCATCACTCATATACTTCCTCAGCTCCTGTGCATATTAAACCGCATTCGTGCGCTGAATGAGCGCAGTCTGGGTGGGTGACATAATATAAAGTCATATTTGCGGCCATCGATATCTGCCTTTCGGAACCTTTACACGGACGCAGTATAGGCATGCGTCTTATGTCGACATATCTCAGCGATTACAGTCGATATATGGGTCCAGTTGCTGTAACTTCCCAGTTTAATATTCATCGCACGAAAACATAAAGTAAATAAATTTAATATATATATATATATACTATAGTTGTATATAGATATAGACTGTATATATTCGTTTAACCAAACGCCGCACACATTGGCTCCAATTTATTTGCGCGGTCACTGTCGCAATGTGCATAAATGCATTGCTCGCGCATAAAGCATTTATGCTTTTTATGATAAATATAATGGATAGATCTATAAAATATGTTATGGCTCACATTCTTCACACGCATTGTAGGATATTTTGGCACATATAAACAGGGACAACTTTGGGGAGTATACGATGGACTACGATAACTCAATCTGAACTGGCGTAAAAATGAAAGCATAGAATAAAACGCGTCGCTCACTTGGCAGGGAAAATGCTCACAATATAAGCTGCATAATTTGATATAGAATGAACAATTCACTTAATAGTTAACAATATAAGCTACAGACATTATTTTAAGAAGAGTCTCTCAATTTACAATTACAAAAAGGTTCATTTTAATTATCCCAGGTGTCTCCATTGTTCAAAGCACGCCCGCGTGCACACACACCCGGGGACGGATACAGACATTTTCGAAGAGGGGAGGGCAAAATTTCCGGTGATCTTTGCCAGAAAAATCTGATGACTTTTTTGGAAAAATATACCATTTTCCCTGCCAAGATAACTGATGACCTTCTTTTTTAGTCATCTGGTCGTATAATCTCTTGGGAACATAGCCTACTATGACCTCTCTAGTCGTATGCTTTTTTTTCTCTCTCTCTCTCTCGCCTTATCCCGCTGCATTGATTTAAAACTTCTTGAAACCAAATGGGGGGGGGGCCACGTCCTATGCACTTTTGGAATGGATGGGCCATGGCCGGATTGCCCCCCCCTGGATCAGCCCCTGCACACAACCGAACACGCGCGCACATACACACATACACACACGTCTGAAGCCATTTTCGAAGTCTCGGCTTCTGCCTCACTTGCTTTCGTCTTCAGTGTATCTATAGAGAGCATTTTATGACCACCCTCTCAACGGTGTTCTGATTTATATTGGCATAGATCTATCCAGTGTTATTCAAATTCCCTGTTTT
>OX457036.1:66635622-66718122 GCA_949752735.1 Lumbricus terrestris
AACTATACATCTATATCTAGGTATGACTTCTATAGCACTATTATAATACCTCCTGCTTCCCAAAACGAAACGTCCCTGTTTCGAAAATGGAACCCAGAAATTAACCCAATTTAGAAGTGGCTGCTGATCAGTGTGCAAAAAAATGAATATGCAAAAACAATAGCAACCAATAAGCAATAAGCGACAATTGAAAAACAAAACTGTAAAACATAAAATGTGCGATTGCAAACACAACAAAGAAAACTACGACAATAAACGCTAGGAAAATAAAATGTTCAAAATGATGACGATGAAATATTAAGAGACAATCGAAGACAGAAATGTTAAAGAAGCAAGAACTGACTTGATGAGGATGACAGAAACAAAGAATCGTAACGTGAAAGTTAGGCAGAATTGCACAGAAATAAGTTAATCGACATGAAATGCTTATGCCAACACAAAGCGGACGAAAATCGGACGAATGAAAACGACAAGAGACAGAAAAAATATTACCCGACGTAATAAAGTCTACTCTCAACCATATAGCGCATTGGCAAACTGTGCCATCTATACTCTTACTTGCACAAACTCTTCTGTAATCAAATGTCACTTCGTAAAAAAAATGCATAGTTAAAAACACAAAACGTTGCGCGTATGGGCAATTGAAAATCTGTATGCTTGATATGTAAAATAAAATGTCTATAACACAATGCTCAGCTTTTGGAGCGAATCAATAGACGTTAGTTAGAGACAAAGAATGAGAATTAGAAACATGTCTGGTCGTAAAAAAAACTTCTTGTTTGACTAGGAACCTTCTGAAACACAACTGGTGCTTGACAACATGCCATATGAACTCAGAGCTTGGCGCGAACATTTACATTATCAATTGCTATCAAACATCAACATATGAATTGTAAGTCACGAATGCGTATAATAATAAACATCGCAGAAATAAAAACTCGAATAAAACTGTGAAACTATGTGAATCTGTGTTCACGTATATGCATCTTGCTTAAATAACAAAGTCTCGACTGAGCAATGGAGGGTAGTAAACGTCCTCGCATTTGCTGCTAAATAACTTGTTCATCTTGATATGTCAACTTAAAATAATCAGATATCAAAATCAGACACTTATGATCTTGCAAACGAAAGATGCCAAGAGCTCAAAAGTACACAGAACACGCTTAACAACACCAAGAAGTTTTCATTACAAGCATAAAATATAAAGACTCATATAATCTAATTATTACATTGTATTAGTGTTCATGTGGGACCATAACATGCAGTCTTTTGACGAGGACAACACCAACACGGTTAGACTCGAAATGATAATGATAGAACTTTACACACGATTGAACGGATGAAGATAGGATAAACATATTCAAAGCAACAGTAACAGACACGTGATACGATTTAATTGTAAACTTAATAAAGCATTCAAAACTACACAATAAAGCATGCAAAGTAAAACAAAATTAATAAACAAGCTATACTGCAAAATATAAGAACTTAGCTGATTTGTACAGCGTCAATGAAAATGTTTGGAGAGTTGCATTGGTGCGACGAATTAGACTCTCGGGCGGCGAACACAAAGTTCTCAAAGTTAATGACTGTCATTTGATGAATCATCGAAGCGACTAGGTGCTGACATTAGCAGGATTAGTGGGACGAAGTTTCTTGCACTGAATTGGGAAACGAGGACGTCGCATTGGAAAAGGACCGTAGGACGAAGGGAGACGTCTGGAGCGATGGCTCGGGATCTTGTTCGGTTCAGAGTTCTTTGTTGTCGGTAGATGGTGGATGCATCTTGTTTACGGATGTCGCGGGCGTTGGCGAACGAAGTTGGCCAAGGAGCGCGACTGCATTGGTAGAGAATATTGTTCACGATTGTCCCATATGTGTTAATTCGCCAGAGCAGACCGACAACACTAGTGCACTTAGCGAAGTAGGCCTAAGCTCTGCTAAAGAGCCATGCCGACGATAAGTTAAATCGTTCGACAACTGGAATTACTCTGCGTGGCGCCAATTGTCTGTATAGGCAGCCGATCGACATCTAGACACTCAAACAACGAAATAAGTTCAGAGCATTGTTCTAGCGCGTCAACAATGTCAAGGTCAACGAAAATCGCATTGTCATTAGCTCAAGTTCGGCTTTGGTAAGTGTCTGGTGGATGAAAAGTTTCGGGCAGAATCGAAAACAGCGGAAGTAACGCGGTAGTTGTAGTTACATGGAGGTGCGGTAATGACTGATCTGGCTGTATGAGCCCATCGAATCAGTGATGAAATGTCAATAGAAACTCGTCGGTTGGCAATGTTCCGAGAAAACACGAACACTGAGGCAGCAATCATACGAAGATGTTATTGTCTTCCATTGTTAATGTTACTGCTGTCTGCGACGTAGCGTGTAGAAAAATGTTTTTGCAGAGACGTCAGACTTAGTCTCTTGCAAAATCGGTATTGACGCTCAGTGACCTTGTGGTAACACGTAGATGTTCGTCAGTGAGCGTTTGGTTCTCGAGGATAAAGCGGTACGGTTGTAGAATCTTGATGCGATGACGACCATCAGCCTGCCAGCGTAATGTGGCTGACAGCGTTGTATCTTGTGACGTCCCCTTGCTTTGGTCGGTCGCAGAAGGCATGGTAGAAATTGTGATGTTGTAGTCTTTAGTTGGTTGTTCAATTGAGTACTGGTGAACAGCGAGTTACCAGCACGATTGACACAGTTAATTGATGTGAAGTTCAGATGACATCTGCGCGGAAGGATAGCGAATTAGAAATGTTGGCAGAACACCGCAGAAAGATGAAGGTCGGGTTGACGATGTTTTGCGACGAAGTGGGCTGATGAATGCGAAGGATTCCGTGGAGTTGGTTGACGAAGAAATGGACGATGTGCTAACGACGAAGTGTTGAGGGTCTGGGAAGTGCTATGCAACTTAAATATAACTTCTGTGCAGTCAGGATATTAATCATAGAAGACAAGGTATTAAGCGCAAATTGAATAGTAGTGTCTCGTGGTATTATAATAATATTGTCTATAAACGGAGGTGAAATTAAAACTAGTGATCTCCAAATAAAAATGAAATAGCAAAATAAAACGAACTAATTGAGAACTCGACATATGACCATTGTGATTGTAGGATAATAATATGACCATTTGATTAAGTCTGAACAACAAATTATACTTGACTTCGAATCATACAACAGTGTCTGCTATAACTAGAGATGATCATAATGCAGATAGGCTAATGCAACACAAGCAACAAGAACAACAGCCAAGAATGAGGTAATCTGATATATAAGCTTAGAGCTATAGCCTGCAATAATTATAGGCGCGCGTAGTTGTTTATGCCAAACGAACAGGGTGAAAGAATATCGGGTTACTCATACGCATCAATTGGAGGGTAACTTGCAATGCCAATACACAGGATTAAAAAGAGGAAGAGGCGTACATAAGCAGAACAGAGGGTTAATGAATTAAAATACTGAAGCATTGGCTAGTATCAGATAAGAGCGACTAGATATCATAGTTACAGGCGCTGCATCCGCAGTTGGAAGAGTCCTAGGGTGCAGGGCAAGACAGGCGCTGGGGCTGCTACGGGCTGCATGTCTTGGCTATAGGGTGACAAGCCGAGGCGCATCGGCAAGCTGTAGCCTACGCTTGTCGGCTATGATCAAGGTTCTATGAGGGAGACAAAGTCGTTAGGTTTAGAATCACTGATGGAATTAGACACACTATAACATTTGAATTATTCATTCACTACAACAACTAAGAGAAAACCCCATTATAATCTTAGTTATAAATGGACTGTGTGATGGTGGTGGTGGAGGTGGTGGTGGGGGATGGTGGAGGTGGTGTGTCAGAATAACACAATAAATGCATTCAGACTAACAAACAAAAATGCACAGTTACAATAGGCATGAATGTACTTGATAAGATAACTTTTAACCATGGATTAATTTTATGCGTATTATTTTATTTAAACTGTTCAACTGATAATATTATGCATATAATATCATCAAACACTTCAAATGCAAATCGCAGCACAATTACGTTAAAAGTACTAGAAAAGTTATTCATGCAATGAATGCATTGAACTTACCGATATGAGCTGTGCGGCTGATGACAGTATATATGAGAGATTAAGTTGAATTTAGATAAATAAAACACTATAGCCTATTTGACTAAAAATTCTGGTAATTTCGAAGAAAATAATATGCTAAGACTGCGTCTATAAGCAAATAGAATTTATAATGTGGCTAGAGACAAACTTCGCGAGAATTTAAACAAAGAGAATCAGCGGAAGAGTTAATGAATTCGCTATCGGCTGGAAGCGCGGAGCTGACAATTAGGTCAACTGCGTTAGAACAAGAAGGATTAATTGAAGATTAAGGCTGCTAAATGAGTCATATAAAGCAAACAGAACAAAGAAAACTTGACCTTAAGGATGTGGGGATCGAAAACGGTTGTCCACCATATAATAAGCCTTTTACTATGACCTATCATGTGCTAAATGAGGTATTAACTATTTAGCGAGTTGGGAAACTAAGCTGCACTATGGAGAGAGAGAGATGACTTGTACATTTTAAAGGTTTAATTATGAACAACTACAGTCTACAGAATCAGCATTATGTCAGTATACAAGAATAACGGAAATGAGACTTACGTGATAAAATGAATATAAGATAATAAAGACATAGAAGCTAAGCTTCTATGGCGCACATACCGACAATAAAAGACTCTCATACTGAAATCGTCAAACTGATCATCAGCCACACAACGATCCGGGCATGGCCATGGTATCCACCCCGAATGCGCGTTCTTTGTCTTCCCGGGTTTATATAGATTCTCGGGGCGTGGGTTGGTCACGTGGTCATCTAGGGCTAGAGAATTCTATTGCGCAGTTGCTGGAAGAGTGACTCAACTGTGGGTCCCTACCCCGGTACCATGGGCCAAGGACCTGACAGGAAGATGGATCGGTTCAACCGGAAATGGTGACGACAACTGTATCTGATATGACAGACATTATTGCCAATACCAAGGGAGCTGTTTACCCATTACCAATGTGATATACCAACTATACATCTATATCTAGGTATGACTTCTATAGCACTATTATATTACTACTACTACTACTAGTACTACTACTACTACTACTACTACTACTACTACTACTACTACTACTACTACTACAGCAACCACTTCTACTACTGCAAATGATGTTGCAACTATCGCGATTAATTTGTTTTTACTGTTCTGTCCGATGCCAGAGACGACGATATTTTTAATCCTCGACGAGAGAAGGAGGAGAGCTGGCACACGGGGACCGGATGAAAGGATGGAGACTGGAGAGAGAGAGAGAGAGAGAGAGAGAGAGAGAGAGACTGACTGACCTCAAGGGACCCCACGCAGCAGCAGCAGCAGCAGCAACAGCAGCAGCAGCATCGCTTTCTCTGTCTTATTATATTACAGATAATCGTCTGTTTCGTTCCTGAGATGATGGCATTTCGCAGACAAAAACCTGCTTATAAGGACATTAATCTCGTTATTATTTCCGTCCTTGCTCCTCTTCAAGTTACACTTCCCGTTCCTCTTCTTCTTGCTGTTCCTCCTCCTCTTTCTCTTCCTCCTTCTTGTCTTCTTTTCATTCGTCTCTTTCTACTTCTTCCTTTTCATCTTCTTTCTTTTCTTCCCATCTATTCTTCTTTCTTTTCTTCCTCCTCTTTTTTCTTTCTTTTCCTCCTCATCTGTTCTTCCTTCTTTTCTTCTACTTCTTCTTCTTCTTCTTTTTCTTCTTCTTCTTTTTCTACTTTTTCTTCTTCTTCTTCTTCTTCTTCTTCTTCTTCTTCTTCTTCTTCTTCGTAGTCAGTAATTCTACCATCGTCGTCGTCGTCGTCGCCGGTCATTCGAACTGATTTTCTTCATTTTCTTTCCGCGTTGAAATGGACGCATTCGAGTGCAGACCATGATTACGAACTCGTTTCTCACTTACAGACTCAACCCTGCGTGAGAGGTCAGCGCGTGAGTGTGCCATTCATCTTCCTAACCTTTCCATAACAACTCGTGCTCTCTTAACCGCTATGTAGCACAGTAATGATGCCTCTGACCACGGTTGTAAATTATTTCGTTACCTCGTCGTTCGTTTTCAACAAAGAAGTGTTGCAAGTATAGTAGAATGGAGATTGCCACGCCAGCGACAACACACAGACTCGTATAGCACACGGGGGGATTGAGCAGGATAAAGGAAACACCGTTTGGTTGAGCTTACGAGTTGCATTTTAAAGCGTAGCAAGCAAAACAGTGTAGCCTAAGTGAAGAAACGTGAATAAATTGAACAAACAACCACGAAGACACCGACCTATGAACTCTAGCAAAACACATCACCATGCAGAATCGGTGAACGTTCCATCTGGAGTAGATGACCCGTAGGACTGCTTAATTGCTTTTCTGTGCCGTTGTTAATAGGTTTGTGTATGCAATGCTTTAATATTAAGTTGCATAGGGAGCGTGAGATCAAAGGGCTCCGTCTTTCGTGAAGTGACATGAAGAGAGGCTCTCTTCAGCAGACAAATGGAGCTCAGCTGACCAAAAGCCCTCGAATAGATTTGCCTCAGACCTTGACGCATGGTCGGTCGGCTAACGGTTGAACCGATTGTGACTCGCGATGTCATTTCAATTGCCCGGTGGTTTATGTACATTGCTTAAAATCACTGCATTATTCGACGACCATCGTCAACAGATGACGTGTGAATCGTTTCGGAGAGTATTTTCAGTAAGCATAGAGCGATCCATGGAAGACCATCTGGAAATGGACCTCTAAGTTTCCTCTTGGTTACTCTGTGCAATCACCGCACACTTCAATTTATCTTCTCGCGATAGGCTTCCGCTTATAATCCCCTGCCTCCGATCAGCTCCGTATTTGCAGAGACAGAGTGCGTATCACAGGCGCCGATGTCTTATAAAGCAGCTAAATCGTTTAGGAAATTCATCCGTTCTAGAGTCCACTGCATGGGAGATTCTTTCTACAAATCCACCATAATTGCTGTTGGTTAATGCTATTTAATGTTAGACTAATTATATATAGTCAAAGAAATGTGGGTGTTTCCTGTCATTTTGGTCAAGCTGAAACAGTGACACAATATCCAATTCTCTTTGAAGGTCAACGCTTGAGAAATAGGCAGCTCCACTCAAACACAGCTCTATAAGTTTAGAGTGTTTGTATGTGCACTTGTTATAGCGCCCCTTCAAGCACACTACTCAGAGGCGCTCCCGACTGCAGATCGGACACTGCATCGGATTTTCACGCCGAAGCGCTGAGCAATTGTGAGTGAAGGACTTGCCCAAGGTCCCTACGTGTCGACTTGAGGTGGATTCGAACCCGCAACCTTCCGGCTTCAAGGCAACGACGCCACCACTGCACCACTGCGCCCCACGTTATACGCATAGGAAATGCAGTTTCTATCGATTATTTTAGTTCTGGTTGATATACTGCAGCAGGAGACGAGAGCTGTCGTATGCTGCAAGGGTCTAGAGAAGGAGGAGGACGGGCAGAAAACATCAGAAGCCATTTCAGCGAACGTAATAAAACTATGCGGACAACAGAGCCCTCGATCTCCGCGCGGTCTTTTTTTGTCTACGTGGTTGTCATCCAGCTGTCTCTGACCCATGCATTAGGGCTTCCTTTACCCGCGCAGTGTCTCCGCAATGTACATATACTTCACAGGGTACAATGAGATTTGGCGAATACCACTTGCAATAGGCCAGTTCAATAAACCATTTTAATCGAAGAGTAAGCCTATTTAATTTCTCATTTTAACGATCTTGCCTGATCGCGTGCAGTTTATACTTTGCGGAATGTATGCATGGTCCAGCATATAAATGACTTACGTCCTCACGTCACATTCACTTTCTCTGACGGTTGCAACAATTTCTCTTCACCTGAGAATCGTTGTCTCTAAGTCGCTTGTACGATTTATATCCATGCAGGCATGCATATATATATATATATATATATATATATATATATATATATATGTATATATATATGTATATATATATGTATGTATATATATGTATGTATATATATATGTGACGAGTCAGGCTTCCTCGTCCCTTTATATTTTTTATCCATGTCTTTTCCAGCGATGAATTAATTTTATGTAGCGCCTTTACTGCTCATAATCTAGGTTCCCTTGGAATTAGTCATCCAACCCCCAACCCTCCCCCTCGGAATGCCTGTGGTAGATCCCGCCCGACAAAGATTCATTGTCTTATAATTAAAGACCCCCACTCCAGCGGACCACCCCAACCCTCAGTGTTCATTATTGATTACTCTGCCCTAGCCAGAGCAGCGGGAGTAGATAGACCTCCCAGATTGAGAGGCCGACAGGCAGAAATGAAGTGCTCTTGTATTCCGGCAATGAGCCGAAACGTCGTCAGAAGATCCCGGAAAGAAGAGACCGTTTGAATAATTGCCCGGAGATGCAGCGGAGTGAATCCGTCCTGAAAATAATGAGTTCCAGACCTCGGCGTCCAGCCCGTGTATATAAGGAACCCCCCTGAGATTCGTCCGGGCTCTCAGTCGAAGATGCTGCCATCGGAAGATGGCGTTCGTCGGAAAAAGGACGAGAGGCCCGGCAGAGTCGACGACTGACCGTAGGAAGAAAGACTTTCATCGTCCCTTGTCTCCGGTTTAACGAGGCCTTTCCTTGTCTCCAGGCTGAAAGAGGCCTTCTGTCATTCCCTCGTCTCCGGCTGAAAGAGGCCCACCCTCGTCTCCCTCGATCCCCGTTCGTCCGAAGGAGTCAACGTCTCTTGTTCCGCTACGCATGGATTGCGCCCCTTGCTGTCCATTGACTGACGCCTGATCAAGGTATGAGAGATTAGCCAGTTTAAGAAGCCCCGATTTTTGATCGTCCCTGGCCAGTAGTAGCCCTGGGGAAAATATCCTTGTTTAATTTCTTTGTTTCATATTATTATCATCATTATTGTGGGGCGCGGTGGTGCAGTGGTGGCGTCGTCGCCTTGAAGCCGGAAGGTTCGAGGTTCGAATCCACCTCGCCGCGTAAAGACCTTGGGCAAGTCCTTCACTCACAATTGCTCAGCGCTTCGGCGTGAAACTCCGATGCAGTGTCCGCTCTGCATTCGGGAGCGCCTCTGAGTAGAGAGAGCTTGAAGGGGCGCTATAACAGGTGCACATACAAACAATTATTATTCTTTTTATTATTATTATTACTATTATTACTAATAACGATTTCGCATTTCTATGTTTATGTTAACAGTAGCTTAGAATGTTCAGAACTGAATATTTTATGTGTTTGAACTTTTGATTGCTTTATATTAAATAATCTTAAAACTGAAGCGACTGCATTTGTAAATAAGTTAATAATGAAACCGCTAAGAATGAGCAAAGAAGAAGAGGAGGCTCTTGAGATTTTAGGCCCGATGCTAGAACGTTTGTCGTCGGCCATAAAGGATTTGAACCGGAGTCTGAGTCAAATGGAAATCTCTCCAATGTTGTCCTCAACCCTCGTAAGTAAGTCTGTTGTTGAACTAAGCGGACCTGTTTGCAGTCTGGCCTACGGTAGACCTTCTGACATGCCAGCGCATTTATATAGCGCACAATCAGACTATAACCAATTTTCATTTACGCCTACAGTTCAACAACAGCACGGAACGCCTCTCCCGGTGCACAGGTCGAATGTATGGCCTGTCGCTCCGCTCAGGGGGGTCCGTCACACACACATATATATATATATATATATTATATATATATATATATCACAGCGACAAACTATGCGACACAAAGGCTAGGCCGAACGTGTGTATATACAGCTGCATACAAATATGCATACACACATACATGGGTACATATGCATTAGGGTGTCCCAAAAAAACTTTTTCTTGAAATTCTTTGGTCTCTCCAGTCAAAAAGTTTCCTATGGAGATGATAATATTTGTGTAATTTTTTCGAATTTTTAAGAAATTTTTTAGGGCGCCCCCAAGGAGCCCCAAATTTTATATATAGCGTACTATGATATTCGTGTGCAAATATTTCAATACAATGAAGCAGCGTCATTCACACCACATATTTTAAATATTTTCGCACAAAATATGATATGTCATACAATGTAATTGCTCAAAAAATGTTATGCTATATTTTTCTCAGACTGGTTTTGCAGTTAATTGACTGAAATATGACAAAATTGATATATGCACAGACTTTCATGTATTATTAGCATTTGGAATATTATTTAACCATTATTGACTACTATAATAATTCGACCATTTATTCAAAACAGAGTTTACTTTGAAATGGCATATTGGTACACAGTACCAAATGTGAGATAGTCACATGTTTGGTCCAATCAGTAGTTCACTACATCGGAAGAAGTGACTCAAGAGAGTCATGGTTGCAATTTGGGAAGTACTCTTTATGTTTTTCAACAGCTTGCAATTAGAACTGTTTATGACTTTCATTTGTTATGGCATTAAATGTCTGTATCAGGCACAGCCAGTACCACATGTCAAATTCCTCACGATTACAATGGCTTAATTGTACGGTTTTTCAGATGGTCAAACAGCAGAACTCTCTAGAGAGCTATCGTCAATGCCGGTAGTTTGGAAAAGGTTTTGAGAGATATATAGCTCTGGTAAAGTTGTGGAAGAAACTTGACCAAGTAAGATCCAATTTCGGGGTCTTGTGTAGTACGAGAGTTGTTTCCTTGTGTGGTGTTAAGAGATCGGAAAACAATTCAAGAGTTGCATGCTCTGGATTGAAGTATCAAGAATGGCATTGCATTGCTTTAAGTGCAGTAATACTGAGACCAGGATAATCATATGCCTGTAATCTTCTAACTAACATGATGCAATTAAATGGAGTATCAGATGAGATCGGACTGTGCGCCAGGATAGAATGTAGGCTTACACTGATACAACAAAAGTGGTTAAAGTGTTTTAATTGTGAATCATTATCTGTGAAACAGATGACAGTCTCATTTCCATAGAACGGCAACTACATTTTCATTGAGTAATATAACGGTAATACAACATACTCTATCTGAAGAGCATCAAACTTGCAAATACCAGTTATGTTTGGTACATCCATCCCATCATCAACTCAGCAAATATAAAGAATTCATGGAAATCCTCCACAGGATGATGCTCTGTGAGCCTGATCCAAAAAGCAAGTTTTAAAGCCCTCAGTTAACAATAATTATCTTTTGGGGTTTGTTGCCGCAGAAACTGACGTTTGTTTTATTTGAACCAGTTTCATCAAACATCTTGAAAACACAGCATATCTGCAGCCTTTTAGATGGTCAAAGACATGCATAAAAGTCGCTGGAAAGCATCACCTCAAAGAAAGCACAAGTTCTCATATAGATGGTCAATTCCTCAACTTTGACAGTGCTTTAGTTTTACTGTGACTTGCCATGACAATAAAATTAACCAATATTGTAATATATAAAATATGTAGCCATTAAACCATATTTGCATTATGTAACAGACTGTAGTGAAAAGAATATATCAAACAGTCTGAAATTTCGTTTTGCACACTTTACGAAATGGCTGCTACATACATGCAAACCCACGATGAAACAGCAGCTCTGCATGAAATTATATATATTATATATAATATTATATATGTATGTATATATAGGGCATATATATTATATATATATGCGTGGTGTACTTATTCAGAACGAAAATGGCGTTGGGCTGCAGAAAATCCAAGGTTCATGAAAATACGCATGAGTGAAATTGATAAAGATAGCGGCAGACCACAATGCATTTTTATGATATCTTATAGCCCTTTGGGGGACCCCTAAATGCCCTTGAAAAAATTTGAAATTATTTCCCCAAAGTTATCTTCCACCAATGATACTTTTTGGCTGGAGAAACTTAGCATTTTCAAATATAACCTCAAAATGGGACACCCTAATATGCATAGATACAAACGCATGCATGTAAACTTATACTGCATACATAGCACATGCATATTAGGGTGATTAAAAAAAATAAATTGAAATTTAATGAGCATGGTTGCTAATTTTGTTCCTTTTGGGTACAGATTAAGTTATGTACAAGAAATTTGAAAATCAAATGCATTTTAGACGGTGCTCAATGAGCACAAAGTTTACATATAGTCATATTCGAAGTTACAAATTGAGATAATCCATGGCCATGTTATATAGCACACACTAAATAAAGTTGAATAATACAAATCATTGAGTTTTTAGTAACTCAAAGTGGAGATAGGAACTCATGTATTCATTCACTATTACAAAGTAACTGGGAAAAGTCCACAATTCAATAGCAATCCTTTGCTGCCTGATCGGCTTGTAGCCTTGTACAACTACAAGTCATTCACTCACATGCCACCGGACCAGCTATCCATGCTCTCACGTTTACACATGTGGATCTTGAAAATACATGAAATTCAGTGAAAATTCTTCTCTCAGAGTCTATCTGTCAATTGAAATTGATTTCTGAAACTATAAGTCTTGAAACAATAGGTGACTTTTGTCCTTCATGCGACCAGATGAACTTGCTTGCCTGAAGTGACACACTCACACTCCATCTCCAGCAGTCTCTTCTTGAATCTATATAGGCACAATTCCGTCACATTCTTCTGTTGTTGACATGATGCCAGCGATATATCAGTTGACACTGATGGAACTTTCGTCTGCATTTTTACAATTTGCTTAAATTCCCATGGTAACTGCCAAGGTAGTGAACTTTCTGTCTGACAAGTTTATGTGATCCAATGCAGATCCTGCTTTGAAGAATGGATGAATTTTCGCTGTTTGTAGGCTATCTTCCTGTTAACCTTCAGGAAGAGTATAGGCTATTCAACTGATTTTTGTAGTGCAATGGGATCCTGACATCATTCGTCATAATTATCAGTGTTCTCCATCGTCATCGTCTTCGTCACTATCCTCTTCGTCATCATTCAAGTCACTGCTCTCATCTTTTGCTCTGCAACAGTCATGCTCTTTTTCGTAATTCTTTCTGATCTGCTAAAAACTGCTTATAGACTCTACTTATCAATTTTTATGATGCTAAAAACTGCTTATAGACTCTACTTTTCAATTTTTATGACAAGCTGACATTGCTGAGCTTGCTTAATGCAATATCAAAAACGAGATGTACTTCCAACACATAGGCCTACTTCTCACTTTTTGTGACTCAGAGTCGTTGCTTCTATAATCTTTATCTCTAAACCCTTTCCTTTGACATTTTATTAGACTGAACTGCTTTAGGGATTCTTGCCTTATTCCAAATTCAGATTGACTTGATTTTCAAGCTCTTTTACACAGCCTTTTTCAAAAACTGCAATGATGAAAAAGTCCATTCGTCCATTCGTACATTCGTCCATTCGTCCATTCGTTCGTAGATTCAGTTCGGTTGAGTAGCCTACGTGTATATGTCGTGACTTGGTGTGATTAATCAATCTTCTTGCGGCCTCCATTAAGCCGTGCTTTCTTAATTTGCCGGACGCTCTATCTATACGTATGCAGTCATTCGTAGTCATTAAATGCTTAGGCTGCATGCATCGTATCTCCGAAAGACGTCATTAGTCTTGAGGTGGAGATGGAGGAGGAGGAGGAAGAGGAGGAGGAAGAGGAGGAGGAGGAGGAGGAAGAGGAGGAGGAAGAGGAGGAGGAAGAGGAGGAGGAAGAGGAAGAGGAGGAGGAGGAGGAGGAGGAGGAGGAGGAGGAGAGGCAGACGAGACGAGGCAGACGTCCAGACGAGGCATCAAGACGAGACAGACAGGTTGACTGAAGAGTTGACCAACTGGAAAATCGATTTAATTGGCTGGTAAATCTGAGCGCATCAGCAAACAAAACGAATTGAATGTTCGTGAGCACAGGTGATGACCAACTGACATGCTTTTATAAACGACCAGGTTATTAAAGAATAGCCAGATTCACCTCTGACCTTTTCCCTACCAATTTAGTCTCTTTATCAAAACCGAATCTATTGGGAGCACTGCATAAGGCAGAAAATCAAAAGGCAGAAAATCAAAAGGCAGAAAATCAAGAGGCAGAAAGTCAAAAGGCAGAAAAATAATAAGGCAGAAAAGTCAAAAGGCAGAAAAATCAAAAGGCAGAAAATCAAAAGGCAGAAAAATCAAACGGCAGAAACTCATGAAGATGTTGCATAACCAATTCAATATTTATTCCGTAGTGTTATAACACACAAAAAATAAAAAGCGCCATTAGCGTTATAAATGTCCTGATTCACCAACTATTTCAAAACATACAAAAATCGGCCTGTAATATTATAATGTTCTATGGTAAACCGATTAATCAGTTTCAGCAGGTATAAAGTAATTGTACATTTATATTTAGGCGGCAAAGTGGAGCTCAGGGGCGGATCCAGGGGGGGGGGCCAATCCGGCCATGGCCCCCCCATTCAGAAATTTCTTTATTTTTGACCAGCTATTTTGCTCGGAAAGTGGACGTGGCCCCCCCCCCATGAGTGGTTCCGTAGGACTTTGGCCCTCCCTTCGAAAATTTCTGTATCCGCCCTTGGTGGAGCTTACATATGTCACGATAAACACTACGACACACAGGGCAGACGTGGTTTGTACCACGTGTCACAGGCACAGCCATCAGCCGCTTGACGCAAGCGACGCAGGCACAGTGACCGCACGGGATGAGAACAGTGTCGGCCTCAGATTCCAGGCACACCGGACACCGTGCCCGAAGTGCGGCGGGAGACGAGCTTGATGCTGGGGCCACCGTGGTCGACGCATTGGTTGCAGCGAGAGAGGCGGTAGCTGCTGTCGCTCTGCGGACTGGCAAATCTCGCAGACGTCTAAGTTCTGCAGGGTAGCGGTCGGCCGTCACCGACGCAAGACGACGGCGACGGCGCGGAGCCCTTGAGTTTCTCTCAACCTCTTCCAATGCAGCATGTGCATCCGCGGCCTCCTCATCCGGCGAACCTTCATCCATCACCATGTCCTCATACTCACTCTGGTCAACCCTATCGCTTCCAAAAGCATGACCCACGCCACGTAAGAATTCGACAATATCTTTGCGACCGCACTGAAGATCGCTCATTAGTGTTGTGACCCTGTATTTTGATTGTTGATATCATACAAATTACTTCAAAGCAGCCGGTGCAAGGCATCCAGGCATCCATTTACAAAAGTGGGGTGGTGTCCACTGCTTCAATTCTCAATCAATGCCTTCTTATTTTCCGCCTTTTCAGTTTCTGCCTTTTCATTTTCTGCGGTCAGATTATTGTTTTGTTTAATGCAAATAACTGCCGTTTGATTTTCTGCCTTTTGATTTTTCTGCCTTTTGATTTTTCTGCCTTTTGATTTTTCTGCCTTATCATTTTTCTGCCTTTTGATTTTCTGCCTTTTGATTTTCTGCCTTTTGATTTTCTGCCTTTTGTTTTTCTGCCTTATGCAGTAGACCCAATCTATATACTAACCAAATCATCAGAATCTGCCAGTATATAATATGATGATAATTGAACCAGTTGCATAACGTGACCTACTAATTAATGCCATTATTTTAATGTAATCTTTTTCGGATGCGATACAATTATGGCAATCACAGCGTTTTACGAATGAAGGAATGAACAGGTAGAATTAACAAAAACTACCTGAATATAATTCATAATGTAATTTAATGTAATGTAATGCAATTTACAGATTTTAAAAGCGTTTGTTTTCCCCAGTACGAAGAACCAACGAGAACAGAAAAGGTTACAGTGTACAGTCGTGCATAGTGTAGGCTACACGTATTGTAAATAGACATTTATGTAGCGTCTTTCACAGACTGAGTATTAAGAGGCGCTCTCAGCACGAAAAACTCGGGGAAAAGAAATGTTTATAAACTGTATTCATGACACACGCAGATATAGGCCTAAATACGGATTGGCTTCATATCTGTTCCCATCCGGTTCATAACCTGCAGTGTGGAGACCTATCCACATCGAATCAGAACTTCGTCGAGAAAATAGGAGCGCATTTTCCGATGGTAACCAGATTGAGTTCCCAATTCCCTGGTGTAGTTTGTGACTGTTTGTCGCTCGACAACTTATCGATTGTCTTATCTGCTCTGAGCTTATCTACAACACGGCGGCTTAGTTCAAAGAGACACGGGTAAGAAACACGAGGCAGTAAACGGTGTGCTGTACGTATAGCAAATTTGCTGTAAACAAATCCATATCGCTTCCGCTTGCTTCTTAGAGGTTCGCTGGCATTGTGTGTGTGTGTGTGTGTGTGTGTGTGTGTATGTGCGCATGTGTGTGCGTGTGTGCGTGTGTATGTTTGTGTCCGTGCGTGCGCGCGTGTTTGTGTGTATGTGCGCATGCGCGTGTGTGTGCGTGTGTGTGCGTGCGTGTGTGTGTGTGCGACGTGGACATCAATCATCTGTCTCTCCATGCAGACACATCGGGTCCTAACCTCTTTTCTGTCCATCCTCCAATAACTTTTTCATTCTGGCAATTTATATGGCGCCTCTACAATAAACGTCCTCAGAAGAAGCGAGGGTACTATAATTTTAATTCACCCTTTTTTTCGATTTAATTTCGCCAACTTCTAGTTTGTCCAGAACCATTTTAATCGATCCAGCTTCTGCTTAGACAAGAATTTGTTCGATAAATCCCGTTTCTATTTTGTCAGTATATCTTTTTCATCAATTTTACATTGAAAATTATTCTTCATCAATCCAGCAGAATGACTGCACTAACCCTAAAACTAACCCTAACCGACCCTCACGACGCCTAACCTGAGCCCTAACCGACCCTCACGCGCTAAATCCCGCTTCTACTTCGTGAGGAAAATAAAAAAAAAGGTGAATTAAAATTATAGTACCGAAACGAGTCTTTGTGCAGCATTTTTATAGAACCCCGTACGGATTCTTAGCTCTATGCTCCTTCTTGCCTATTTATAAGCCTACACGCTGTAAAATTTTTGATAGCGGAAAGTAGGTCACTTCAATGCTGTCGTCAGAACACAAGGAACAATTGAACATGATCATCACAGTCAACGTCATCACGCTGCACACGGAGTTTAGGAACTTACCTCCCCCATCTTTTCGGAAATCATGGACCCAATTAGCAATATTTTTCAACCACGAGGCTTAGGGAATTCAAAATACAGTCGATTTATTTCCTGTAAGAACCCATTACGACTAAAAGCCGGGGATAAAGAATCCATATAGGTCCTATGTCACCATGTCTCTATCAAGAGACCGTATTTAAACGAAAATTGTGTTCTCTGCAGAGACCGTCTTCTATTATTTGTCCAATCACTGCAGGACAAGTTCAGCTGATTGACAATAATAGTTCCCCATGGAATAAATCGACGTCAAATTTCATCCGCTCTTCGTGTACTTACATCTCCAGTCGCCATCTTTGGCTGCTTGTCATCTGACGTTCTCTGGCCTCATTAGCTATGACCATCAATCTTTCATCTCTCCTCTCTTCCATCTCTCTCTCTCTCTCTCTCTCTCTCTCTCTCTCTCTCTCTCTCTCTCTCTCTCTCTCTCTCTCTCTCTCTCTCTCTCTCTCTCTCTCTCTCTCTCTCTCTCTCTCTCTCTCTCTCTCTCTCTCTCTCTCTCTCTCTCTCTCTCTCTCTCTCTCTCTCTCAATCCATCCATCCATTTTCCCATCCTTCTATCCCTCTCCGCCTCCGAAGGACTTTGGTTTGTGTCCACGCATCGGAGTTGGACTAAAAGCCGCGCGTCGTTTCAAAGACCGCCGACGAAACCTTGAGAGTCTGACTTCAGAGTTTTCTAATTACACAATCGGATGAGGAGTGGTCGTTGGTGTGGTCGTTGGTGTGGCGCCAGATAACGGAAAGATAGACGTTTGAAAGACGATGACGTACACACCTGACCTTCGCAAGAGATGAGAGAACAGATAAACAGAGAATAGTGGAGGAAATTACATAGCGGAAACTATCGTCTGATTTCATCTGTACAATATGTCTAGTGCACTTGACGACAGTTGGCTATTATTCAGCAGCAGTGTCTGGCTACTTATAAGAGTATAGAATTGTTATCACGTGCACTTAACTTCCGCTTTCGATTGATGCCGAACAAGATTGAAAAGTTGCAGACTTCTCTGAGGTAGGTCTAACAGGTTGCTACTGCCACTAAGCAATAGATCCACCGTAACAGAATTGATTTTTTAAATCAAATAAATAAGCAAAGAACCTACTGAAAGTGCTAAAAAAGAATAAACTTATACTCCACATAATTAATCATCGGCCGAACAATAGCCTACTCCAAGTGTAACGTTCGGCCAGATATTTAAGGCAAGACCAACGGAGTAACGGAGCCTTGAGGCTTATAATGCAACCTGTTATTCTCGTGGGTCTAAGTATTGAAGTTCGTGGGTCTCAGACTCTAAGTATACGTCAGCTTGCATTACATTGTATACTAGTCGTATTATGTATACAAAGATTTCCATGTGATGTGTAGTGATGCGGCCTCTTTGTCAAGTTAAAATGATCATATTATTGCGTATAGAGAATCTTTCCTCATTCCGTCAACTCACATTTTCAATTGTCAATTTGTCAAAGGATCAGGCCAACCACCGGTGACACGAAACGGAGTATCCCCCCTGAAAGCTATCCGAGGGGATGAATTAATCTATCCCCACGGATGGAATGAACCGGTCTATACTATCCGGGGGGATAAACCATTCTATCCCCTTTTTGGAAAAATGCGCATAATAAAAAAAATTATGCTGTAATCAAAATTTAAAGTGTCTCTAATTGTTTTAAGTGTCCTAAGTATTGCTCAGATAATGGCAACTCAAATTTATTTAGTGACTCTGAGTGTTCTTAAGTGTTTTAAATGTTTTAAGTGCTCTAAAAACAGGGCAAAACAAATTATCTGGTAGGAATAAACATACCTGTTAGTGTCATTGTTCAAAACAAAGCAGATGAAAATTAATTTTCCCAAAATAATACACGCGGAATCGATTTTTTCGACTTTTTTTAATTTGGGGGATACAATTAATACGGGAGATACTCTATTTCGTGACACCGGCAAAACAAGAAACCCCTTCATCGCCCGATCTATCTGAATTACGGACTCATAGAGTAGTTTAAGTATAGTCTAACTTATATAATTACAATACACTTCAGCCATAATCAGTCTACGACCAGAAGCATATCTACCCTTTTCGTATCAATGCCTTTCTCTGCAATATGGCAAATAACGGGCATTGAGTGTTTAAACAAACGGGTATATGTCCACAATAATTGCTGCTTTAATCTTAATAGTAAAGTCTGTCACGCCTGGAGACCGTAATTGATCATTCAATCAATTTCTGCTTAGCCGCACATATAGGTCAATGATGCTATAAATCTAAATCGCATGAGAATGTGGCGACCCGACAATACTATTAATTTGCCCAATCTCATTAAAATGAAACTTCGATACGAACTTGATCATTGCATTACAAAACCCAGTGACCTGTTTTTAGCGCTTTTTGTGATGTAACCCTCTCCATCTAACCTCCTCCTCCTCCTCCTCCTCCTCCTCCGGAAAGCATGATGTATACCCTCTTTCATCCTTCCGACCCTCTCTCCGTCCACCCAACTTTATAAAAGGCGATTCAATATCAATGCCTCACCTAAAGCGACACTACAGGATCATGCATCATAAGAGCAGCTTCGGTTACTGCATCAATCACACTCCAGTTCTTCCGCTGGCGATAATATAGCGACGACAGCAAAATTTCAATCGGTGTAATTTAAGATGCTGCAGGTAATTAGGGTCAGAATAATTAATCACGATCAAAGTAAGCACTTCGAAAGCCGACTGCTGCGTTGGTGACATTTTCCGACACAGGATCCTAGTTACATTCTCAACTGTCGCTCACAGCGGCCACTTGTGCGAAGATACGAAGACCTGCAGGGGCAACAGAGGGGCAACAGGGGGCAACAGAGGGCAACAGAGGGCAACAGGGGCAACAGGAGGGAACAGGGGCAACAGGAGGCAACAGAGGGCAACAGGGGGCAACAGGGCAACAGAGGGCAACAGGGGGCAACAGGAGGCAACAGAGGACAATAGGGGCATCATCCCCGTGGTCGGGGTTCTGAAACATTGAGGGGTCGTCGACAGGAGAGGGAAATTGGAAGGAAGATCCCCTCAAAAGACTGTTCTGTTCTGTTCTCAGCCATCCTCGTTTCTAGGTTCGGCCGCATCATGAACAATATTCCTCCAGCGTCTCCTGTCTCAAAAGACTACAGGGGTTCTAAACAATGCCATGAACTCCTTTAATTGAATCAAAGGTGGAAACCCACAGGTCTATGTACAGTTTTGTATACGCGACTAGGAGTACGTCTGAGCAGCACGTATAGACCAGGGGTTCTCAAACTGTGGTACACGTACCCCTGGGGGTACGCCAGGCGCCGGTAAGGGGTACGCGAAAATTTCCAGAAGGATAAATTTTTCTTTGAGTTAATGGACTTTGTGTCCATCTTTCTTTGATCAGCAATGATTTTAACGTCGCAACATATAACAGCATCGTCATTTATTTATTTTACAACATATAATTAGACTCACATATTATACATTGCATGCAATATATTTATGCTTAGGCCTATTAATATAGTTTTGGAACAAATAATGTATAAATAGTTGAAAGTACCAAAGCTAGAAATTCTAAGCCGATATGTAGCTCAAATAGCGGAGCTGAATTGGCCTAAGGATTAATTTCTGGTCGAGTTTTAAATTTTGAGATTCCTTTCAGCACGTCATATCTGGTGAAACTGGTTTTTAAACTATTCCTGCAATCAAAATTAAACATGGGGTAAATTTGCGTTAGAAATTGACAAATATTGAGCCAGATATTTTTAATCTGTGCTAGTCTAAACAGACCCACAGCATTACAGGTTGGCTCTTTCTTATAAAGGTCATGGACCAATTTTCCCTTTTAAATTTGCTGATAATGTTATATGATTCAAACTAAATTATGCTCCCTATATAAATACAAATACGACTTTAATAAACGATGTCACCAAAATGATTAAATGAACTTATAGTTGTCACTGCAAGGGGACCTCGCAACGGCATTTTGTTTCTGATCTGACTTTGCTGGGGTATGCCATCATTCGAATTTTTTACTTGGGGGTACAATAAAAAATAAAGATTGAGAACCCCTGGTATAGACAAGAGCATCACGTGTTAACTTAGAAAGCTTCGAGCATGTTAGCCTCCAATAGACCCTCTAAATTTATTCTGTTTTAGCATCCTGCCCCAAGTGTTATTCAGGTCCTAGGTCCGAATTTGGGCTAAAAATTCCTTTCGCTTTAGGCCTATGTATTTATAAGTTTTTATAGTAGACCTAGGCTATATTCGAAGCCTACATATATGAAAAAATCCAACAAACAACGTTTATCTATGTTTATCAGCAGTGTTTCACTTTCAAGTTGGAATAGACTGTAGACTGTAGCAACATAGGGTTAGGATGAATTAAACAGTGGTAAATCCACAATCGTAATAACTACGAATGAGGGAGAGGAGATGAATTAACTGAGTTTCTGCATGAAATTATTTTTCTGTCTTTTCCATTTATTGGGTAGAAATGGAGTCGAACTACTCACAAAATCCGATTGTCTGCCACTTGGGTTCAAGTAAATAAACGAATAAGTAAGTAAGTAAGTATGGCCTTAAGTATTCCATTAATTTGCAGACGCACAATAAGACATCAAAATAGATTGCTGAATAAAACACGGAAGTAATAACAAATGCACCGTCTTATTGAGCACAGAAGAAGCGATCGATCTCTCTATCATGAAGATCTCTCGGATGAATCTTCTACGAGGAAGACAACTTAATCGCAGAGGACCAATTACAGAACCCCCCGTCTGCAGCTGAATTTCCAGACCCCGGTCACACGTCCGCTATGCTCTGTTTGCCCCTCATTGGATCCCAAGAAATAAATCCACTAAGCAGGGCTTTCTTAACGTGCAGTTCTACACAAAATGTGCAGTTGTAGGCCTAAATGAATTTGTGCAGCAAAAAAAGCAGTTCTGTGCAGTGAAAATCATTACAAAAAGGTAATTACAGCCGGAAGAACGAATGACTTGTGGAGTGAAAACTAAGCAGGAAGGCGAAATGAAAAAGTTTTCAAGAAGACGACTTTAAAAAGTCATCGTTTTTTCACGCGGAGACTTGCGGCATTTCCGGGAAAACATGGGACAAATTCCTGACAAACAACTAAAAAACAAAAAGATCTTCAGTTCTTTTCGTCACCGACTTCCGACATTTTTGAGGAAATATTTTGAGAAACGACGTGAAATTTTCGCCAAACAAAGCCGCACTAGAAAAGTTACCTGGTTGTGCAGTTCTACAAATTTCTTTTAAAAAGCCCTGCCACTAAGTGAGTGATTAGATCTTAGATTTGTGACTATAAATAGTTTCTGGGAACTGCTCGTCCTCTGCTTTTTAAGTTCTTACTTTGGATGATTGTGCTTTTGCCGCCGCAGAATTGATGCATGGATGGGTGTTAGGTGGTTCCCGGACAATTCGTCGACGGACAATTCTTCGACGGACAATTCGGACCGGACAATTCGGAGACGGACAATTCGGAGACGGACAATTCGGACCGGACAATTCGGAGACGGACAATTTGGACCCGGACTAACCCTAACCCTAACCCATATCTCAAACTCACTCAGTCCGTCGACGAATTGTCCGGACACCGTGTTAGGTGGAGCAGCTGTTCAACCCGATCTTCCAACAAGCAAATCAATCCACTGTTTAATTGTTTTCCGGCCACCATAAAATTGATGTGATCTGACTAGACATTGAAATTAGAGTTCCTGTGGTCTGCCACCGAGTAAGCCGATATATCAAGGAATAAGCAGATTTGTCTAGCAGTGAATCATGCAGCGTCATCTCTAAAGACGACAATGGTGATCTTGATACATCTAAAAATCTGTCAGCCTATAGTTTAAATCCCTTCCAGCCAATGCCGAAAGGAACGCACATGCGCTGCATAAATGTTGGGGTCATATTATGCCAGAGAGTAGTCACAGTGTGGGCTGACCAATTACTCAGAAATCACATGGACGGCAGTGCAGCTCGTATATGATGACACCAGTAAGGCTTCCAATTGGCCGACCGTGTCAAATGAAACCAAGGAACTGTTGAATCGGTACATATGTTCCTGTCGGGAAAAGACAGAAACAGACAGACAGACAGACAGACAGACAAAAAAGCACAGACGTGCATGCATGCAGAGCCTGAGTAACGAGATAAGCAGAGTCTGTGACCAAAAAGAACAGATCGAGATATGCTCAGGCATATATAGTACTCTATACGAAACAGGCATGCAGCTTATAGAGCACACTGCGACAATTGTGCATGCAGTCTTATGTTACACGCGCAAACAAGAATACTTTTGCATGTGTCTTTAGATCCACAACTCGTATCTCAAACTCACTCAGTCAACCATTTCGAGTTTTTTTTATAGCGACCCTTCAAGATACCCACCCACAGGCGCTCCCAGCCCAACCACGGCAATATAAATTATATTTCAGCAACTCTTAAACAGTGCTTAAAGTGTGGGAAAATAAGTGCCTGGACGCCCCTTACCCTTCCGAAAGAAGTCCAAGATGTGCTGGCCAATAAGTGCCAGGACGGCATTCAGATTTTAAAATAAGTGCATGGACGCCGTCCATGACCGTCCAGCCACACTTTAAGCCCTGCTCTTAAAAAGTAATGGCGTTATTTCTAGAGAGTAGACGCATTTCCAACAGAAGTCCATTTCAAGTGGATGGACCAACAATCGAGAATGCGCGAAGCTGCATATAGTTGAGATGCTATCGTGGAGAACCATATGTAGCCTATAAATGCAGATGGCGTTTTAGAGATTCTGTTGAATTAGATTGATTGTCTCTGTCTATAAGATGAGGAACCACGGCATCGAGGGAACCACGGCATCGAGGGAACCACGGCATCGAGGGAACCACGGCATCGAGGGAACCACGGCATCGAGGGAACCACAGCATCGAGGGAACCACGGCATCGGGGGAACCACGGCATCGAGGGAACCACGGCATCGAGGGAACCACGGCATCGAGGGAACCACTAAATGCTGCTCTCCTTAATTTTTTTTATTCAAAGCCTTACCACTCCCCACATGGCCGGCAAATATAGGTAGCCAGCCATTCATTGTATTCCTCTGACTTTATTTTCACTGGTTATCGGCTGCGTGTGAATGTTCAACAGCTTAGAGGAAGTTTGGCATGTATGGCAGATTCTTTAACGGCAAGCTATACACTGTAGTCAGGATGTATACTTAATCTGACGGCTGAGATTCTTACCCATCTGTTGGTGTACATGTATATGGTTGCAGAGGCCAGTCAACAGGAACGGCCTACTAAGCAGTCTATTACTCGCTGAGACACAGATGGACTGATTAAACGTTAGACTTGTTATACACTGATTGTTTTTGGTCTGAGCTTTGCCTTAGACGATCGCTGAGCACGGATCTATAAATAGAGCAGATCAGTTTATATTTAGCATACGACAAGGCTAAGACCTCATGACGTCATCGATTGATGTAATCTCTTCATTTTATATGTGCTTCTCTGGCTTCCAGATGACGACAGCGCAACATGAGAGGTCCTTCTTTTTATTGGACTGATGGCTTCGATGTCGTTTCGCCAAATGTAGTTCGTCTATCGCTCCACACTCCAATCTTTGCATGTCAACTTGTCCCTTGCATGTCAACTTGTCCTTTGCAAGTTTGCATGTCAACTTGCCCCTCTTCGTGAATGTTGACAAATATACAGCTGCTGCACTATGGGATCTTGCAAGTATATCCCTATTCATGAAGTCAATATTTGCGAGGCTGTATATATTTTGGTCCTGAGTATGACGTTAAACTGCATCCGGCTTTGGGCTAGCCTAAAACAACCCCCACTGCTCCAGGGTCATGGAGTGAAGACGGATGACTGAGGTAGTCAACGCCCCTGCTCCAGGGTCATGGAGTGAAGACGGATGACTGAGGTAGTCAACGCCCCTGCTCCAGGGTCATGGAGTGAAGACGGATGACTGAGGTAGTCAACGCCCCTGCTCCAGGGTCATGGAGTGAAGACGGATGACTGAGGTAGTCAACGCCGGGATGATCAGCCTGCCTGGATCTGGTCTACTCGCGTTGGAGTGGCGACTCAACCGAGGAACTCTCAGCCTACGAAAATGATGTAGTAACAATATTCAGAGTTTGTTGCCGCATCATGCAACGCCCCAGGAGGGCATGATTCATGATGATGTATATATTTACATATAATTATATATATATATATATAGAGGAAGTCAATTGAACGCTCACAGTAGGCTATATATATACACATATATTATATATACATATATATATATATATATATATATATATATATGCATGGACACGAACGGTGAAAGTTGACCTGTGTCTGATGAACTTGGTTTAAGCGCGGCTGCAGGGTGTCTTGGAACGCCCCAGAGAGGAACTCACCACAGATGGTGGCAATGATGATGTTGATGACGACGACGACGACGACGATGATGATGATGATGATGATGATGATGATGATGATGATGATGACGATGATGATGATAATGATGATGATGACGATGATGCCTTTTGAAGCTATAGTTGCCGCGGCTTCGCATCTTTGGGCGCTGGAGAAAATCCAAGATTTTGATAACGAATACACCAGCAATACTTGACTTACAGACGTACATGTATATAATACATGTATGTTGTAGCAATATATTGGCAATGCACAATGCAACAACGAATGCATGGGTTCTCACAGGGAGACACGTGTACAGCAATGCATGAGTAGCCTAATATAAACTGCTCATTGAGCATGTATGTGACTGAGTGGATTTCTTGACGTGGTGCAATATGAGTTCATAGAATGAATGAATGAATGAATGAATGAACGAATGAGTGAATGAGTGAGTGACTGGTATCTGAAGACTGGTTCCCGTTTTGACGAGCAGCTGCCACCTAAAAGACGACGTTGTAGCCTACATAATAATAATAATAATAATAATAATAATAATAATAATAATAATAATAATAATAATAATAATAATAATAATATTAATAATAATAATAATAATAATAATAATAATAATAATAATAATAATAATAATAATAATATTGATGACTGGTGAAAAAAAGATGGTGAAGGATGAGAGGCCAGAGAGGGCAATCGCTGTCAGTGTCAATATATAGAAGTCTACACGACTGATCATGGTGGCACTGCAGAAGAGGTGACCAGAAGACAGTGTCGAAACTACTAACGTTTGACGATATATAAATAATGGATCGGTCGCATCCTGACCGTAATGAGATAATGAAACGACGCAAGGTGATCGAATAGTCAACGCGACTTACACCTCTGACTATCGTTTAAGCAGCTTTCCAACAATCTATCTTCTCATCCATCTATCCACACACCCATCCATCCATCTATCGTTCCATCCGTCCATCCACCCGTCCGTCCGGTTGTCCGTCCGTCCGTCCGTCCGTCCGTCCACCATTCAATCTATCCATCCATTCATCCATCCTCCATTCGTCCATTCATCCATGAAAAAATCCTTTAAAAAATCCCACACAAATTTACTATATTAATATTAAAAAACCTATAGAAGTCTATCATGCGTTGTGGCATAGAATCCTGACACATGATGTAAGACCTTCAAATAATTATTAGCTAAATGTAACAATCAATCATTCATTCATTCAATCAATCAATCTTATTGAGCCAAGAAGCATACAAGATGTAGCATCACATCAAACTAAACATGAAATCTCTGGGTTACAAAAGGAAACCCAGAAGGCCGAGAAGGAACTGCAGAGTCCCGCTGGCTAGGGCCACATACGTGTAGGCTCATTTTCTGATACTAGGCGCGCAGTTGCTTAGCAGCAATATCAAGCACCGCATGTAATTCGTCTTTTCGGATGTTCGAGAATCAAGAGAATCAAGAGAAATTTGACGAAATAGTGATAAATTCACTGAGAAATTTAGGTAAAGATTTATAAATTATTATTTACTAGCTGGGGTACCCGGCGTTGCCCGGGAAATTTAGGATTCGATCCGCTACGGCCACAACCCCACTCTACCACACTTCGACCTCTACCGGTACGCGACCCGAGAAATTTGGGTTTCACGAAAATTTCCACCCCCATCCACCCCACCCCTCCACCCCCAACCACTCCCACCCCATCCCACCCCCACCCCATCCACCCCACCCCTCCACCCCAACCCCTCCCACCCCCACCCCACCACAACCCGCATCCACCCCACCCCAACCCCTCCCACCCCATCCCACCCCCACTCCATCCCCCTCCATTCCAACCCCCCACCCACCCTCACCCAAACCCCTACCCCTCGACCCCCACGCCATCCCATCCCCATCCCACCCCTCCACCTCCACCACACCCCCTCCCCACTCCGCCACTCCCACCCTCGACACCACACCCGCCAACCCCCAACTCCACCTCACTCCTCCACGCCCCTACCATTCCACCCTCCCTCACCCCCGTCTCTTCCAGTAAGCGACCCGTGAAATCCGTATTTGCAAAAGAGCTAACGTTAAACACCTTTAAAACGTCGAAAATGATGGCTTTTATACGTGGCAAGCGAATGAAAATTTATAGCGAAAATCAGTGTTTTTGACCCCCCGCACCCTGGCCCCCCCTGGTGGTAGAGATTTGCCAACCACTGATCCGGGGGGTTCTGATGGACCTCTATCTAGGAAAAAAATTCAAACCAATAGCTGCGTTTTTTGAAAAAAAATTGGGGGTTTCGCCCCCCACCCTGGCCCCCATGGTGGTAGAGAATCGCCAACCCCTCGCCTTTGCGTCTCGTGCCGAGACCTACACATTAGTGAAGGTTTGGAGTGAAAAGCTCAAAAACTGTGAGCGTGCATTCTGGACAAATATACATACATACATAGCCAAGTCCTTTCTTATAGATATAGATTATATAGATTGGCATTGAAGAGCGGCGTGGAGCGATAAGCGTGACGTCTACAGATATCAATTTTATAGACTATTCTACAAATTCTATTAATAATATTCTATTATTTGTATTCCATCATTATAAATCAAATCTTAACTAAGAAAACGAAGCGATTTTATTTTTACAATCACGATACTACATAATATGCAGATACAAACATGATGATGTTAAGCATCGAATCTTAACTTAAAAAACTAAGTAAGAAAACCTTAACAATGAAACATCAAACCTTAGCTAAGTAGGAAAAAGTAAGCACCATAGGTAAGGGAAAGGAGTAGGAGGTATGGACCCGACTAACAGTTCTGGTCGATCAGCCAAAAACGTAAATGATGCTTAAACATTGTTTAATAAACAACTTAAGATTTGGGGTACTGCGAAGGTTTTGAGGTATTCTATTCCATTCATCAGGACCTGCACACTTAATCGAGAATTTTCTAGAGTTTGTATACGGGCACTCTCCCTTCTATATGAGGCTAAGTTTCTCATACTCCACAAGTGTATGTCGAGGCTAGGGTAAAAAAACGTCCATCCATCCAACCATCCATCCATCCATCCATCCATCCAACCATCCATCCATCCATCCAACCATCCATTCATCCATTCATCCATCCATCCACTCTTCCACCAATCCATTAAAATCCGAGGCCTGCATGTCCCCATGCTTCTGGGTACGTGATTGCTTGTCTATCATTCGCATCCCGTGTGGCACGCATGCGCATGTAGTATACAGACCGACGTGTACGTAAGAGCTGATCGCATAGTCGCCGTTCTTATTCAAAGCCTGCGACGAACAACGAAGAGCCTCGAATCCGCGCAGGAAGCACCACAGCGCATGCGCCATCTGAGCAGGCGGATCGCTGTCTTTAGTCGTTGTATTAGCAGAATAAGGAGAAGAAAAGAGGATTAAATGGTGACTGAACCGAGATCCAACGTGCATGTATAGTTGTATACCTGTTCGATTGCTGATCTTTACACGCGACGACGATTAACTGACGGATAATGTGGTCCATAAAGTACATTATGGGTTCTGCATTCTATCGCCATCCATGCATCAAACGTTGTTTTCGCTGAAAAGAGTCGGCGGATAAATTTCCCTTTTTTGTTTTCGTCACGACTTCTCAATGGCTCGTAAACAACGGCTCTCGTGTTATTAGAATACATGGGTGGGGAGGTGTAGAGGAAACGCGAACGGCTTGAATCGGTCGATGTAAATGCACGCCACGAATCAGCGTCCGACGATTGATGGCTGCAGCATTCTTCTTATCGTCGCAAATTCCACTGTAGACTCCACTGAGAAAGCAGAGTCTTTCCTGGCGTCTACTTGAGACTGATTTGAAGTTCAGAGGTAGGACTCTAATCGTCGTTTTCCGTCAACATTCCGTGAACATTGCATTGCTCTTGGTCCCATTTGCTCGTACATGTACCTCCATCATGCAGAGCCGTGCCTTTTCTGTGGTTGGCCCGGTGGTGTGGAATGATCTCCCACTTGAGCTGCGCCTGTTCCCTATCACTCTCTGACACATTTAGCACTTAAAAACTGTTGTTTTGCCGTGCTGTAGCCGGGATCGCCTCTGAGTGGTTTCCTTGAAGAGGTGCTATATAAATGCTCGAATGAATTAATGCTAATAATTAGTATTGACCGGTACTTAACTAAAGACGGCCTCGGTAATCCTATTGGCTGGCAAAACAGTGGATCAAGGCTTTAAGCCCACAAGCTGAACACAGGTCCCTGCGCGTTACGGATATTGATATACAGCGGTTGAATTTCGATTTGGTTCTTATATCCGAAAATTTCAGACAGACTCATTACCAATCGAGCTAATAATAACCTGCTGCCGAGTGTTTGCGTCGCTATCTGGTGGTTAGTATAAGCAAACTTCTGTTAATCTAAACGAAGAAAGTTGCGTTCGAGTAAATATGCGATTCCTTTGGCGATTCTGCGTTTATAGCTTCGCACTGGAATATTACTTTTGAGTTCTGACTGGTGAAGACAACCTGGCCGTCTGCTTATACAGGGTGGGCCAAAAGTATTTGTTCAACTTTGAAGGCCTATAACTTAGGCAGTTTAGCAAGTAAGTGTATGCTTAATGCATCAAATTAAAGGTATTTCACTCTAGTATTAACTCTAAAAAAGTCGAACTGATACTAGTTTAGGTTTTAATTATATACTTGGAACAGCGCTAGCTACCATTTTTTGTCATTGCTGACGCATTATGACGCCGTTTCCCCGGGAAATTCTATTGTTTTTTGCTAAAACGCGCGTAGACACGATCATTTTGGGTGTTTGTAGGGTCCCTACCATGAATATCTTCTAATCGGAAAACCACGTCCTTTCAATTTTGCCAACAGCCGTGCACTGCCATGCGCTGCTTCAGACGCTTGCACACAATGCACAGTGCCAGCGGTTTCTTTGCGTAAGAGCTGGAGAGCTCGCTGGACTTCTCGTCGACAAACTGCTTTAACTTTAGGTCTGTAATCTTTTCCAATACGCTATTCAGTGCTTCTAAGACTGCCTGTTTTGCGCTGAATTTGCATGCAGGGCCTGCCCTGGTCATTGTCTTGACTGCAAATGTACGCGGACACACGAGCAATGTTAGCGGATGTGAGCGCCGTGCGCTACGATTCCCATGGTTTGCGATAAAGTCCTGTTTTATCAATTTTCCGTAGCAGATAATTCAAGGTATTGTCTATTCCATCCACTGTTAGAATATTCGTCAATCATTTGAAACGAATTAGATCCCTTATCAGTTCGTAAACTTAAGATCGAAACGCGATCATCGTCTGTCAACGGCGCCAGGTTGCGTCACAAACGACAGCAAAAAATGGTAGCTAGCGCTGTTCCTAGTATATAATTAAAACCTAAACTAGTATCAGTTCGACTTTTTTAGAGTTAATACTAGAGTGAAATACCTTTAATTTGATGCATAAAGCATACGCTTACTTGCTAAACTGCCTAAGTTATAGGCCTTCAAAGTTGAACAAATACTTTTGGCCCACCCTGTATATGGTACGGGTTTAGGGGTCTGCGGGTATACCCGTACCCGCGGGTTTACCCATACCCGCGGGTCGGGTACGGGTCGGGTACGGGTCGGGTACAGATTTCACGGGTCGGGTCGGGTACGGGTAGGGTTGTCACGGGTACGGGTATACCCGGTTTTACCCGCGCCAACGTGAAATATTTTGGTTACATTTTATAGTGAGTCTTGCACTGTCAGAATATTCACTCTTGCTAACTGGCAAATATAATTATTCACATAGGCTGCTCCTAGACACGCACTCAATGAACATTTATTACACATGGACACAACATTATCATCTTCATCGTCATCATCATCCGTTTTATACACAGCCATATGATGGGCTATGGGTGCGAACACATGTTCTCCATTGTCATGTCACTGTTGATACTGTTGCAACTACTAACTAGTCTGCTAGTACTACTGCTGCTGCTGAAACTACTGCTGAAACTACTGCTACAACAGCAGCTGCTACTGCTATCATCATCATCATCATCATCATCATCATCATCATCATCATCATCATCATCATCATCATCATCATCATCATCATCATCATCATCATCAGTAGCAACAGCAGCACCGTCATTATCACCATCGTCCTCTTCAGCAACGTATTTATTATTAGAACTACCGGCTGAGTTGCAAGTCTATCTGCGTGGTAGAGAACTGAATTGCATGTGCATGAAGTCCGGATAATGACATGACGGGTATTGTACGGGTACGGGTATACCCGCGGGTACGGGTCGGGTCGGGTAGTAATTTTAAGTGCGGGTCGGGTACGGGTACGGGTAGCGGTCCTGTGTACGGGTACGGGTCGGGTAGCAAAAATGCTGTACCCGCAGACCCCTATACGGGTTACGTCAGCTGATTCAGAAGTTTCCCTTCATATTTAACTTCATATAGTACATTGATTTATAAAATTTTGCTTCTGTGTAGATCGTTCAGCAGCGTTTCTGAAATTGGTGGCAAAGTATAATCGAACGCAGACTACAGTTGTTGTTGTTAGATGACGTCATCGTCGTCACGGATGGATGATTTCCGTTTCATCAGTGGCGCCACCTGCCATCGTTCTGATGAGTTATAGAAACGATTCGCTGCTATTCTTCAGCATCGTCGGTCAGCTGACTGCATCAGCAGCAGCAGCAGCTGGACACCCATCCTCCCACCATCCCCCCGTCCCCTTCCACTTCACCATCGTCGATCCTACCCTGGCCCAAGCAGCCAACCAATCGAACCCTGACTCCTCCATCTCCTATCCTCTGACGACGACCTCTATCAAGTGCGTCAATGACACTCCACCTGTCCAGCTCCATTCGTCCGCCTCCTTCTTCTTCACCTATCGACTCATCGTCGATGTCTACCTCGTCGGATTCCTCTGTGCGTTCGGTTTCATCGGCAACTTCCTCTCGATCGCCGTCCTTTGCCGCGATCGTGAGAAGCAGAACACGACGAACTGGCTCCTGCAGACGTTGGCCGTCGTCGACAGCTTCTTCCTCGCCTTCTCGCTGCTCATCCAGCCGGTCAAGACCGTGCACGACATAACCGACTGGTGGCCGGCCCTGCGTAAGGTCTTTCCCTACATCGAGCCACATCTGTGGGCGTTGGCGTCCATTGCACAAACGATGGCTGTCTGGCTTGTTATGCTCATCACCATCGACCGCTACGTGGCCGTCTGCAAGCCATGGCATACGAAGTGGAGAGCCCTTCGACGCGTTAAGCTGACCGTCTTCGCCATGTTCCTCATGGCTGTCCTCTACAACGTACCGCGCTTCCTCGAACGCAAGGTCATCCTGGTGAGCAGCTGCAGAGGCGGAGGATTCGTCGTGCGCACGCAGAAGACGGCCTTCCGCGACGACCGGAACTACTTTCTCGCCTACAAGACCGTCTGCTACTTCATCTTCCGCTCGATCGGTCCGCTCGTCATCCTCGTCGCCCTCAACGTCCGTCTCATCCGAGCGCTTCAGTTGGTCCGACGGAAGCACCGCGATATGACGAAGCGGACGAAGCAGAGGGAGAACATCACCGTCATGCTCGTCGTCGTCGTCTCCGTCTTCATCATTTGCCAGCTGCCGGACCTCGGTCTGCGCTTCGCCGTCACGGCCATGGAGTTCTCGCCACTCATCCGTATCAACCTGCAGTCGATGCGCTACGCCAACGCTGCCAGCAACGCTCTGTTGACCGTCAACTCGTCCGTCAACTTTCTCATCTACTGCCTCATCGGGAAGAAGTTCCGGCGCATCTTCGTTCACATGGCGACGTGCGGCAGAGAGAGATCGCGAGGCAGCAGTGACAATGGGGCAACAACGGGAGTGGGAGGAGGTGGAAGGGGAGAGGGGACTACAGGGCACTGTGGGGCAATGACGTCTGGAACGTGCAGACTTAGGGACCTTGGTTCGGTGGCTGGCGGTGATGTTTCAGAGACGGATGTGATGCTAGGAACGACGCATGCGCAGTCGACGGTGGGACATCGAGTGGGAGCGCCTCCGGGTAGTTCTTCACGTCGTCTCGCTGTTCTCCTTACGACAACGACGACGACAACGACAACAACGACCAGAGACTGCATGGACAACGACACCAGCGCAGCCCCAGATGCTGTTATTCTTTGACCGTATATTAATTATATGTACAGCGAACCATACAGAGCGTGTCTTGCTTTTGGAGGAGTGGCCCCGTGTAGTTGTGGGACGAACTCTCATTAGCTCTCCAATAATTACCGCCTTTGTCCATCTGTATGACTATAAATATAGCATCTGTCGACCCTGGCGACATCTGGTGATAGATTATTCGCCGCAGACGTTGCACTTAATCACCTTTTTTGCTGACGACGACGACGTCTTCATTCAACTTGTGCGACATCAGTTTTGCGCATCGATCAGATAATTGTGTCAATTGAAAAATCAGAGTTGCGTCCAAATTTGCGGTCAACCGTTCCATATATTAAGTACATGTAAACCCGTTGCAATTGCTTGAAGGACATGAATGATGACGTTAGCAAAATGTATTTTTAAAATCTCCACAAAAACACGCCTTCAGCATTTACGCGCAATCAATCAATTGAAGCAACCTACATTTTAGTCGTGACTAGCAGAGAGTTATTTCCCAACGAAATAAATGACAAAAACTGCGTCACACAGAGTGACGTCGTTCTATACGCAAGTGCTCGTTTGATCAAAGCGGTCGTGTATTACAGCACTTGTCCTATACTCACAAATCTCTAAGATTCTAAGATCGCTAAGCACACCGATGTTCACATGTACAGAAGCTCAGTATTGTAACGTTAATGCTACCAAAGGAGTTGACTATTGTTCATTCCAACCTAGAGTAGGCTTATTTTTTGTTTGCAAATTTATTGCGAATTTTATTTCATAAAACGCCAGCGAATAAGCGGATCTCCCTGATCCTGCTTTCGTGTAGCGTTGAAAACTTTCCAAGATTTACCCTACATTGCATTAAAATCTTTTTTAATTATGTGAGAAGTAGGCTATGCCTTCTAGATCTGTATATATTAGCGGTTTAAACTCATGTGCGATTCCAGATATTGTATACACGGTGAACGGTAAAAAGTCACCACTTATAAAACTCATAACAAGGTCCATTCAAAATAAATAAGGATTAAATTTAGATCAAATTTGGAAAACGACCAGCTATACCATGCTGAACGCGTTAGGCCATTATTGTCCTAATCTATGATCTCAAAATTCTTACAACGGCTTGAACCCTGTAAGTGACTAAGACACACTTGTCAATCACTCATGGTATAGCGCCAATCTTGCGTTCGTTCAATTTATCACACACAATTCATCCGACTGATCATAATTGACGTATAATTATCTCATATACCGGTAGCTGATCGTTAGTTCGAATTCGCTTGTTGACGTTTTCTCGCTTTATTCACCCGATGTTTATCTATAGAATTTACAGGATCTGCATACCCTAGGTGAGGACTATCTGCATGGAGGTCAAAGTGAAGGATGCGTTAAGTCAAAATTTTCGTTTCAGTTGGTTAATGATTGCACGAGTTTGTTCGCAAATGACGTCACAAAATCGTCATATTGAATCGAAACCATCCCAGATTAAGAAGTCCTCGAAGACCAATTCATGTCAAAATGATATTGCAATTATGAATATTTCGTGGTTTAAAAATGGGCAGTTACAGTGGGTCGCTTTATTTGCCCTAACACGGCAATTGAAGGCTAACTAGTTTTATCCTATTTTGAGTTGGTCTTCTTGAAAACAGCTGAAAACAATTGCATTGTTCTTTTCGACACACGTAAACTGCGGGAAAGGTGTGGCGCCGATCTGAATGTAGGATACTTCTAGGCATTTGTTATATCGTGGGCCGTGACCTAGGCTGAAACAGGAGAAGTTCTTTCCACTAAACACTAGATACCGCTAGATGCTCACGAGAACATGCAGGAGGGAGGGAATTTGTAGCTACTGCTTTAATTCAACCAAAACATAGCAAATGCGGCGCTGAATAGAGAAAACTGAGGAAATATAGGTCAATTAGCCTATGCCTACTTAAGTTTATAACGATAAAATAAAAGATTCTAGTTTGAAATTCGACTAAGTTCAAATTCGTGAATGCGAGAATATTTTCAACTTGGCACAATACAAGTTTAGAGAAATTTGAAACCTTATAGGTTTCCGTTAACCAAATAATAATCGGTCCCTTGACCTAATAATAATCCGTCCCTTGACCTAATAATAATCGGTCATCGACTTCCGGCTTTTTCTATGAACAACCGTGTTAATACATTAATGTCACTCAATGAAGATACGAATGACACCTGTAAAGTATACTCACACTACATCTAGTGCATTAGTGTGATTGGACGACGTCCATGTTTGTTCACGTCTGCTTGACTTCGGTTAGCAAAATGCATTGGTTTCTGGTCGCCACTTCTGTGCCGGTGTCACGAAACAGAGTATCCCCCGTATTTAATCGTATCCCCCCAAATGAAGGAAAGTCGAGAAAGTCACTTCCACGTGTATTTATGTTTGCAAATTAATTTTCATCTGCTTTGTTTTGAACAATGACACTAACAGGTATGTTTGTTCCTACTAGATAATTTTTTTAGAGCACTTAGAACGTTTAAAACACATAAGAGCAGTCATAGTCACTAAATAAATTCGAGTTGCCTTTCTCTGACCATTGCTTAAGACACTTAAAACAATTAGAGTGACTTTAAATTTTGATTAAAGCATAAAATTTTCAATTTTACGGATTTTTCAAAAAAGGGAATAGAATGGTTTATCCCCCTCGGATAGTCTAGACCGGTTAATTCCATCTGGGGGATAGATTAATTCATCCCCCCGGATAATTTTCAGGGGATACTCTATTTTGTGACACCGGTCCTGCTTAGAAGAACCTAATTTACCAAATTGCAGAGCTTAATAAACAGACACGTACAGCTACAGCCTTAAATCTAAGCTAATCTAATAAGGATCTAGGTACAGTATTATTTTTGCTTCTACATTCGATTGCAATTTTATATTCAAATGAAAAATGTTTGTTTCCACTGTGACGTCTCGGGTTGGCTTTGAACGTGACATGGTCTCCAATCAACTGTTTTAATTTCAACGTTGATGCGCTTCAGTGTGCAATGCAGGCAAATGCTAGTTGCAGGTCATTGTCATAATGATTACGTATTGTTTTCAATTTTATATGTGTGTTTATAAAGTATTAATTACTTTAAGTTTAAGCCCATTTTACTGTTGACTGTCGTATATATGTCTGGCTACAAGAAACTCTTGCACATGTACATTGTATATAGCTTCAAGTGGACTTATACAACGAGTGAATGCGCGTTAGGGAAATCAGCACGATTATGCCGACGAGTTGAAATCGTTTGCTCTTGTGATTTGGCCTAAACTTAATTAAAGCGTACATGTATACTTCCGAATACTTTGTCAATTATCTGTCTTACTGCCATACTATAGTTGACAGCAATAGGTTTATTTTTCAGTTGGGGTGGTCACGTGGGTGTCTTAGAGATCATATTGCTTCATTTAGTTAGACTAAGAGCCAATATTTTAAAAAACCACAGTCTCAGTCTTTCTCTCAGACGACTCGTCAAGGTTTAATGAAAGATTTGGTCCGTCAACTCTGACGATCACCAGCGCTGCGCAGTTGAAGACGCACCGGTGTCTGAGTTAGACCTCTCCTACTCCTATGACATTTCATTATGTGCGGCAAAAAATGTAAAAATGATTAATTAAGAACCAGAGTCGTTGACAGAGAAATCTAAACGTCGGATCTAATGAACGCCTTCTTATCTCATATATTAATAATTTTCGACAAAGTTCTCACAGATCTCTCCATCATATGCTGACTAAACCTGTCACGGATGCAATTAATGCGTGAGTGGGTGTGTCTCCCCCATCTTCAGACACTATGATACTATCAAGAGTAAATTGCTCTGAGTGGCTTTCCCCCAAAGCGCGTGCGGGGTACCATCCATCGTTACATAAACTGATTGGCCGGTCGATCTCATGCATCGTGGATCAACTCACTCTCACACCTTGCTATACCGTAACTATTTTCATTGCAACAGACAAATAAAATAATTTTATAGCTAAGATCACAGGATGCAATTACAGCAATCGAAACACCACATGGTATACTTATTCTGCAAGGTCTATCCTGCTGTCAGTTGTATGTGAGGCGCCCTTGAAACAACATGGTTGTGTTACGGCGCCATAGAAAATGTCATTATTATTATTATGGCCCTACCATAACAGCAAAACTGGAACGTCATATCGCAGCCGAATCGTCATTGAATGCGACTTATAAATAGCACATGCATGAGTTGAATAGCCGCTGACTTCAAGAGCACATCGTAGTATACTGGTCACCACTCGAATTTGCACTTGACGGTTGACTGGTTTCATGAAGACAATGAAACGACGAACGGAATCGTGGATTATCGTCGGATTCTAGCGAACGAGCTGCATTTAAAGCGTGTCTGAATGCACATCACCCCATATACAGTAGTGTATACACAACTAGCCATGTAGGCGACGACCTTGCGCTTCCTATGTATACGCTCATAAAAGCTGCACTTCCTCCTTCATTAATCTCACTGCACATGCAGTGCTGCACAGACCACGAAATGGCACAGAGTCGGAATCTGACCACAAACACCGGAAACACATTGGAACGCAGCAACAGTCGCTCGACTTTCAATGGTGCTGGTTTAGTGCTGCGGACCCAGCATCTGTCAATAGAATTAGTGCAATGCATAACGCCGTGCACAGTGCTATGTACAGTCGTACTCGGCGCACTTGAATACAATTGTTATGGTCGTCTATTGTCAAAAGGATAGGCCTATATCAGGGCGAGAGCCTGCTGACAGGAAGTAGGAATTTTGGTATCGAGCTTTACTAAGCCAAGTCGCTGAAACTATTGGCTTACTCAAGTTGGATGCAAATCGTCCGAAGTTAACAAGACTTTTTTGTATTTTGCATAAGTTATGTACGACAATGATACATGTTTGCTACATTAGAAAAGACCTTACAATACAATTTCAAGAGCAGCTATACGCACGTCGCTTCGGTCAATGACCAAGCATGGGCACATTGGGTAGTCCGTTTATGAGATGTAGGCATACGTTTCAAAAATTGATATTTGACTCTAAAATGTTTCCCGTAATCTGTCATTTCATCGAAATCCTATCTACAAATATAGGCTACCCCGCTCTTTCAAATTCTTTCGAACTCGCATAATCCCCCCCCAACTCAGTCAACTTTGTTCCAACTATATTCTCTAACCACTTGATCAATCAATAATATTTTCAATCCAAAATGACTATTTTCACTTGGCACAACAATTAAAGCACTTTGACAGTTCAGTCTTTCTTGATTATTGTTAAATCCAGTCTATTCCTCACTGATTATTAAATGCAGATCGAGTATTTCATATGATTAAACACAGCATTTATTCTTAAATATAGTACAATTCAGTCTTTCCATTATATTATCATCCTGCTTGCAATCGTTAGCGCGTATTTACATAGCGCCTATTTACTTAGCGCCTATTTACATAAGCGCCTTTTTACATAGCGCCTTTTTATATAGTGCCTCTTCAACCCCGCTTATCAGAGGTGCGCCAACCTGATTACACAAGAGTACATTATATGATCGAACAGAATGGTCATTGACCGCATCGTGATTGCTTGGAAGCCAATTCATGGACGAGGGTCCAACTGTTCATGCACTGCATACAGTGTACTGTATAGTATAGGCCTATACACATGTATTATACAGCGTTGCATTGTGGAAGAGGTCGACGGTGAAAACAACCAGAGTACCATGTATTGCAAAAGGAGGAGATTCGTGGTCAGGAGCACATGCAGTGCTCACTATACGGTGGGATGGAGAAGAACCGGCCAAGCATTATAAATTGATTCTTAAAATCAATGCCTCTATATACGCATGACACCGTTGGACAATGCATGACAGCCAAAGCAACTCGTCTTACATGTAGTATTGGAGCCGAGACGGAGGAAACTAAAATATATTATATATATATATATATATATATATATATATATATATATAGGGTCTGCAAGTTATGGCCTATAAAAAAATATCTGCTTTGAAGCCGCAGCCGATGGTCACCAAACCAGATCCATCAGCTTAATGACAATAAACATTAAAGAAACACTCGTGTTGGTCAATACTGCAGGTATACATGACATTGTATAATAATGTATACTTAGCCTATCTCTCTGATAGCCATGAGATCTGCATTGACATCTATCATCATCTTTCCACAAATATATGGTGGTGGAAATGATTCGGTGCTTACCCCGTTCTTCCGCTTCCTATTGTTATATTCTCTATGTCCATATGTGACATTGATACATTGTTACCCCTTCAAGATAAATATTCAGAGGCGCTCCCGACCCAGGTACGGCGGAAAGTCAGCAGTAGTCTATGGAAAGATTTGGACAGGTCCCGCGGAAGGGAACGCAAGCCATGCAGATGGGAGTATATAAAATTATTATATATGTCAAACAAAGGGATCCACAATAGCATGAGTTGCTATATGTGATCTCCGAGTGTCGAACTGAGAGTCTAACACTGATGCAATGTCAGACCCGGATGTGAAACCCACTTCCGGTTTGGTATCACGAGAAAAGTAAGTGGATGTTATTGAAATTTCTCACACCGCTAAGGGCGCCGTGTATGACGCAAATAATTTTTAAAGGTGCTTTAAAGTGTTCTAAGGATGTTGCCGAGTACGAGCAACTAGCGGGATGAATCTGAACTTGCAAAGGAAAACTTGCTGGCAAAACATTCATGGTGGTAAAATTTTATTAATAACAGATATACTTTCACCCGCATAGCTCGTACAGCGAGGTACATCGTTAACCGGAAAGTCATTAGCAATTCTAATGGAACTAGTTTTTCTTCGATCTGCACATATGCCAGTGGTTTTGGATATTCATATATAGGGTGGGCCATAAAAAGACCCCTATACGATATTTTTGCCAATATATATCTTGACCAGAAGTAAGAACTTTTAAATCAACATTTTCAGGTTTATCGACAATAATATTCATATAAAAAATATACATGATGGCCAGATTTCATCAAAAATATTTCAAACAGAACAAATGTTATATCATCACTTTTAGTGAGACCGACCACTGTTTTTTGACAATTCAAAAGTATAATGCAGCGAGAGTAACAAAAAGCGATTTTATTAAATCACACCTCAAAAGACTGGTGTCAAAGAAACCTGATATTGACAGATAATCATCATTATCGTTGTTATTTAGAAAAGAAACTGGTGCCAGCATAGCCACACTTCACTGTGACATCATTTAGCAAGTTGACCATCAAGTTGGTAAATAAAGAATTTTCATATTATTAATTTTGCTATTAAAACAATTAAATAGAAATTTCTAGCAAATTAAAGATCAAAATTTAAAAGAATTAATAATCGATGGTAGACAAAATGTTTATTCAGACACTTCATGAGCACTGTCATGGAGATGAAACTGTAGGCTGCCCTCAGTGCCTCTTGCTCTGATAAACAGCGATTGCAGAGAAATCAATAAAGCTACATGTAAGTACTGCTGAGAGTTAACAAAATGTGCCGTTTAATGAAAGTAGTTCGGCTCAACGTCAATATTATTACTGTGATGGTTTCGTTAAGAAAACCAATGGCCCCAAATATCCGGATCTCAATCCGATCAAGTGTGGAGAGCTGTGTTGGAGAAAAACCACAATCTGCAACCAAAACTAAGAGCGATAATAGAATTAAAAAAATTGATGGTCGCTTTGGAGTTGTTATGGAAAGATTTACCTCTGAAACACATCAACAAGACCATCAAGAACCTATAAAGAGACTCATACATAACAAGTGTGGTCATTGGTGGTGGACACATTGGACACAAGTTGTGAAGTACTAGATCTATAGGCTATCACGTTTATTTGATAACAATTATTTGAGATGAGACTTAATAAAATCGCTTATCGCCTTTTGTTAGTTTTGGTTGCATTATGTTTTTGAATCGTCAAAAAAACCGGTGAGTGGTCTCATTAAAAATGACAAAACGTTTGTTCTGATTTAAATATTTTGATGAAATCCGGCCACTGTAGCCTTGTTAGATATGAACAGTAACTGTCGCTAAGTCTGTAAAATTTGATTTAAAAATTCTTACGTTTGGCCAAGATATTGGCAAAAATGCGTATTTTGGCCCACACTGTAGAATTATAGACAGTTCAATGTTTTGATTAGCATGGTAATTCGATCTGCTTGTTGGTGGCCTCTTTCATGCTGACTCAATGGCTGTTGTTCGGAATTTGGCACGTGCCAATCGTGCCATTATTATTGATCGATGAAGTATTTTCACGGTAGCACCCCTGTTTGGTCCATTTTACCGAAACAAAAGATCTCCCGCCATTGCATCAGCGATATTTCCTTTTTTGCACGCTTCTACCTTTCAATAATGTTGGATCTTCTTGCTGGGTTAATTTGAACACATCCTCTTCGCTACTCAAGGTGCGTTTAAAGTCTTCAACAGTGTTGTTGTTGAACAGTTCATCCGCGTATCAATTGTCGTTTTTCCTATGCGCAGCATCGCGTGAACACACACCACGTGACACACACCACGTGACACATGACACCAGCTGTGGATTCAACGGAATTCGAAGACAAATGTTATCTCAGACACATGCATGCTTTGTCTGAGGCGGATTTATGACTTGGCGTCGGACGCGCGTCATCGACCATGACGGATTCACGAATTCAATACCACGCTTGCCTGAACGCCAGAACACAGTACTGTTATTAATAGCTCTTAAGCCACTCTTGGCTTATCTTTCTCTCCTTTCAATCACCTCTCGTTGAATGCGAGATCCCTAAGTATTTTAACCTTTTTTACGTCTCCAAATCTTGTTGACCAGTAGTATACCACGATTGTATTTCCTATGAGCAGGGCTATAATGGTAAATTTTGAGGTGAGTACCCGCTGACCGGGAGAAAACCGACTTTTTGGGTCAAATATTTCTGACGCCCTTTTTTTAGTCATACAGCCCAAATCTTCAGAAAATGTCAACAATTTCCCGTCCGAAGAACTTTTGATCTTTTTTGTCATTCGCTCCGAATTTCATGAAATATAGCCTACAACTAAATACTCTTTGCCTTTTTCATGCGTATACCGGACCCACACGCTCTTTGTGAGTATACGCTGTATACCCGCGTATACCCTTGATTACAGCCGTGCCTATGAGGATATACGAATGAGGTTTTTTTTTATTAAATATAATAATTATGGAACCGGTACGCGAACTGTAGCACGGTCAATTGGATCTGCTACAAGACTAGCTTACATGATCATTCCTCAGAGATTCAAAATTACATATATCTCAGGTTTCTATAGGCAGAAATCAAGTACACCAAGCAACTGACTTGAAAAATGCGAATCTGGCTGCATTCAGTGTATCTTCTCCTTCTGCGCTTTCTACAAAATTTAGCAATTATGGCATGCAGAAGCTTCGCTCATTTCTTTCTTCAGTGCGACAAAGAAGAGCAAGGATTTTTTCTTTAGCAATTTTGATAACATAGACAGAAGCGAAAAAGCATGATCACCGTCAGTCACTGAATTATTTGTCTGCATGAAGTAAGATTGCTCATCAGGCAGAAAAGTCAATTCCATTTCTATCCTTTCTCTCTCGGTAAAAAAGTTCCTTCCGAGAGAGTGACTTTATTGACTCCAACTTCGGGAACATCGACTTTGTCCATGCAATTCATCTCTGTATACCATCCTCGTAATTAAGTTCCTCAATTTTTTCACCCCGCCCCCGTTTACGAGATCTTCTGTTGTGAACATCTTCAGAGTATATAGGCTACATGTACACAGTACACTCTCCTTCCAGCTCCTGCTTTTATTTAAGTAATTTAACCCAACAGCTTCGAACGTAAACGATTTAAATGCATGACAATACTGATACATGCGACATCTTTCACCGTTAGCTGCAAAATTGCAAACTACTATAATAGGTAATCGGTAGGCATACGCTTATACCAACTAAATTTTCATTGTAGGCCTATAAATGATGCTTCTGCACACTTTAGAAATTTTTGTTTCTACGAAGAAAGACTGTCATCAACTGCAACGAGAGTCTCAGTCCCCGCTCCTGTAGCTGTATAGTCCAACATTTTGGTTGAGGGCGCTCACCGGATTGATTTAGTATATACCTTAGAAATCCAGTAAAGAAATTAACACTTTGTTCGCCAAACTGTTGCCAATCTAGTCCACGAGGAGACGCAGCCTAATAGATGAATCTGCACTCAGTATGTTGTGTGATCCCTCAAGTCAGACACTGACAGACAGTCTCGGACGATTTACATGTACGTCATACTATATTGCGTCATGGTAAATTCAAAGCGACGGAAGTGACCCACTAGTATGACGTGTATGCTATTCATATAAATGAGCATCTTTTTGTGTAAAAATGGACATTATGAGGAACTGTCACCTGATCAAAGCATTATATAGATTCTTTTCTAGTGGTAGGCCTAGCAGCAACTTTTTTTAGTAGGCTATTTCTATGGGTTGAAAGGGTGAATAAGAAGCAGTGAAGCACACTATACATGAGAAACAATTCATTTTCCGTATTTGCTATTCTAATCAATATCATTGCACTTATTTTTGTGCTTTATTTAACACATTAACGACGAACTGCATATGCCACTTCTCATGTATTGCTTTTTGCGTTTGTGCATTACACTCTCGTCTGTAAAGTGTTAAAGTCAAATACTGTATATTATGAATTGCATCCGCCATCTTTGTTGTTTTTGAAGGTTGCGCTTTCATTGACCCAAGGTGAACTGCACGGTCAACATGAATGATGGCTTTGTCAGATGGCTTCGAAGACTTGAACATAAATTTCGCTGCGAAACAATTTTGCTTAAAATTCTTCGTGAATAGGAATTGCTGATTTCTTGTGTAGGCTACCGTACTATAAATATACACAACTTAACTGATCCACATAGACAAACCACTGTAACACACACACACACACCCACACACACACACACACATCATATTTATAATCTATAAATAGATAATTTATTGATCTATCCGCAAATCATTTGCAGAACAAACACAACGCATATATATATATATATATATATATATATATATATATATATACATGTGCAGTTGTGCACACGAATCAGTTATAGCCTGCATGCATGCATAATTGCATATACATAATTTAGATTCGCTCTATTGCGCATTTTAAGCATGCGCTGCAGAATGATTGATCCCTTCGTATACGAAGCGGTTGCCTGCATGCTATAATATATATATAGTATAGAGTACAAGGACCTTACTATGGACCACGAACCATGAACTTCAGATAACAGGGTCGGGAAGAACATGACAGGAGATTCACGAATATACGAGTCTCTCGAGCAGTCTAATGTATACGCTGTATACGTAGACTTATAGTCATATTATATATATATATATATATATATATATATATATATATATATATATATAGTAAGTATTGCTTCGGCCGGGGACCTGGCTTAACATTTGACTGAATAAACTTCCGGTGCCACATTTGAGTCACGTTCAACTTGAGCCAATTGAAACTTCATGTTATTTCTACTCCTAATATTGTCAATGACCATCATTATGTGCATTCTTTGTGCATATAAGCGTACCATTAATAATAAAAATCAGTCGTATATTATCTCATTTTGTTTACATTGTACAAGCACGAACGACTAGCAATGTCCAACGATATCTTCCCTTCTTTCTTCAGGAAAAATCGGGCAATGGGAGGAGAACTTATATCTGTCTTAAGCACTGTGACTCTTCAGTCTTTTTATTCAAAGCTGGAAATCCATCGTTTCAATAATCTTACCTGATTATCTCAATCAATCTGCGGCGTATATTATATGGTGGCATGTATATTATATGGTGGCATGTATATTATATGGTGGCATGTATATTTAGGTGACCCATCGATATAGGGCCTACAAATCCACGAAGGCAGCAAGTTCTTCCACGCAATGAATCACCTGTTGGCACAGTTTAAAGAACCATATATCTTTATTCTTAATTCATGAACTTAAAAAACTTACATGGCGCCTGCATCAGAATATTCGCTTTCGTGCAAGATTTGTTTTGTTAAAGCGTGTTATAAATACCTAATTGTATTGTTATTATTGCATTCACGAAAACAGACGTCTCTTCAGCCTTGTGGCTTTGTTAAAGACCTTAACCATCAAAGCTGGTTATGTCATACTGAGATGTAGTGGGTATAAAGTCTTCTGAGGATGCCCGAGGTCCATCGACCCTGAACACAACATCGACCTCCACTATACGTTGTCTACGGATAAATTACTCCGCAGCAGGCACGATCCTGACTCTCCATTTCTATAGCGCTATTGCGGACCTGTATACATACGTGGCTAAGGGAGATATTTGTCCGCCTCGGATTAGAACGGCAGCTGAGGAGAAGGAGGAGGAGGAGGAGGATTACGGTTTCTAGAGAACAAGGTTGAGTGCAATTAATTGACTGCATGAAGCAATCGTCTTGAGACAAGCGCCTTCAGCGGCGGCGGAGGTCAGCATGCAGGCGCCGGAAAACGATTACGTGATTGTCCATGGCTTTCCAGGAAGTCTATAGATCGGCGCTGAGTGAATTTAATTTCCGACAACTGTCACCAAAATGACATTGTCAGGTTGCTCCTGTGTTTTGCCTGCGTCGCTGAAAGTGCGTCGATAAAATACATCCGACTGTCATCTGTGTGAAGGCGGTTGCAAGATATGTGTTGGACTGTATTGTAACTGCAAATTATGCCAATAAATCATACTCTACCACTGCCTTGGGCAACAACATAGATAAGCCTATATATATATATATACACATACAGGCCTAACATAACTATAGACATGTACATAGATATAGACCTATATAACATGACTGTGTATATGGTGTAGGTCCCATATAATAGGGTGGCGCAGAGAAAGTGGGACTTGCTGAAATCTTAATCTTATAAAAAGCAATACGCAATGTATCAAATATTATGTTTTAGTCGGTTGTTAAACTGTAAAATTATCCCTACTCGCTAACTCAACGTGTAACGTCATATCACCATTTCGTGAATTTCAGGTCACCATAATTCTTTATAGGTCTACTTTAAGCATAATATAGGATATGTTATGATGGAAAAGTGCAAATTTGAACAGTTATACTCGGCAGCTTTCCAAACGAGAGAAGTGTGCGAAGCATTTGGGTTAGCATACAGATGAAAAGCGTTTACAGGTTAATTCTCAAAATGATCGTGTTTATTCTGAAAGATTTACAAAAACAAGTTCCAGCAACGAGATTCGTGCACGAACATGATCATTTTCAGTCGTGGCATCATAGTTTCGGTTGGTGTGTCTCGATTCTTTTGAATGGAACCTGTGTGCACGGTTTGCTGAAGCTGGAGTGAAAGTCAACTGTAGGCTAAGCATTGCCATGATCACGTCTAAAGACATGTAGGATTGCTTCCATGCAGATATTCGAGTGAAATGCAGGCCCAATCGTCAAAGCTGGACACTGCAACACGCCGAAGCTCCTTTGCACACGGCAATAATTTAAAGAAACCCGATTCAACTTTCTTCTTCGCGAGGATGTCACGTCACCTTCTACGAACCATGCAGACATGTGGCTTCCAAATATCCTAGATTATGTTATTTGGGTCGCCCTCCAAAAACCAGTCTACCTTTGTGGTCAATTTGCAGCAATAGATCAATTGAAATTGAACATTGCTGAGGCGTGGCAAAACTTCTCTCATCGGTTTATAAGACATAAGCATTGACCATGCACGCAGTGGCGCAGACGTTTAAAAAAAACTGTTGAAACCGAGGTGGACACATTGAATTTGGTTTATGAGTTTGTATCAATTAGCATTGCCAACAATTTACTTGTTTTTCTTAGAGGAGAACGTTAAAAACAAAATAACTTTTTCAAATGTTGCTAGGAAGGCCCACTTTCTTTGCGCAACCCCGTTTATGTGTGTAAGTTCGTTCTTTCTTTCGACATCGTCTGTGCTACGGCGCTATAAAAATCAATGTTATCAAATATGTCAGAAGGCGATGCGTCAAAACATTCAGCTGTTTCAACGTTGTTCGAAATCTCAATGCTAGGAGGTCGAAGGTCACCGTTTCGTCATAAAGCCGTCCATATCAGCGTCGTCACGGAGGTTTGATTTGATCATGGATGTCATAAATTGGCGCTAGGCCTAGATTTAACAATCGCTATTCTGCTCATCGTCAATGCATGTTGCAATGGTCGCGACGCTGTTCAGCTACAATTCGGACAGAATTATCCTATGGAACCTCTCTATCATCTAAAATTCTGATTTCATTAATGGGTTCATCCTGACTGAAATGGTGATGGTCCTTAGGAAGAGGCTATATTCTCAAGAGAGAATGAGCTTAGTCTCAGTAGTGTGATGTATATGTATGTAACTGCGACCCTGAAAATAAATCACTATTAATCCAATGATTTCAATACAGATTTTGTCTCCAATTTAGGCCTACTTTCATACTTACATAGGCCTATAATAGGATTCCATAACTTATTCAGCTAACACGCCCTTGCAAATCGGCTAAGAAGAGTCTCCAAAATTCTCAGGAGTCCCATTCAGACCGCGACCATTTTGAAGTCGAGCGACAGTTTCACAAGAAATAAATAATATACGATAAGTCTGGGAAGAATCTTGTCGAAAAAATCATAGGCCTATAATAGGATTCCATAACTTATTCAGCTAACACGCCCTTGCAAATCGGCTAAGAAGGTAGGCTATAGAACACCTGTATATAATTCTTATCGACGCTTTCAAAGGTGACATTCTGAATGCTCTTTGTTAAACTTTCAAAACCGAGTCATTTCCTTAAATATAAAGTGTTGATATAGTTTCACAAACAGTGCAACGAACAACCAGCCGTTCTCAGTCTATTCTTAGCACGCGAACATATAGTAATTGGCCGATAATTGTCTCTATACACTGTCGACAGCAAAGCACTGGTTCTTCACCGTCGGCAACACAATAGTCAACATTGCAGAAAGGGTAACTGATCCGCCGTGGAAAATTGGCTGGTAATTGACGAAGCGATCGGCATCAAAGCCATATCACTTCAGAGAAACTGAAACCCAAGAAAGAATCTCGCAGTTCAGTTCCGTCGAAGGAGGCTCACATATCGCCATCATCGTCGCCAACATTATTGTCATCAGAAGCAGCAGCAGAAGCAGCAGCAGCAGTACCCAAAAGAAACAACTGAACTTGATTCTGATGACAAATGCGACGTTATTGTCATCATTGGCAAACATGCCACTGTATATGTTATCGATGTGATAATGCACAAATTAAATCGCGGTATAAAACTGAAAGAGACTGAATAACATAATTTTCAGAACACGAATAATTCGTCAATTAAGTCTTGCAATAAAACGCTCATATAATCTTAGTTCGATGCAACTTAATTGTTGCGACTTTTGTCATTTTGGTATAATTGCCTTCGATAGTCATTCCCACATTGCGGCAGTTACTGCTTTCCCAGAAAAAGTTGAGAAATACAAAGAAATGCAAAAAGTGCAAAGAAATGCAAAGAAATGCAAAAAAGCGGAGGCGGCATGACATATCCAGACAATGATACGGAGGCGGCGCCAAGCACCTACAGCGAGGATGAAGAAATGCAGTTATGCAACAGATTTACTAATGGATTATAATCTCAATTACCCGAAAGCACTTTTGCTATCTTCAGGCTCACATGTCAAGGACCACTCACCGCCATCATAATGTTCGTTCGAGGCATTCTAGCGTCCATGTTTGGCTGAATTAAAAAAATGACAATTGCAACTGCCAATCGCAATGACAGAATATGACTGGTGTAATCTAATCTGCAAATCCATTGCGCAGTCATCGAAAAGCAATTAGCAAAGTCCATTAATAAACACACACAAAGAAAATTACATGTATATGTACATTATGTTTATCACGGTTGGTCCATATTCCTCACCACTTCCTCAGCACTTTTTAGTTGCTGCTGCAGTGAAGCCGCTGGGAGAGGAGTGAGTGAATGAGTGAGTGAGTGAGAGAGGGAGTGAGTGAGTGAGTGAGTGAGAGCGGGAGAGAGGGAGATAGAAAGAGAGGAAGAGACGGAGAGATGGAGAGAGGGCGAAAGAGAAGAAGGAATTGATGGCTGTTGGAGATATGGAAAGGCAATTAGAGTTGAAGGGAAGGAGAAACGGAAAGGAAAAGGTTTGGATATATATATATATATATCCAAACTTTATATATATATATATATATATATATATATATATATATATATGGAGAGATGAAGATATGGAGAGAGATATATATATATATATATAGAGAGAGAGAGAGAGAGACAGAGAGAGAGAGAGAGAGAGATAGATAGAGAGAGAGAGAGAGAGAGAGAGAGAGAGAGAGAGAGAGGGGGTATGGAGGGAGTGATACATGTATAGTATCACGAACCTTTCACCTAATAATTAGACCTACGTATAATTAGACTATAATGTCACATCGAAGAGATAAGCTTACAAAATAGCGAAATCTCAGCAACTCCAACAGAAATTCTAAAACGGTAATTACGACAATTTCTATATAGCATCACCAGTAGCTATACAGCTAATTCTGATATGATGCAGACGAGTCCACACTATATATATAAAAAGCAGACCATAATTTTATTTTCTAGCCTGTTAAAGTCCATGTGTTATGGAGACATTGGTCTGAGAAAATGGACAATAGTATATGTGCAAACAACACAAGCCATTGCAAATAAGATCCACACACACATTCCACACCACCACCACCAACAACAACAAACACAACAACAACAACAAATGGATAAGATGATGATATCATATGCATCGTATACATAGATCCACGCTGGATGATGTAGGCCTATATAATTACTGACACGTGTCTACAGTATATATTAGACTTCATATAGGCTATAATTATTAGAGTCATAGCCTATCGCTGACCTTATTAGCAACGGCATGCAGTGCATCGCCATCACATGCATACAGTCGCATGTCGTTGGTCATCGTCCTGTTAAACGTGTGTGTCATGTGTTGTTATGTGTTGTTATGTGCATCATCATCATCATCCACCGTTCATTCATTCGATTTATTCACGTCGTCATCCTTTGTTGATCATCGGCTTCAAAGTCAGTCCATTATCCCCCATGAGAGGGATAACTTCGTTTACCGACCACCCCCCCCCCCCAACCCACCCCCTTCCGCGGCCGTTGACATCAGCACGCAACAAGTGAATGTATACACTCTTTATACACATAATACACCGGGTATGTAGGGAATAATCTGCATCAAAGACACTGAACTGTGGGGACCGAATTCCACATATAGGCTAAGTATCTATATATAAGTATTTATTATACGTGGATGCTGTATATTTATATAAATAAAATATATAGATCTACATGTATGTATATTATACATCTATATTGTTTACGCAAGCGGGAAAGATACAATACTCATGGGAGAACGCTTTAATGTAGAAGTACATTATGTTCGCGTGTCAACTCTAATGCGAACTAGAGCCTACAAATAAGCAAAGCAATCTTATCAGGTATATAGAGGCCCTGTGTACATACATGTACATGAATGTCGGTGCTGACGACTGACCTGCGAACTCCCCGATATGCTTAAGCTGCACGCTATAGCGGACGGCTCGATCTTCACTTTCAATAATAAATCACAGAATATGCCGGACATAATTATTGCAGCATATATTATATAGGCCTAAATAGTCTACTTTTAAAACGGCTGATCGGTCCTTTATCGGTATAAGCAAGCCGTGAAAACCTATTATGCTAATTACTAATCAAATACGGTTTAATAAGCGTTTGTGGTTAATCACGAAAATGAACTTTATAGGTATAGGCCTAGTAGGCTGCTTAGTCAGCATGGATTCGACTGAATTCAAAATCACGTTGGATGATTCGTTACAAGGAAAATCAAATCGCAGATTTCGAATTGATTCCTCTATTTTCTTAAAATATTTATGGCCAGAAAAAGTTTGTGAACGTGCGATACGTGTGAAGAAAAGACGAGCATACGAAAGCAGAAGGAACCATCGAATATTCGAATTCAATGGTAGTTTTAGTTTCGAAAGATCCAAATAGAGGTGAAAACGTAACGACGAAATTATGCTTCATCTTATTTAAATGTTATGTCATGTGAACCAAGGTGTAGTGTAAATAGTTGGTCATTGAAAGAGCATAAGCCTACTCATATGATATTGGATTTAGAATTGTGTGCTAGTTTAAAACATCTGACTATTGATTGGCTTAATAGATGATGTACGTTTATTTTATCATGTCTGCACACCAAACTGAGGATAGCAATTGGTCTATTAAAGAATATTCTATGCACTTAACTTGATTCGTGAGAGCTCTTCGATATGCAGGGAAAAGGTGACGTAATCATGTTGGCCTCTAGTGGTTTAGTTGCAGCACATTAATGTTTTTACGTCTCTCTAAAACGCAGCCTATATAATTATTATCTATCCGATCGTATACACACGTATTCATGACAATCGATAACCGTAGAGCGCAGCACGCGTCTGAATGAAAAGTGGCAGTTGTTTGACCAGGTGACCAACGACCGGATCATCAAACAGTAGCGTCTGTGTGTCCGTGAACAAGGAGGACATCTGTAGCTGAATTTCACTTCCTTCAGCTTTTCCATGTTGGAAAGTTCCATTTTTCGGTGCTGCGTTTTAAACTTTCATAAACTTAGCAAACTCACAAATAATTATTTCTAATCGGCTTTAGGCCACTGTTGTTGCGTTTAAAATTTCAGACAAATCCTAAAAGTTTTGACCGAATTATGGCACTTTTTGTAGAGTTCTACTTGTCATCGGGACACCGTGTATAAGTAAAGGAAATCCTATGAACAGTTAGACAGTAGAGGCCTCTATTGTTTACTGTTGTGTCTGTCTGGCCCTTTACAGAATTCAATTCTGTAGCCTATATATTTAGTTCCAAACCAATATGCAAAAAAGCTTGCTACGAGCTTCCTTTCTAAAATGTCTAGCTCTTCTGCTTGTGTATAGGGTGAATCTCGAGATGGCTGTAAATCACGCCTATCCTATTTTGTGCATCGTCAACATTTTCCAATTTTCCATTGCGGACGTCACATAAAACTTGTCGAATGACGAGTGGTCTGGTCCTTCGTCTGTTGACGCCATCTTTTATGGCTGTGTGCAATTTCTCCGATGGCACTATAGACGTCGGCCGTGCATCGTTCATCAAACGCAAGGGAAGAGCTCGAGCTACTCAAATCGGTACATTTCAGCTGGGTCCAACTTTACCACAGCAGCCGTTCACCCGTAGCCAGCTGCCAACCTTGCAGCTCCGTCTTAAAACGGTGTAAAACGCCGAATTGGATCGTTACAATGAATCTAACGCCAGTTAAATGTTGTCATGGATGATGAAAGCCAGTGAAGTCTCCGCTTGCTGCTAAGGAAATGACGAGAATATGGCCGCCATTTTCTAACGGCCTCGCTCGATATAAGCGTCGTAACTTGCAAGGCGCACGACAGAGGCCGTGACTATAGTGTTATTAATTTCTTTTCATTAGCACTAAAATATCCGCACACACTACCACTTCAATAATAATACAAAATAAACAGTTATCGCACATAATATTATCCTTTCACTGAGCTTTTAAGTGGTGTCTGCAGACCACGATACAAGATTGGAGTGTCACACAATGACGTCATTCAGACAACTTAATCTCGTAGACGCCCGTGTCGCTCGAGTTCATAATTATCGATGACTTTTATTTGATTAGGAGTCTAAGCTTGTAAATGCAATGCTTTCACAACATAGGCTTACACAGTTCGCCGACGAAGACCACCTACACTACATCTTCACCGAAACACATCGTGAGTGTATATAATATTATAATGTATGTGTTATTAGTCTAGGCTATGAAGGACCACATGCAGTTACGCATGTATATGCCAACGTTGCTACTCATAAGTGTACCAATACGGCACATAACAAAAATAATTAGTCCCACAATAAAAAAAATTCCGGATCAACGCAGTATTTCATAAAAACTTTTTAGAATTATTTTGTTTCATATATTCGCATGCCTTCAGTCCTTTAATTCAGCTGGTCTACATGCATTAATAGAGACACGGAACCCAGTTCTACCTACGCCTCCATTGATCGTCAGCACATTACCGCCTCCATCAACTAGACCTATAAAAATACCTCATTCCCAGAATTCTTCAATGCATTGCTCCATTGCTCAAATCTGCAATTCCTTGTTTTCTTGAAAATAGGGCTTCCTATACAGAGAGTAAACAAAGTTCCATTGTATTCGCTCTAGTTGCAGAGGCTGCGAGCAAGAAAACATTACAGCTTCTGGCAGATTCCTCACCTAATAGGCCTACGACTCGAAGTTTCTTGAGAAAGTAGACGCCTGTACTGTTTGAGGATAATGGGAAAAGGCGTTATAACAAGTGGCTTGAACGATAGGTGTCACTGCGGTAGATAGAGGTTATGCAAGAACTGGAACAAGCTAATGGACTGGATTTGGAATTAAACAAATATAACAAATTGTTACACATTACAAAGGCCTATAGTATTCCAATACAATACGCCCTTCTTACATAGCTCAGATGTGTTCACGCCTCGACCATGGGCGCCCGCACACAGGGGCAAAATGGGACACTCCCCCCCTGGAAAATTGACACACTTATTTTTAAACTACTTCCTTTAGGTTTTAACAAATGTCTTCGCATTAGAGGATTAATAAAACTAATGATGGACAAAGTGAAACTAATAAACCTATGTTTAGAAACATCTATAAAATAAACATTCCTTTAATTTTCGGCCCTGCATTTTTAAACCTCTTACTACAATTTTTTTCAGCCATGACCAATGACCATCGTGTTTTGCTCCATCCCGTAAAACTTTCTGCAGGCGCACTTGCATGGCCTCGACGACACAACTGCAATTACAGAGCAATATTATTGCAATTGACCAGCTCGAGGTTCATATACATATAGTAACGTCCCGGACGAGGATCAAACCCTATACTCTCCGCGTTACAGACCGATTGCTCAAACCAAGCAGTCACGCCTCTGTTGAGAAAAATTGGTACTGTTGAGAAAAATTGGCACTGTTTAGAAATATTTGTACTGTTGAGAAAAATTGGCACTGTTGAGAAATATTGGTATTGTTGAGAAATATTGATACTGTTGAGAAACATTTGTACCCTACTGTTGAGAAGAATTGGTAGCCTACTGTTTAGAAATATTGGTAGGTCTACTGTTGAGAAACATTAGTACATGTCTGGATATTTGTGAGAAAATAAGGATTGTTTTACGAAGTCGTTTGTCACAACGTGTGCAGTCTAGAACGTAACGCGATGCAATATCCTGCAGAAGAGAAGAGTTTGCAATCCAGTGAAGAGTTCTTCGGATTGTCAATATCCTCTGCTGCCGACGATATTAATGGCTGAGCTGGCGAACACACTGCATAAACTCAAGAGCAGATCACAGCAAGACTGTTGTGTCTAACTGCCCTCCAATTCGTGAATACATACACACTGAAATACATAGAGGCATACAAACTTACGCGAATTCATATGAACTCATATGTATAAATATACATACCCTTTATATATATATATATATATATATATATATATACACAGACTTGCATACATACACACATGCATATTATAGTATAAATACATACATACACACGAATCATATATACGCTTATACAAACATACATATTACATACATGTACATACATTTACATACATACATACATACATACATACATACATACATACATACATACATACATACATACATACATACATACATACATACATACATACATACATACATACATACATACATACATACATACATACATACATACATACATACAGAAGATATTTGCAGACGGTGATCTTTGTGAAAAGTCGATCATATTCACATGCACGAGCATTTTATCAATGCTATTTTATTTTTCTAGAATCCATTAATTTGAATAAGTGCATCGCAAGACTCAGCAGATGAAAATCACGAAAGACATCAAATCAACAGAACAATCAGAAAAAGATGAATATGCAAGTCAGAGTGGAACAGATTAATGGTTAAAGGTGTCAACTTCAAAGAAACGTTGGATAAAGTCATGAGGAGAAGAAGCACAAACTGCTTGTCAAGTCATTCCCCAATTCCCATAGTTGCATGGAAAAACCAGATGGACAGAGTGGATACTAGAACCAACAGACATAAAGGCTACAATAACAAAAATTGAATGCACTCGATGTATACCAACCATGGCAAATTGAATGTCATACCAGAGCATATTATTAGGAAGCCGGTCTGGAGACTCATGGGCAGCTTATTAGAAGGATCGGAGGGGAAGCTACAGATGAGAGACCTTCGCGTGAATTCAAGCATGCAGTTCACCTACTTTTTACATTATTAGAATTATCGGTGTTGCTTTTACACAGCGGATTTGTCTAATGTGTCCATGTCTTTATTTACTAATCTTATTAGGTCTATACTACGCGTATAGCCTATATATATATGGTATACATATAGGTCGCGATGACAATAATTATCTCTTTCATTGTTTCTTGGGGGGCTCTATAATTAATTAATTATGCCGATGCATGATCTTGCATAATGTATATAGAAGTTCATGGCCGATGTCACCGTGTGCTATAGATCGGGTACCGTCAGAATTATTTCTTTTGTTGAGGAAACGTGTTTAGCAATTCACTATATAAACGCGTTTTTATCGACTGATGTCTTGTCTCCATAATTATGCGGGCGCTAAATAAATGCATTGACACCATACTAAACTATACTATCACCAACACGCTATTGTTAAGTGTCAGCCGAATACATATTATTATTTATTATGGCATATATGTGTGCTTTATATGCTTTATATGCTGCATATGCTTTATTATTAAATATATATATATATATGCATAAAACTATATATATGCACATATTATATATATAAATACTATATATATATATATATTTATATATATGATAATTCTGTTTCAGCGGCTATCGCGCCTGAATATTTCATTTTCAGTTGCAATTGAGGCCAGTTGACATTTGTTTATTAGCCTCTGCATACGTTTTTTTCTAAAGATGGAATGGGATACCAACTGACATCATCAGCCGAATCCAACATCCGACTTCTGTCAGGCAGACAGAAACCGACAGACAGAGAAAGACAGAGAGACAGAGACAAAGAGACAGATAATAGACAAAGAGACAGATAGACAGGCAGAGAGAGAAAGACAAGTAGAGAGCCAAACAAAGAGAGTCAGACAGAGACATAAACAGACAAAGCGAGAGACAGAGCGAGAGACAGGGCGATCATCGACGCAGGCATACATGCATTGTAGGTTTAAAGCGACCTATATTATTATTTTACCGCGTCGGACTCCGTCTTTATTATCAGAATGATCATTATGCATGATTCGATTTAAATGACAGGTAGCGCTTGTTTTTCTTTTACCTGCATTACCATACTGTCTCCAAACGTTTTAGTCAATGACTTCCTTGTCCTTGAACAGCAACGTTCGCATTTGACTTCTTCTTTTTAAAGTCTGCTCTGCATTATTATATTGACCTGCTCTCGAATTGCGCCATTTTGTCATCCTGTCATGAGTTACGGAAGTTGAAATCATTAATGTCAGCACGGCTTGGAACCCGTCAAGCCAAGCTCCTTCAATTGCTTCCTCTCCCGTTCGCTGCTTCATCAACCGGATTCACATCCGACTTCTGTCAACCGTCTATACATGATGCTCGCCATGGCAAACATGATCGGTCGATTCATGAAATTAGCGACGGACACACGCCGCTTCTTCTGCATGTAAACACGGACTTTGATCAGCAGATGGAAGGAAAATGGAGCAGGTTCGGTTGAGTGACGTTGATGTGACGTCTACAGCGTTCTACACGCCGTTGCGTCAACTCTTGCCAGCGGCATTGAAGTCTGAATCGCACTGGGTCCAGTAAGTATAATTATCTCGTGGCAGACTATATTTCAATGGGCGTATATACCGCAGAGGCAATGAAACTGATACTAAACAACTGATTATAGTTTTACTGAGCCCATACGAAACTGTGCAGCTAAGGTTTCAATATACTGTTTACGACTTGTTATAGACTGCACCGTCGGCGTCCATCCATTTCCAACGGAAGTTTTGATGCGTTTAAAGACGCGGCCAGCAGCCCCCAATGGCGGATAACTGGCGTTTATTTTGGCGGATGACGTCGTCAGCAAATGAAAGCCTTCCGAAATCAATAGGACTGCCAGAGACGAGTCAAGCAGAGTCAAATGCGCCACATATATAAGCAACATAATTTATAGGTACGTGAACAGAATACATGGAGCGAAATAGATGCGTTGGCTGTCAAAAAATCAATATTCATTTTACAGCCAATTTTTCAAAGTGCAAAATATCTGCGTGACCAATCGCTCTTGCAGCCGCGTGAGAATAAACTTAAGTTAGCATTAGAAATAATTGGAAAGTCTAGCAGTTAACGTGTGTCTGTTTCCTGCTCTACATTGGCTATGTCGACTTAACAGAAGTTACGCCCTAACATTCTGCCATAAAACCTGTGATGATATCCTGAAATTCTGAATGCTGTTTGGTAGCCTATAACCTGTTGCAGGATCCGTTCTAGTGGCATAATATACGAGGATATATATATATATATTATATATATATATATATTATATATATATAGGCTACGGTGTTTTAATGGACCTAATAGTAGTTAAAATAATCTAAAAAATAATAATCACACACTCAAAGCCTCGATGATGATGACGATTTCGACGACGATGATGATGATGGTAATTATTATGAAGGTGTGCTGTAATAATCACAAAGCATCGTGCATTTGTTCTATTTAAACATTTAGACCTAACAGGGGATTAAATTGAGAATTAATTAATTGCTGTGTAACTCCGTGGGTTCCTCGGATATAGGCGCTTGTGAGAGACTATATAAAGGCGCTATGGAAAGAAGTGGGCGGTTCAGAGAGCGGATGTGGATATGCAGTGGCGGCGCCAGGATTTCAGTTTTGGGGGTTGTATCCTAGTGGAGAAAATTTTCCATTTTCATCCGCCAAAATTCCTGACGACTTTTTTTTAGTAATTTTCCATTTTCATCCGCCAAAATTCTGACGACCTTTTTAGGGGACTTAGCCCCCCTCTCTGCATGGCGCCGCTACTGTGGATATAATATGCAACGCAACAAATACAGTGACAGGAAGACGGTCGAAGTCAGAGAAGAGATATCATATCATACATGTGTGCAGAGAACCGTTGTATCATTGTACAGAGTTGAAACGAATGGATTTCCATGCCCAGATCATACATGTTTAATCTCTTATTCATGCACTTATAGGCGTATACCATTCATTGCATCTCCCCATCGATAAATTTCTATTAATTACAATCATTATCCACGCAATTAGTTCCATTATCCTCTGACCTTTGTCTTCTTTGTGTCACAAAACACATGGTCAGCTGCTTCTTATAATTGCTTTCTCCACGATGGCCTGTAGCATTCACGAAAGTCCATGGGTCGGTTGAAAAAAAATGACCCAAATGCAGGCACAGACTCCCATCGCCTTGGTAATGGCAATCAGGGCAGAAACAAAGCAAATCGTTCTATCGTTTTGAAAATGTCTTAAATTGTGTCGTCTTAATTATACCGATGATACTGTATACTCTGTTTTTAACAGGGAATGCGGTCATGAGAAAGGATGAGGTGTTATGGATAGGCTACATTTTGTCTTAATATAATTACAAGCATTAGACCGAACTTTGCTAAATGAGACAGATGACGCAATGTAGTCTGGCGTCGTGTGATAAGCAGTATACTAGCGCATGCACGTGTCTAATCTCCATTCGCCACCAAAGAGTCTCTCTAGCATATTATTTAACTTTCATTGTAAACAGAATTATTGCACTTCCGTTAATTCGCCATTGGCCAAGCTCATTCAAATCGGAAATTTATGGTGGAATGATTACTGTAGTTAAAAGCTTCTCAGATGTCTTCTGTTTCCTAAAGAATAGTCTATTATTTCTTATTAAAACAACAGTGGGTCTGACGAAATTGCCATATATAGCCTAGGCCTATTATTGCCGCCTATAGTCTCTTATTTGCCAACGCATGTTCTTATGTGTGAGTCTTACCTGGTATTAATGTTATCGACACAATTTTCAATAGTGTGTCAATTCAACATTAATACTCCATATAGACTTCTGAACCAACTCTCCTGCGATCTTCTCCGACTGCCATAGCCACTATATTGCGTATCTTACAGTTGTTCAGTTGATTGCCATTTGTTTTTTGTTTTCAGAATCTAAGCCAAAACAATTGTCTTGATATGAAAACAACGCCCCTCAAAAAGACTCCCATCATCGTCGTCGTCGTCGCCGCCGTCATCATCATCATTATCACCACCACCAGCAGCAGCTCTGGAGCGTTGCCATGACGACACTGCGTCATCTGATCTAATTTCCAGCTAATGCTTATAATTATATTAAGTCAAAATGCCTTCTTAATAACACCTCGTCTCTTCACACGACCGCATTCACAGATAAAAAAAACCGGAGTAGGCCTATACTGTATACAGGAGTAGGTCTATCGTCGATTTAATTAAGACTCTACATGTATAATGACATTTTCATAACGATAGAAACGATTTGCTTTGTTTCCGCCCTGATTGCCATTTACGCTTCAGCTGCTTCAACCGATTCTAAAAGCCATTGTTTTCGCTATGTGTGTTAGTTCATAGGATAATAATTTAGAGGAGGGCGCTGTAGGTTATACGCTGATGGTCAGGTAACATTAGACAGAATAGTCAGTCTGTAAAATATGTCTATGTTTACGTCTGAGAAAATTAAGGACAGCTGATTCAAGATGGACGATGTGCGCTGGTCACGTGATAAGCGACCTGATCGACATGATAGCCGTCATCATCGAAACGACGGATGAGCGTCGACGCGAAATGTTGTTGACGGAGCTTATCAGCTGCGAGACACTGACGGACATTAAGGGTCAAACACACCTCACATTACTAGGATGTTGAGCTGAAATTCTTAAGGGTCATTTGTATGGGTCATTAGTTATGTTGATGCTTTTGTGGAAACAAGAAAAGTGCACGGAACAGTGTAAGTTCGGGTTGAGGCATAGGTCCAAGCAGACGGCATCACGGTGCGAATGGTTATAATTGGTAGGCCTATATATATATATATAAGCTTTCATAGGTTACTATTGTAGGCTATAGGCTACACTAAATGTGAAAGTAAAAAGTAAAGTCCATCCAGTTCCATGTGGAATACAGGGAGGCGCTCATCTCCTTTTCAATGGACTTGAGCCAGCAATGGACGAATCCCAAGGTCCTGGATACGAGGCCAATGTATCGCAGGGCTTGCCGTTTACTTCCCAGCTTACGCCGGTACCAAATTATACTGCTTGCCATGGTGACAGTGACACGTGTGCGTAAACAACTTGCCCAAAGTCGTTAGTCTCGTTACCCGGAGTCGAACACCCAACCGCATGCTCCGAGAGCAAGCGCGTTACCGATAGACCATCGAGTCGCACTACAATGACCACATGTATTATAGACCTACTGTTGCACCTACATGTATCGTTCGGTTTTTTTAAATGAATCTTACCATGATCCAAATGTTATTGTTCGTAACATTTCCACATAATGAATATTGGTCGCTCTCTGATGTTGATTTCAAGCGGAATAGTCACGTTGGGGTGGGGGAGAGAGGACCGTGTATACACAGTGCTGGAAACTCAATGCATTGATTTGAAATGGACATACACACATTGTTCACGCACAACTAGTCCTGTTGCAAAGTCATTGGCCATTGGGATGTAAGCTCAGTCAATGAATGATATATTACAACTGCTGAAGAGATCAATACATTCGTTCACTCATGTATGTCTGCTGCATGAATATCTACACATCCGTTGCCATTTGCTGTGGTGACAGATCTACAAATAAGATAACTCGACATCAGGCGAAACCCATACATGTATATAGCAGAAAGAAACAGAAATTTATAGTTGGGGTTCACGGGAAATAATGACGAGAGAACGTTGTTCAGACTGCAACACAAAAAATATCGGAATAATAAACGACCCATAGAGTCATGTGATTAATTATATAGTAGACAGCGGAACATGATTCAAAGAGTTATTGCACAGTATACATGTATAACACAGCGTAGAAGCTTTGCGCCATTCGGCTAATCCTTGAGGAAGATTTCCCAGCGACGTGTGGCATGAACTCCTAGGCCTCCCCTCTCGATTGGAGCCTCACATTCTTAAGTAGGCCTTTATAATTATATAGGGAAGGGTATCTGATGAGCTGCCCTTGAAGCATGTAGACTATATAGACCTATAGTTTATAATCAAATATTCTATTAAATCTAGAAAAGAAATATCGAAAAGCTAACGAGTTGGCAAAATGCAAGGAATCCCAGTGATGGGGTAAGATTGACTACAGTCAGCTTCCCAGCCTCCTCTTCCGCCTCCTGCTCCCCATTCACCTTACCTTCTTTCTCTTATAGCTCTGTCTCCAGTTCCTCCTCCTCCACATCCCCCACTGCCTCCTCTTCCACCTCTGTGGCCCAGAAAGGGAAAGTTCAACAGATGGATTGTAATGGAACAGCAGCTGCTTAGAAGACAATGCGTAGACAAGACAGTCGGCAAGACATTCGACGGATCGGAAAACAGTCACAATCTGTTGTAGTTTACCTTCCTCCAGAGAGCTCCTCTCCCAATGATGGTCTCCTGCAATCCTCGTCGTCTGTGCGCTTCACGTTCTCCTTCACTGTCATATCCTCCTCGGGACCTATAACCAGGATCCAATTAATGGAACTCCAATCCGTACACGAGACCACTGTGGACCAACAAAAGCTAAAATAACGATCTGCGTACGGATGAAGAAAAAGCGAAATGCTTCACAACAATGTAATAATAATGTATTATACATTGTGCCGCATCTTTTCTTTCGCATCTGTTCTTGTTATTTTCGATTTGATTAGCCTGAAGTAGCGATGATTCAATGACCTTTAAACTGTACGATGTAAATATTTGGCCGCGACTATACATATATAATATATATATATAAAGAGAAGATTCTGTCTGTCTGAGTGTCTGTCTATAGTATATATATATAATATACATGTAGAAGACTCTTACCTACTAATATTGGGCTTGTGGACTAATATTCCGACACAACCAGATGACTGTGGTTTTAAATAACAACGCAATCACGACGTGTGTCCGATGCAACAATACTACACAGAGTTGCATAAAATATATAGCCTACCACAAGCAAAACAAATGCAAGGCGACTATGCAATTACTACACTCCGTTGATCGGGTTTGCGACCGCGAATCTGAATTACGACATAGCAGCGAAGCATTAAACGCAGCATATGCTGAAAGTAATGCTCTCACAGTGGTCTGCTGTTTGGCAGAAGCGAATTCGAATAGGCAGAACAGAGAAACAGTAACACGTGTCATGCACTAAAATCGTTGACTGAGTATCAAGCTATAAGCTCTTGCTTATAAGCAGAGAGACTCTGAGAGAGATAGACGAGAAGAAGACGAACAGATGGAGCAGAGGCAAAGACAGAGACAAAGAGACAGAGACAGATAGACACACAGACAGACAGACAGACAGACATACATTGTACGAGCAGAAGAAGACGAACATACGGAGCAGAGACAGAGACGAGACAGAGAGAGAGAGAGAGACACACAGACAGACAGACAGACATACATTGTACGAGCAGAAGAAGACGAACATACGGAGCAGAGACAGAGACGAGACAGAGAGAGACAGACACGCAGACATACAGACAGACATCCAGACGGATAGAAGAAGACGAACAGATGGAGCTGAAACGTCCGTGGTGCAGTCAATCCTCGAATTCAAGACGTTCAAGACAAGAGAAGTCTTTAAATGTAGATAGAACTATATAAGGGAGAAAGACGTCACTGGCTAGAAAGCTGAGAGAGGTCTTCTTGAACGATGGCCTACATGATCGAATAGCCGAACAGATGTTCAACAGTGATTGCATGCAGTTGTGTGGCGTAAGAATGCATTATAGTCTATCAGCGTCTGAAAACAAGATCACTGGAACAGCAGCACGCTATCGATTGGCTGCTTGATTAGAGTATTCAGTATTTCTGTCTAATGTACATTGTACGTCGTCTAGGATTCTAAATGAAAGACGATTAAGCCTGCTTAAGCCTTTTTGTGTGTGCGTGTGTGTGCTCAGGTCGTGTGTTTTCTACTGCTAGGACGAGAAGACACTGAAGACACTGAATGGTATCAGTGCAAAGTTTTCATTGATTTACTACAGCTACAAGAGAACGCTAATATCTTTCTCAGATTGGCTTGTGATAGCTGCATGATCCTGGCGTTACAAATAGTTCACACATGCAGATTTGGTGGCAGTTTTGCTACTTGTGCCATGGTAGGCCTACTGCACGTTGGAGTCAGGCTCGACGCTAAACAATTTCAGGCCACCTTTAAGAATCTCTATAGGTGTGCGATGAGATCCATGTTCATAGTCACAATAACAGAAGATGAAGAGCAAGTTGACTGTGCAATTTCTGTGTAGGTCTACTTCCGCAGCTAATGACATATCGTCACATTTTAACCTGTAACAGTTTTAAGATTGTGAAGTGACTATAAAGATCATTCGAACAGCTGCTGCTGGTCTTCTGTTCAATTCACTCAACAGTCGCTGCTCAGTTGATATTATTGTGTATGCCCTATCAACATTCATTTCAGTTGCTCGTCCATTCAATAGATAAATGTAAATGACAGATACGGCAGTCCTATAAATAGGCCTATATAAAAGTTTGAAAGGGTCACAAATAAATATAGCGGTATATCTTCGCTTATTGAAAATCTAAATTAGTGTAAAACGACATCGAGATGCAGATTAGGCCTACATGAGAAATTAAATTGTTCTCATAAGAAAACGATTTCTTCGCTATTTTCTGCATAACACTCTTGCTATCAAGTTTCTATCATCTTGTCTTGAAATTTAAAGTTAAGCGGCTTAAGGCGAAAATTGTAAAGTTTTGCATTTCTCTCGGAAATAAACCTATGGCATTAATACATGATTCTCGTTTATGATAACCGCCTGCAAAAGTTTCCTCTCTGCTTCGTCAAGTTTCTCCTCTATTCCTTTAGTTATTGACGGTATATAGGGCATCCGATTTTCTGCATTTTCTTCTGGAATAGGCTTAGGCCTACTCTAACTGGATCTTGCGACGATCTTTTGCTTAAGTAAAGCTCCACCAGGCTGGAGCTGCGTATCAAAAGGTGGTCAATGGCTGCATGGGTTGTAATTTATAGAAATGCTATTGATATTCTATAATAATTATGGCATCGTACGTTGCTAAAAAGATTAGTCATTGAAAGCTGGCAATCAATTTCCAAGTCATTGAAATTTCTAATGAATTCTTGCTACCTGCTTTTTAGGGTTTATTGAACGATTCTTTACCTATCTTGAATGTTACATTTCTTAAACTTTGGAATATGAGATGTAATATATAATCAAGACACCAAATTAGAAACTAAGCAGTTCGGTCCATCCCTAAAATACTGTGAAAGAGGGTTCATCAACTATAGACTCCAATGTTCAATTGAGGCTGCGCCTATTGTCTTCCACTGGTCGGCAGCATAAAATTAATGAGCTGTTAAAAGTCAGTTCTGATTGTTAGCCAGAAGCTTCACGTCATCCTATCACCTCAACTCGTTGAACGCATTCCAAACTGAACTATTATTTTGGAACTATTTGCACAAATTTTTTTATGTCAAGATCTACCAAGAGACGATTTAGCCAGTGCTTCAAGTGTACAAAAAGTGCCTGAACGCTCATTATTTCTCCAGTATCTGCTGTCCAAATAAGTGGCAGGACGTCGTTGAGATCGTAGTGTTTCAAAGCTTGCTGGTGTTTAACAACGACACTGCTATATGTGACAGATGATTAATGTCGCCATCCCCCTTTATGCAGACTTTTGACTGGCACTATCAGACAACGAACAGTGGCGGAGTGACAGTGTTTCGAAGTCGCAGTTAACGATAATCATAGGGATGCGTGTGCAAAATGACGACGAGCTTTTTCCTATTAGAGAAAATAATAGGAACGAACGCTGTACTATGGCCATCTGGCGAGTAAGTAAGAATAATATCAAGTGCCACAACTAATTTCTTCAGCGATCCTGATTCCGCACAAGGCCAATCGACTTCCAACTCAAAGCAAAATTAATAAAAATCATAGCCTTCATAGGCCCTTTGTTAAGTGACATCGACAATCGTGCGCATACAAGTTTATCAAGGTCATAGCATAAAGTCCAATTAGCATGCTGTCGCAGGCTGAGGCATACCGTCCACACTTCATCATGTGCACCTTGAGCAACAGCCTTAAACGCGCGGCTGCTCAACGTCATAGCAATATAATGCATGACACTTATACTGAAGCTTAATGAACATGAGCAATAACAGTAAATAATCATGATCATAAAAGAGGGAGCAGAATGCTGATGAAGCATAATTTTTAAGAGAAATATAATATATGTTGAGACGTCACTGCAGGTTACGTTTGACTAATGATTTCTGATGAATTTCAAAAGTGAGGAAACAGATTAATCAGATCATACATCTGATCCATCATCCCCATCATTAGCAATGAACAGAAAATCCGTACACGCACATTGTTCATATATAGAGGGAGAACATTTTAAATCATGTGCACAGCAGCACAGTTTTAAAATAATTGTTGGCTCAAAATCTTTGATTGGCAAAGTGACAGCCGGTGAGTCTATATGAGTACTGACAGAATACTTCAGTGTCTAATGATCTCATACATTGAATTCTATAGCGCCATTGAAATAATGACCTCGGAGCATAAGGCGATAATTAATCGCCTCATGTTAATCCCAATCTTAATCCAGTGCGAAGGTCTGGTGTTGGATTAAGATCAGCCAAAGATACCAGTCGTCACCGATACCATGCATAGCCGAACGAGTTGAAAGACACGAGTCTTAAAGTAAAGTCATGAAGGACACTGTTTTATTTCGTGGTTGGAAATGCCTATTGTATAAAGTAAACCAAAGTAACAGAGGATGCAGAGCATAATTTTAACTTCGACATTATGATAAAACCATCATGCAAAACCCCAGTATACTTAGTATAAAACAGCAGCAGCGCTAGCATCGGAGGCATCAGCAGCACAGGTCCTCAATAATCATTCAGTGCTAAATGCGACTGAATAGAGTAAGTGAGTAAGTGAACAGTGCATTCACTCGTTAGCATAAGTCGACACCAAATGCAGCTTCTGATTGAGAAAGAAAAGGCGTCACAAAGTCAGAGAGGTTGATTTAAGAAAAAAACGCTATCCGATGAAAAGTAGAGAAGCAAACTGGATCAAAATGATTTTCGGCAAATTTATATTCGTTGAATCCTTGCCCTATTAGTCATCAAAGTCATCAAACTGTAGGTGGACCTCATGGAAGAGTTGCTCTAGAAGTCTAGAATCTCACCTCTCGTGTTGCAATGGCATGCTTATTGCGCACAAGGAGACGATAACTTGAAACTTGAAGCAATCCACATTGAAACCTTTTTGAGATATTAAGCTTGACCAAGTGACAGTCTAAACCTATAAAATACAAGACGTAACAATTTAATGAACCAATTTTCTTCTTATCCACCCGACCGATTTTTCTCAATATTTACAAAAATACTTTTTAGCACCCCTGGACGACACTATCGGGCTTCGCGATCCAAAAATCTTACCTCTTTCCAAGATTGAAAATTTTCATTTTCTACCCAATCCTGACGCTGTGTTTAAGCTGGGACTAATATCTATATATAAAGACGCCATTTGCTTTCAAACATAATATTTTCAAAAGTCATTGAAACCATCGATGATATATTGAGATGATTGAGACCAGTACATTAATGACGTCATGGCCTATTTTAAAATTATAGCGCGTTATGCCGTTAATTAATATCTATACCGTATCGTATGCATCACTAGCCTATTTAAGACGCAATAATTTTCGCCGATCGGTTTTCAACGAACCAATAGATTTTTAACCTCATTTTTCGCCGAGGGCATATCTTTTGACACGCGGTTTCACAAAAATGCTGAATATATAGCGTAAACATGAACGGGTGTGAACTGAGTTGGACCGAAAACCTAAATGTCACGGGCAACGCTGGACATTCAAAGTGGTTGGACCGGGTTGGGCCCGATGGAAGAAGGCGAGGTGAGAATGGCGACCAGAGTGGGGCTGATGTGAGGCGAGGTGAGAAGGGCGGCGTTGGAGCGGGGTCAGGCGTGGCTGGGAACTAAAAATCGAAATTTCCCGGGCAACGCCGGGTAGTTCAGCTAGTGCAATATAAACTCTAGCGAATATCAGCGTAACTAAAATTAATGTTCACCTCATTCACCGGAGATGCCATAGTGCAACCGGAGCAAAATTAATACCGGTAGTCGTCGTTTGCTTGCAGTAGCCTAAGCCTACCGCCAGTCTCGCTACAACCGCACAGAAGACTCAGCCTATCATGCCCTGCGTATGATTCGTGAGAGGAGGTAGAATATTAAATACCGGGTACATAAATGTTCAGATTCATACATACAGGTTGACCAAAAAGTAACCCCCAAGTTTTTTTGTCAAAACATTGGCTAAAATTAAGAAGTTGAAAACCGCGTTTTGCAGGCGATTCATATTTACGCACAACATCGAAATTTCATAAAGAGATTTAAAAGAAAACAAATGTATAGTAGGCCTAAGCCTACTTTTAGTGTGTCATCCCACTGTTTTTTGACGATTCAAAAACAAAACGCAGCAAAAAGTAACAGAACGATTTTTTTTAAGTCACATCTCAAATTATTATTATCAAATAAACTTGATATCGCAAGATAATCATTAGGCTACTAATATTATTTAGAAAGGAAACACGTAGGCCTACCAGCGTGGCATCATTTAGCAGGATGATTATCAAGTTGGTGCATAAAGAATTCTTTAGATTAATAATTTTGTTATTAAGACAATAAAATTGAAATTTATGAAGCATTAAAATGGCCAGTGTGTCAATGACACAGGCTTACTAAATGTGCATTCAGACACTTCATGAGCAAGGTCTTGGAGCTGAGCTACAATCACTGGTTAGGCCTAGGCCTACTCTGATATACAGTGAGTGGAGAAAAATTAATTAAGAGTAAAATTTAGAGTTAAGAAATACGCCGTTGATGAAAGGAGATCGGCTCAGCGTCAATAATAATTATATGCCTGGTTTTATCGAGAAAAGTCATTATTATAAATATTAGTTTCTTTATTAGCTCTATATGATTGTTATAATATACCTACTTTTTATACAATAGCCCTACTTGCAAGTTATAGGTAAGTATGTAAGCAGCCTTTTTGCATCTGACATGTTATCTTGCATATACATGTGTGTATGTGGTGTGTGTGTGTGTGCGTGTCTGTGTGTGTGTCTGTGAGTGTGAGACTGTCGTTGTCTTTCCTATATATAGCAAAGAAACTTGTCAATCGATAGTCATACTTGCAGAGCGGAATCAAGTATCCAACCATCAGAACGTCTGAAGACGTCACCTAATGACATGGCAGCCACTGAAGGTCAACGGCAGCGTCTGAGAAAGAGTAGACGAAGCGAGTAAGACAGACAAGACAGACAGACAGACAGACAGAACTGATGAATGCACAGAGCGATGGCTAGAGAGAGAGATGTGACGACGAGATAGAGAACGAGGAAATCGATGAAATTCCGTCTGACAGACTTAAAAGAAACGCCAGAAACATCCGTTGAAAACTGTTTACACAAACCGAAAAGTGGTTTCGGATTGAAAGGCTTTGCATGAAAGTCAGATCTTCAGTGCAGCGTCTAATGGATAAACTCAATCTCAGTCTCAGTCCAAATAAGAATCGATTCGAAACAGACAACCCCGTCGGCCCCTGCAGTTTATAGAGTGGGATGGGTGGGGTGAGGGGGATAGACAGTGCTGAGAGAAAAACGATCACGTGATTTCGAAGAATAGGGAAAAGGCAACGGTAAAGAAAGCAGAAGAAAGACGGCGGAGTCTGGAGGAGTGATTGACAGTTGGGATATAGCAACAGAGTTGCTGTCTACTAAAACTTCTTCTGTAGAAAAGAACAGACCGTGTATATTGTATACGCAGACGATGCATCAGCCACTGTCCCATTGTGTGAGACCATCTGACCTTTCTTTCGGTCTCTTCTTATAGCCTACTCTGACTGCAGTCAAATAAAGACCCGTTTTATGCCCTTTTTCTTTCGTCCCATCGCTCGCTTGGGAGCCGTGTTCGATACGTTACATATCCCAGTGCACATCGTCTTTCCATGTGTCCTTTTCCCAGGTCGTCACGAACTGAAGATTGACTTGGCGCCGAAGATCATTACTGCAATGAATGGACAGACGATGGACCGGCGCCGAAGTGGGAGGGTGAAGGCAGAGAAGAAGAGTCGGGGGAGGGACCTGGAACAGCCAGCCGTTCGTTGCCAATTTCCTATCGCAAATAAGTTTAGATGGCTTCAGAGAGAAATTTAAACTCGGATACAGCATGCACGATTGCATATAATATTATAACACACGACGCAAGGGCGCCTTGTTATAGCTATATTATACATGTAGGCCTAGTAGAGAGACTTACGTGTAGCCTATACATGTGAGCATAAATACAAGTATCCATTCGAAGCTTTTGTATATATATATATATATATATATATATATATATATATATGCACAAACTTTTGTGTGGAGCTTTTTAAACAGGTCTACGTGCACTGATGGAATGTAAGAATTACAGAACAATTGCATTAATGAGCCATATGGGTAAAGTGATGATGAAGATACTAACATACAGACTAAGGGATCAACTGGAGAATCAGATTGTGGATGAACAAGCAGGATTCAGAAGGGATAGAAGTACCGTACAGCAAATACTGATGTTAAGACTAATAGCAGAAAAAGCAAAAAGGAAAGGCAGAGTTATATACAATTGCTTTATAGATTTCCAAAAAGCATTCGACTCGGTCAAGCAGAATGTAATATGGGCAACACTCCGATCCTATGGTGTGGGAAAACAACTGGGGCAAATTCTGCAAAATACCGGCGAACAGTCAAAGGCAGCAGTAAGGATAGACAAGGAACTAGGTGAATGGTTTAAAATCAGTATAGGAACAAAGCAGGGAGACCCAGTCTCACCCATTGAATTCATTGGATACTTGGAAAGAGTAATGGATGAGATACAAGACAACGGGACTGGAATATCGGTGCAAGGACAAACAATTAACAATTTAAGATTTGCGGATGACGTAGATCTCCTAGAGGAGAATTTTGACATAGCCTACTTCAAGAGAATGTGGAACTGCTGGATAGAGCGGGCGAAAAGGCAAACTTGAAAATCAACATCGGAAAGACAAAGACAATGGCATTTGGGAAAGAAGAAATAGAAAAGAACATCAAGGTTAGAGGAGAAATCATCGAAAATGTCACAGAATTCGTATACTTAGGGAGCCTACTAACGTCCGATAACAGCTGCACGAAGGAGATTAGAAGAAGAATAAACAAAGCAAAAGGGATAATGGCGGGATTCAACAACATATGGAGGAGTAAAACAATGTCACATGGCATAAAGAAAAGAATACTAGAAACATGCGTATTTAGCACGGCATTGTATGCATGCGAAACCTGGACAATAAAAAAGGAGGACAAGCAGAGGATATTGGCTTTCGAAATGTACTGTTATAGGAGAATACTGCAGATCAACTGGACACAGAAAATAACTAACATAGAAGTGCGAAGAAGACTCAACAGCAAATCAGATATGATAGAAACCATAATGAAAAGGAAACTGAAACTATTCGGACACATCCAAAGAATGAGTGATGATAGAGAGATAAAGAGCATAATGACGGGAATCATGGAGGGAACGGGGAGAAGGGGAAGACCATGCAGAGAATGGTTGCAGGACATAGAAGAGTGGTGTGGGATGAATGCACAGGAGCTGACACACCGAGCACGGGACAGAGAATCATGGAAGAGAGTAGTCAAGTGTGCAGTGGACACCTACGGGCTGTCAGCCCATGGACAATGAAGAAGAAGAAGAAGACATGCACTATACACAGAATTAGTCCGAAGCTTAGATGTTTACGTTTCGTAATTTAAGAAGGGTTCGTCAATTTGAGACTGCAAACAAGGTTAATTTTCTGATGGAATAAAAGAAAGCGTGACACTGCATGGGAAGATAGACAACGAGTATACGGTCTGTATATAGTTAATATGAAAATGGAGCGAACAGATCCGATTAAACGAGGTATAGGCTGTACCATATAGCCTATTGCATTGCTTTTTTGTGCTGCCGCCTCATCAGTGGGTTTCACAAGAGACTTGCTCCATCAAAATCTGGAAGAATCAAGACAGAATATAACGAACTATAAGCTTATAGACCTATTTCGATTGACGAAAAGAGAAGAAAGTCTACAAAAGCCGTTCATGCGACCTAAAAATTACACGCGCTAGAAGAAATAGGCCACCGGTACGCCTATAGACTATAAACTTATTAAAAGCCAGTTTCTCAGACTGCGCAGTTTAGTTGCTTTCTTCAGCTGCTCACTTAGTCCATTTATGGAGAATTTATAATTATATGCATTATGCATTTGACCCAGGGCTGTATACTGGTAAATTTTGAGGGGTGAGTACACGCTGACCGGGAGAAAATTTTCCGACGACCTAATCTCTGGAAAATTTCGTCCATTTTCCCGTCCGAAAAATCTGACGACCTTTTTTTAGTCATCCGACTCCAAAACAGCGCCGCGTGCGCCTGATTTACTAGCGTGTGCGGTGTAGCCTACCCTGCTTTTTACCCGCGTATAGCCTACCCTACTTTTCGGGAGGTGAGTATACGATGCCGTTTTTCCTCTGAGGTGAGTATACGCTGTATTATATACCCGCGTATACCCTTGTGTACAGCCCTGATTTGACCTGAATACTCTTAATACGTGTAATGCACGGTCGTTATAGATATACACGACAGAAGGCATCGTGATGGAAACTCATATAGTACGTGATGTGTACATGTACGTGTTTGTCTCATCTGCATGTCAACTTTTTAACTCTCGAGCCTCGTTATCTCATCATCATCATCAGCAACAACAACAACAACAGCAGCAGCATTATTATCACCACCATAATGATGAAGATTATGCATGCATGTGAGTCTATATGTGTATGAGTGCAAGCGATTACGATGATTTTATGTGATAACGCTTAGAATACATCATGTAGCTGAGGCATTAGGAAGTCATTTATGTATGAAATGAAAAATAAAAGAGGTCTCAAAATTAAATTAGATAGGCCTACATATACTTGTGGCATACACCAATTAACACACTTAGATTTAGAAGAAGAAGAAGAAGATTTACATTCATATACGGTGGTGTAGTGGTGGCGTCGTTGCCTTGAAGCCGGAAGGTTCGAGGTTCGAATCTACCTCGCCGCGTAAGGACCTTGGGCAAGTCCTTCACTCACAATTGCTCAGCGCTTCGGCGTGAAACTCCGATGCCGTGTCCGCTCTGCATTCGGGAGCGCCTCTGAGTAGAGTGAGCTTGAAAGGGCGCTATAACAAGTGCACATACAAACAAACAAACAAACAAATACAAACAATACTATTATACACGCATGCGTCCATGCAGACATACTTACATAAGTCTGCTTACATACTTGAAAGGAACAATAACAATAATGAAGATTGCAGTATAGTGTCAATGGCAATTATCAGATGGTAATATATTTTCTTGACAATGTCAGAGAACAACTATTCGGGAACGTGTGTGTAAAATGCAAAATGGAGTTTCGTCTCCGAATCAGAACATTAAGTAGAGACTTGATACATGTATAACGACACCGCCATATCAAAGATGCTTAGTGTCGCCCTCCTCCTTTATCCAGACTTGGGACTGGCACTGGCAGAGAACAACCATGCAGTGGCGGAGTTAAAGTAGACTAGTAGAGAGTGAAATGATGATCCGCAGTTGATGCCGCTCCTCCGTGATGTTCTACACTGGCTGCCGGTGAGCATTTGGGGTGGGGGCGGTGGAGCATTTGGGGTGGGGGCGGTGGAGCATTTGGGGTGGGGGCGGTGGAGCATTTGGGGTGGGGGCGGTGGAGCATTTGGGGTGGGGGCGGTGGAGCATTTGGGGTGGGGGCGGTGGAGCATTTGGGGTGGGGGCGGTGGAGCATTTGGGGTGGGGGCGGTGGAGCATTTGGGGTGGGGGCGGTGGAGCATTTGGGGTGGGGGCGGTGGAGCATTTGGGGTGGGGGCGGTGGAGCATTTGGGGTGGGGGCGGTGGAGCATTTGGGGTGGGGGCGGTGGAGCATTTGGGGTGGGGGCGGTGGAGCATTTGGGGTGGGGGCGGTGGAGCATTTGGGGTGAGGGCGGTGGAGCATTTGGGGTGGGGGCGGTGGAGCATTTGGGGTGGGGGCGGTGGAGCATTTGGGGTGGGGGCGGTGGAGCATTTGGGGTGGGGGCGGTGGAGCATTTGGGGTGGGGGCGGTGGAGCATTTGGGGTGGGGGCGGTGGAGCATTTGGGGTGGGGGAGGGGGCGTTGGCGCATTGGATAACACACTGACATGGAGATCAGCGGAACTGAGTTCCATTCCTGAAGCCTCCGTAGAGCATACACGTGCTTTGTAGGCTGCTATCAGCGTCGTTGTACTGCAGGCTGTCTGTGATGTTAGTAGTTGAGATTGATGTCAATTAAGATAACTAAATAGATCTAACTGTACATTGCAAGCGGTTGCGGTCTGTCAACCGGGTTGTTGAATAAGCGGAATTTGTTACGTGATTTCTGTATCCGGACGCATTCATCTGCGTCAGGTTTACGACTACAATCACTCGAGAAAAGCAATCGCCACGTACGACGTTTGCGTTTTTTTTGTATTTTTTTGTATGTGCACTTGTTATAGCGCCCCTTCAAGCACACTACTCAGAGGCGCTCCCGAATACAGAGCGGACACTGCATCGGAGTTTCACGCCGAAGCGCTGAGCAATTGTGAGTGAAGGACTTGCCCAAGGTCCTTACGCGGCGAGGTGGATTCGAACCTCGAACCTTCCGGCTTCAAGGCAACGACGCCACCACTAGACCACCGCGCCCCACATTGCGTAGTGGTTATGCCACAAACAACTGATATTTTACGTTATGTTCTAACTGTATTGTAGACTTATGTTATGTTACATTGCGCTATGTCATATTATGCCTCTGTTATGTTATGTTAAATTCTTCTGTCTATATATCGCTAAAGCTGTTGATTAGTCCATTACAGATTTCTACCCATTTGAACACTGACATCCATTGAGATTTTCTAAGGTGTATTCGCAAGGTTCAGTGTGTGTTTCAATAAAAACTCTCTTAAAGATAATTCTGGTTTACAGATGATTTAGACCCATTGTAATTGTTTCCGATCGTAGTAACTGGAGAATGTTGATCATGGCGGTCGCTAAGGTTCAAAGAATCAACGGCACAAGGTGACAAGGTGAATTGTTTTCGTGATATACGTTATTGTCCACACGCTCAATGGTCATATCATTCTCTCAGATTTACAACTAATTAGTGTAGCGCACGAATGACTCACCATTGAACAAGGAAGTATTTCTTTTCCATACACGCGTAGGGAAGGATGTTGTATATATCAGTGAGGCACTCATCGGCTTTAGTGGATCTCGCTCGTATTTCGTTTATTTGCTTCAGATGCGAGGATTTTCCACAGGAGAAAAGGGCTTTCTGTTCATACAGGCATGATACAGCAACGAGGGCAGCCTCTATCTAGGCCTATATGTTTATGTTTACGCTCTTCAAAGCATCTGTGAAGACGTTTTGTTAATGCTAGACAGAAGACGCAAAGGCAGCTGATCATCACAGGAAGTCCGGCCAACCTAAAAATCTGCGATAAACCACGTTAACCTGTAGCTGTTAGACGATTTACGGTTTTAAACGCTGCAGTCTCATCACCATGAGACACCTGTAGTGTCTGATATCAGCAGAGATGAACTTGAGAAGCTTGGGCCACGCTTCGTCCAGCAGCGTGGCTCTAATTACCTTTTGACCCATTCATTGACATCCCCGATCGCAATGAAGTATACTATAGTCCATTGTTTATACACATTTGATTCTTTGTGATACTGAGCACACACATACCTACACGCATACAAACACAGAGAGACGGTCAAATAAAGAAGAAGAAGAAGACAGACGAACCTTGCATAAACTCACTTGGCGGTTTAGAAGTTCACACCCGCCCAACTGAAAAAAGCAATTTCTGAAATGTTGTAAAACTAAATTGAAGTATTTTAGACCATGTTCATTGAGAAAGTCCGATTTTTTTGTTGCTACTCCACTGAGAGGAACAGATCGAGAAACAGGGCAATTGAAGGTCATTGTGCATTGGATCGATTCTTCCAGGTCCAGTTTCTGATTGGCAGCAGTGAGAGAGAGGTAGAGACACGTGAGCTTGAGTCTAATAGATACATAATAATATTATATGAGGCAAAGGTATAATATCTTCAGAGTGGAACAGAGTCTGGATCAATAAGGTGCCAGTTCTTGTACAAATCGTGCTATATATGCATTAAAGAAAGGCTACAGTTTATTCGTGTGTCGAGTGCTTTGTCTTGTATACGTGGTCTAAACAAATAAGTATTAGGAGATGAGAATCGAAATGACGAAACAATGCACCTCGTGTTGGTAGTGGCCTTCAAGTTCTCATTTCACCACCAACTGATCAATTAATTCAAGGGATTTATGTTGAAACGGTTAATCCAAGCTCACACAGAGTATATAGCAAGGGATGCATGGCTGTCGTTCGACAGATGAAATTCATGGTCAAGGCATTTAAGGCTGATGTCACTTGACTCGTTCTGCCTCCGATTATCTCAACAATGATAATCTGTCGTCGTCGTTCTACATGTTGCTAAGTGATAAAAAAAAAACTTGCAAAGAGCTTTTCAAACGAATCCAGACTCAATCACTGCTATGGTCTACAGTCTATTCACCTGCAGGGAAAACAGCTACTCTTTTCTCTCTTTCTCTCTTTCTCTCTGTCTCTGTCTCTCTGTCTGTCTCTCACTCTCTCTCTCCGTCCGTTCGTCCGCCCGTTCGTCCGCCCGTCCGTTCGTCTGTCTGCCTGCCTGCCTGTCAGTCTATCTATCTATCCATCCATCTATCTATCTATCTATCTATCTATCTATCTATCTATCTATCTATCTATCTATCTATCTATCTATCTATCTATCTATCTATCTATCTATCTATCTATCTATCTATCTATCTATCTATCTATCTATCTATCTATCTATCTATCTATCTATCTATCTATCTATCTATCTATCTATCTATCCATCCATCCGTCCGTCCGTCCGTCCGTCCGTCCGTCCGTCCGTCCGTCCGTCCGTCCGTCCGTCCGTCCGTCCGTCCGTCCATCCATCCATCGATCCGTCCGTCCGTCCGTCCATCGATCCGTCCGTCCGTCCGTCCGTCCGTCCGTCCGTCCGTCCGTCCGTCCGTCCGTCCGTCCGTCCGTCCATCCATCTATCATCTATCTATCTATCATCTATCATCTATCTATCTATCTATCTATCTATCTATCTATCTATCTATCTATCTATCTATCTATCTATCTATCTATCTATCTATCTATCTATCTATCTATCTATCTATCTATCTATCTATCTATCTATCTATCTATCTATCTATCTATCTATCTATCTATCTATCTATCTATCTATCTATCTATCTATCTATCTATCTATCTATCTATCTATCTATCTATCTATCTATCTATCTATCTATCTATCTATCTATCTATCTATCTATCTATCTATCTATCTATCTATCTATCTATCTATCTATCTATCTATCTATCTATCTATCTGTCTGTCATCTATCTTCTTCCCTTCTTTTAAATCTCCGCTTACTTAATATCGTCCTCATACCTGTCTTCCTAATGTCCTCTTCTTCAGTGCCTCGTTGTGCGTGTGCGTGTGCGTGTGCGTGTGCGTGTGCGTGTGCGTGTGCAGGTGCGCTTAGAGAGCGTCGTGTCACGACGATGCAATGGCGATGACTTGATTTGTCAATTAGCTTCATCTCAACAACATCGTGACGTCAGTCGTCCTCGTCCATCGCGTGACGTCACCTCCGAGGCCAATGGTCAGACCATTGGTCAGACCAATGATCAGACCATTAGTCAGACCCAACAATGGGCATTAAGCCATCTTTAAGGTGCATATACAAACTCCGATTAATTATAAGAGACGGATGCATTGGACGCCGTAAGGTTTCTGTCCCGACGGCCAGCATTAAGTTTACAGGTATTATAAATATGCTTTGTAGTGTGACGCTTAATTATGTCTGATGCACCAGTGACAGTCGTTCGTGCCAACTCTGTATGCGGATGTGAAGATGGATGAACTGCTTCGGGATTGCGATGTCCAATGGTATTAATGGATTCGTTCGTTCGTCTCGTCCCATGGTTCATATTATGTATAGACACGAAAATAGCGAGATACACCAACTAATCTGGTAATGGACGTCACATGTATGCACGTGACTTGAACGCAGTGACCCCGATGTGGCTGCGCTAATATTGAAAGGAAGCACAAACACGGAATGTTTCCGTTGCTATGCCTTGGTGACTCCGTCGTCCAATCAATCTGATCGTCGTGACATCTATCGGTCAGATTGAATTGTTTGGATAAAGACGACAGACAACGCAAAAGCAGAGACGGCATAACAGGTGATGACTGATGTCTACGTAAAAGTCCATCGACCTATGCAAGAATTGAAATTTGTAAATGAGACATGCAGTCGAGTCTAAGCGGGTCTTTTAGACCTTTGTCGGCTGACTCATTGGCCTGCAATAATGTTAAGTATATAAAAATGCATGTTGAATTTTGTTGTTGCAAATGTATGTTACTGTTATGTGAACGTTGATGTGACATGCAGGTGAATAAACAATGAACAATAAACAACAACAAGAGTATCATTATATTACAAGAGTATCACTCGCTGTCTGTAGATAATCTTATATTATTATGCTTCAGAGTGAGACACTCGACTATTTCACCCTTTAAGGTTGTCTCTCTTTCACCACCCTCCCCCGTTTCTTTTCTTTTCATTGAAATCTCTCTGCCTATTTTTCTTGTCTCAGCTGCATGATCTTCTGTCTCGCCTAAGCTTATCTGGGCTGGAGACGCACTTACGTAAGGCGCCCATGGCTGCGGTTCGGTGCTATATGAATTGTCGTCATTAGTATTATTACTTAGACGACTTCAAAGGCAAGAAATCGATTAGTATAGTATACGCATTTAATGCTAACTTCAGGCAGATTACACAACAAATGTTGCAAATGTTGAAGAAAAGAAGAGAAGAGCGTACATGTATATACTTACATATATGATTGTGTGTGTGTGTGTGTGTTTGTGTGTGTTTGTGTGTGTGTGTGTGTGTGTGTGTGTGTGTGTGTATGCACGTGTGCGCGCGATGAAGCGATAAGCGTATAGTGTGAGCTAAAGATAATGGCAATACAAAGTTAAGTTTATAACTATACACTATACAGGCCTTATGCCTATAGGCAATAAGTCCTTGATTAGAGCCTACTTGGTCCTGCTTTGAGACTATACTTAGGCCGCTTATATGCATGTGTATATTGAATCATTGATATAACCCAGATGCTTCAAGGTGTCATGATGTGGAGCTGGCATGCACAGGTCGGTCAGGACAGACCGGTGGAGAGAGTCGGGGGGGAGAGCGTGGGACACATACGGGCATTGACCCAGGTTGTCCTTCGTGCCTCTTTCTCAATATTCTCTTCAATCACACAAGGTGGTCTAGGTGCTCCAAGATGCTAATGGCATGGACCTGCTAACCGGAACGGTTGAAGCTGGCCAGCATGACGTGAGACTGCAGACTCAGACAGAGAGTGGCGTCGGACCCCTACGGGCATTTAGTTCAAGATTTTGGTGGTGATGATGATGATGATGATGATGATGATGATGATGATGATGATGATGATGATATTGATATATCATATAGAAGAAAGGGTCAATATCATATGAGTCCTACATAGAAGCATCCACACACACACACACACACACACACACACACACACACACACACACACACACACACACACACACACACACACACACTCAACAGAAAACCGACAGAAACTGATCCATTTGTGCTGCGTTGATAGTTAAAAAACGATATAATGAATCGATTATATTATTAATTGCACCTATTTTTGATTCTATAGGCCTACATGCATATAGATCTAACTACAATACGAAAATGTATGATATAAATTAAATGGCGTGGCCCTTACTTCAAATTTATTTATATATATAATATCGTGATTTAAAATCAAATGCAATGCTGAATCATATAATTTCAAACGGTTCTATAGAAGCAGATCTTAGTTTCAAATAAGAATTTGCGAGATTTAATTAAGAAGCCTGACTCTGACATTGAAATTATTTCACAGTGTATAATAATGTATATATCTCTTAATTCTTGTCCAGTGACGTATTTCATGTTCGTTTCGCTGTCTGTTCGTCCGTCCGACATGCTTTCAAAGTCTCCCCCTTCGATCGGAGTTCATCCCTTCCCCCCAGCAAAGGATCGAATCCGAGTAGGAACCTAAAGTGGCGTCAATTCCTTTCCTCCCTTCTGCTCATAAGTTTGACCGCTGCGTTGAGACGCTGCGAGTGGACGCAATCTTTTCTTTATAAGTAAACATGCAAATATCAAATACTTTCCAAGATTTGATTGCTTTGGACATGCGTGACTAAGCAATCAGCCATTGCCTTAATATATGCATGTGTACTGATATATCATACAGAAGAAATGGTCTATATCATATATAAGTCATACATATATAGGCATCCCCACACACACACACACACACACACACACACACACACACACACACGCACACACACACACACACGTGCACGGTGCACTATCTCGCTTTGCTTATGAGAAAACAGAGAAAGACAGGAAATTGGAATCGAGTTAAAGAGACGCGACAATTCCATCGACACGAAGATTGAAGAGGATTTCAGACTGATCAAAAGAAACTGACGAAGAAGATGAAGAATGCCTTAGATAGACAGACAGACAGACAGACAGACAGACAGACAGACTGACAGACAGACTGTCAAGCAGCGAATTCATATCGAATGGAGTCTGATGACAGGATTGCAATTTCATTTTGGTGAAACTGAATTAGTTTCCGACGACAGATCAACGAGTCATCAGAAAATGGATTCAAACGGACAGGGCGCGAATTGACAGACGAATGCTACTAAGTCTATAGCACGGACAAGCATGCAGACAGAATGAAAGACAAGAATGCATTGACTGGCATTGAGAGCAACAGACAAACCGCCAGGCACATATACAGAGATAGATCGATAGGATGAATGGTTGATTGATGGACGTGAAGGAAGGATGGTTGGTTGGTTATTTGGATTGTTGGAAAGATGTCTGCATGGATGTTTGGATGGATGCTTTGTCTGGATGTATTGATGGGTGTTTGGATGGATGGATGTTTGGATGGATGTTTGGATGGATTATGGACGGGTGCTTGAATAGATGGATGTTTGGATGGATGTTTGGATGGATGGATGGATGGATGTTTGGATGGATGGATGAATGGATGGATGTTTGGATGGATGGATGGATGTTTGGATGGATGTTTGGATGGATGGATGTTTGTATGGATGCTTGGATGGATGGATGGATCTTTGGACGGATGTTTGGATGGATGTTTGGATGGATGGATGTTTGGATGGATGGATGGATGGATGGTGGGACGAATGGATTGAATCACTGAACAACTGAACAATTAAACAATTGTTAGATGGCGTCATGAGAATAATGATTAGTAGGCGCCAATACGGGGGAACTAGATGTAGTGCATGCATGGAGAGTAACTTCGATTTTGACACAGATGACTAATAGACCTGTTGGTGATGAATGATGATGCTAAGACACAGAGCTAGAGAGATAGCAAGACCGCTACAAAGAAAAAGAGAGAGAGAGATGAGAGATGAAAAAGAGAGTGTGAGTGAGAGAGAGCGAGCGATAAAAAGAGAGTTAGAGAGAGACAGACGGAGAGCGTTAGAGAGAGAGAGAGAGATAGAGAGAGGTAGACAGACAGACAGACAGGTAGAGAACTAGAGATCCTGCAGATCGACAGCGGTTGCAGCAGTGGGTAAGGCAGCTGGACGACCGAGAAGTAACGCTGTAGCAGCAGACGTCGTTTCGGAAGATATCTCGAGAGCAGTGCAATCAAAAACGCGTCCTGGGCGTCGAATACGGAACAATGCGGATCTTTGTGGAACGAACTTCCTAACTAAACGTTCAAGTGTTCCGTGCTGTCAGCACCACCCCAAGTAGATTTACAACAGTGGTAAGTAGTTCTTACTAGCTCAGCCTCTTAGCCTCCTCGTCTTATCTCACTTCGCTATTTCAAACAGCCTTCTCTGAGCAACTGATTTTTACCTACTCCTCCTCCTCTCCTCCTCCTCCTCGTCCTCGTCCTCCTCCTCCGCCTCCGCCTCCTCCTCCTCCTTTTCCTCCTCGTCCTCCTTCTCATCCTCCTCATCCTCCTCCGCCTCCTCCTCCACCTCTTCGCTCAATGCGCATTGCCCAGAACTGAGGCTCATTGAATCATGAAGTGAATCCATGGCTTGCACTGATTTGGTGCCAGTCGGTAAACCGGTTCTCAG